>JAVJIF010030776.1:0-101047 GCA_038442645.1 Agave tequilana | reverse complement strand
ATGTAACGCCCCGAATCCACGGATACGGGGACGTCACTGCGACGTATATATACGTAGGCCAGAAATTGCCCCACACGTATATACGCTAAGCAAAAAGTACAACAAGAGACAGAGTACACGACAAAGCGTGGTATCAATACATATGCCAACACAAGAAGTACACATACAAAGTTATCACAGGATATTATAAAGTATTACACAATACATGTGTATTACATCATAACCAAGTCCAAAAGAAATATATACAAATATGTATACAAAAAGCTCACAAGTAGAAAGAGAATCTCGTGAGTCAAAAGGTAAGTCTGGCACGAAGGGACTGGAACTAGTCCGCCTGCTCGCTAAAGTAAGCTTGGTCCTCTGTGGATGGCTCCACTTCGTTCCAAGCTTCGGAATCTGAATATGCAAATCCAAGGAGTCAAGACATATAAACAATAAACGGACTACAGCCAAGTGGCTAAGAGACGTGAATAAGTAGTATGAAACATATAAGGAATATCAGCTAACAAGTATGAAAAGCATGAAGAGATAAAGTCCTAATACATCAGATTTACAGTTAACATCTTATTATTACTACTTGTCTTACTGTGATATCTAACTATGTGACCCAGCGTCCCAGAGCACATAGATCCATATCCTAGTAAAGCAAGGTTGTTATTGGAATCAGCGGTTGTATCGACGAACTATGTTTACAGTGGACCCCGTACATGCCCGGGATAACGGTCCAGGATTGTTCCGTTGCTTGGTGACGGAAGCCAGCCGCTAGGCTAAACAGGAGGGACTTATGTATGCCCTTATCATGATGGTACCAGTAATAGAGGGAGCAAGCACTCCCCTCGGTCCCCTGGAGGCCCACAGGTCAGACCGGAACATGAGTTGCACAACATTCCTAAAAGCCACTGTAAACACGAATACATATCGATATCCGCATGTTTTCCCCCGACCCATGTGTAAGTTGGTCCATTTTATGCAAAAGTCAAGTGTATCATGCTTGGTTTAAGGGATGGCATGATAAGTAGTGATATTCACATTTTAACAAGTCATGGAGCGATGATATGTAATAACAAGTCATGAAGTAATATGAGATAATGTCTATCAAGTAACATGTCATGTAGTACCAGTTAAGAAGCATGAACAAAAGTAATATGCCATACATGTATCAACAGTAAGATCAAATTCAGAACAGAATCAACTAAGTCAAACAGTCAGAATTAGTCGACTAGGTGGAAGGGTTAGTCGACTAATAGGGGTCTTAAGTCGACTACTAGTCTGGATGAGTCGACTAAAACTGGGAAACAGAGAGTTGGGTTCTGTTTCAGGGAAAGTTAGTCGACTAGGGTTGTAAGGGTAGTCGACTAACAGGGAACTATTAGTCGACTAATGGATACTTAAGTTGACTAAGTTTGAGATACAGAGAGTTGAGTTTATTTCAGGAGTCGACTAGGGGATTCTAGTAGTCGACTAGGGATATCTAGTCGACTGGAAATCTGGCCTAGTCGACTAAAACTGTGAAATCAGAAAAGGTTAAGTTTCAACTACAGTGGATTAGTCGACTAGTCCCTAGGTCTAGTCGACTAATCGTGGGAAAACAGCAAACAGGACAGATTTCTAGGGTTTTGTTTGAGGGTCTAAAAATGTGATTTTTATGGCTCAAGTGAACATGAATTGTCAACACAAGTACACAAAGGAGTTCACAAGTCTTGGTGAGTAGATATACTCACTAGGAAAGGTTCGATTGAAGCTTTACGAGTCCGGGAAGAGTGTGGTCGTCAAATGGCACCTATGTGATCCTTGGCGACGAAAAGAGCTACGATCCAAGCTCCAAATCAGTTGCTTGAGGTGGGGATGAAGTTCTTGAGGTGGTCCTTGGAGCTAGGGTTGAGGTTGAGAAGGAGGAGAGATCTCTTGGTGAGGGCTAGCACTTAGGTGAAATGAAGAAAAAGGGAAAAGAATGTAAAGAGATTGTTTTATATAGGTGTTATTTTTGTAAAGGAGATGCAATTAAAGAAATGAGAGGGGGTTTTGTGTAATAGGGGGTGAGATGAGTGTCCTTCTCCTTGGCCACTTGGCGGCCATGGGGAGAGAGAGAATGAGTGGGATTTTAATGAGGAAGTAGGTGAGAAAATTGTGTGGGGTTGAAATTTTTGGAAGAGATTTGTATTTTGAAAAATGGGAAAAATTTGTGGTTGTGGAGAAAGAGGAATAAAGGAAAAGGAAAAATGGAAAGAAATTCATAAGGAAGATATTTACTCTAACTTGGAAATTGAAAATATTGAAAACATGGATTCCTAGGTTTAAATCAAGTATGCGGAAAACATTTCGGAAAATACCGAAATCGTCCGAAATTCAAGTATCTCGGAACGACTCGTAAATTTTACCAAAATCAATAATAATATATGAAGACTAATAGTGAAATCCTTTTTAAGAAATACTTTATAGTTTTAAAACTAAAAATCCCGGAATCAGTTATCTACCGACTCCGTTGGAGTTTTCATAAATTTATAAAATTCTCAGAAAAAGTATTTAGGTAGGGAATATGATTCTAAGAAATAAAGTCTAAAGGACCATCTAGAAATTCCTAACTGTTTGAGAATTAAAATTCCAGGAATCGATCAGCGACACTGGTCGACACCGGTTTTGAAGAAATTTATTTTAATTCAGGAAAAATCTAGAAAATCATAGAAAATCTAATATATTGGAAAACGATATTTGAAAGTGAAATCGGTCAAATACAGGAAGTAAATCGAAAAATACGGTCGAAAAGCTGAATACGCAACTAAGTACGTATTCTGGGAACAGGGTATTACAATCCACCCACCTTACAAAATTTCGTCCTCGAAATTTCATAAGGTGAAAGGTAACAGGAAAGGTAACAGATAGATAAGGATAAGAGGAAAGATAACAGTAGAAAAGAATAGAAGGAAAGAGTTTTTACCAAATCAAGATGTGAAGAGTTGAGGGTAACGCTCTCGGATAACATCCTCTCGTTCCCATGTGGCTTCTCCCGGTGCACGTCTGTTCCAAGACACCAATACCAATGGTATAGCCTTGTTCTTCAGTGTCTTCACACTCTTATCCAAATGGCCATCGGTTCCTCCTGATATGATAAATCTGGCTGCAGTTCCAGTTCGGAATGATCCAAAATATGACTATCATCCTTTACATATTTCCTTAACTGCGATACGTGGAAAACATTGTGCACACCGTCCAAAGATGGAGGTAAGGCCAATCTGTAAGACACATCTCCCACTCGCTCCAAAATTTCGAATGGGCCGATATATCTCGGACTCAGCTTTCCACGAATACCGAACCGGATGACTCCCTTGGTAGGTGATATCCTCAAGAACACATGATCTCCTGCCTGGAACTCCAATGGCCTTCTCTGTGTGTCAGCCCAACTCTTCTGACGGCTCTGTGCTGCCCTGAGGTGGTCTCTGATGATTCTGACTTTCTCTGTGGTCTGAATCAGAATCTCTGGCCCCAAAAGTCTCCTCTCACCGACTTCATCCCAACAAATCGGTGACCGACACTTCCTTCCATACAGTGCCTCAAAAGGTGCCATCTTGATACTTGCCTGGTAACTGTATTATAAGAAAACTCAGCCAAGTGAAGATGATCTTCCCAAGATCCCTTAAACTCAATCATGCAGGCCCTTAGCATATCTTCAAGAATCTGGATAGTCCTCTCAGATTGCCCGTCTGTCTGAAGATGATATGATGTACTGAATTTCAGACGGGTTCCCAAACTTTCTTGGAGACTCTCCCAGAAATGGGATCTGAATCTGGTGTCTCTATCTGAAACAATACTGACTGGAACTCCATGCAGACGAACTATCTCCTTCAAGTACTTGTCTGCCAAGACCTCTGTTGACTGTCCCACCCTGAATGGTATAAAGTGAGCTGACTTGGTGAGACGGTCAATGATTACCCACACAGCATTATTACCTTTAGGACTTCGAGGTAATGCCGTGACAAAATCCATGGTGATGTGCTCCCACTTCCACTCAGGTATCGGTAAAGGTTGCAGAAGTCCAGCTGTCCTCTGATGCTCTATCTTTATCTGCTGGCACACCAGGCACTTGGCTACAAACTGAGCTATCTCCCTCTTCATAGCATTCCACCAAAACTGCTTCTTCAAGTCCTGATACATCTTGTTTCCCCCTGGGTGGATGGAATATGCTGAACTGTGTGCTTCTGCCAAAATCTTCTGTCTAACTTCCCCTTGGGGAACAAAATCCTGCTACCGAAATATAAGGCACCATCTGGATGAATACAGATATCAGTCCTCAATCCAGCCTCTACCTGAGCTCGGAATGTCTGTAACCTGGGATCTTCCTTCTGAGCTTCCCTGATCTCATCAATCAATGTTGACTGAATCTGCAAAGTCATGAACTGTCCTGCCTTCTCAGTCCTTCGAACTATCATCAAGTCCAAACTGATGAAGTCTCGAATCAACTCCTTCTGCTGAGTGAGCTGGACAAGCACTCTATTCTCTGGCATCCTGCTCAGTGCATCTGGAACTGTATTGACCTTGCCTGGATGATATTGCAAGTCAATATCATAGTCCGCCATCAATTCAAGCCATCTCCTCTGCCTCATATTCAACTCTTTCTGCGAGAAATATACTTGAGGCTCTTATGATCCGTGTATATCAACACTTTATCTCCCAGAAGATAATGCCTCCAGATCTTCAAGGCAAGATAACAGCTGCTAGCTCCAAGTCATGAGTTGGGTAATTCCGCTCATGAGTCTTCAGTTGCCTTGATGCATATGCTATAACATGACCATGTTGCATAAGCACACACCCCAGGCCTTTACCTGATGCATCACTGTAGATGACCATCCCTCCTCTACCTGAGGGAGTCCTCAAGATTGGAGCTGAAATGAGCCTCTGCTTCAATTGCTCAAATGCTGCAGTACACTCCTCTGTCCATATGTACCTTTCCCCTTTCCTGGTGAGCCTGGTCAATGGAGCTGCAATCCTAGAGAAATCCTGGACAAAGCGTCTGTAATATCCGGCTAGTCCAAGAAAACTCTTAATCTCAGTCACTGTCCTCGGAATCTGCCAATCCCTCACTGCCTGGACTTTGCTGGGGTCAACTGAAATCCCTTCTGCTGAAACTATGTGTCCAAGGAAAGCTATGCTGTCCAACCAGAAATCACACTTGCTCCTCTTAGCATGAAGCTGCTCCTGCTGGAGAGTCTGCAATACAATCCTCAAGTGTTCTGCATGCTCCCTGTTGCTCTTTGAATAGATCAGGATGTCATCTATGAAAACAACAACAAACTGATCCAGATAGGGCGAGAACACTCGGTTCATCAAATCCATGAAAACTGAAGGGGCATTGGTGACTCCGAAAGGCATAACTAGAAACTCATAGTGGCCATAACGGGTCCTGAATGCCGTCTTCGGGATATCCTCCTTCTTCACCCTCAGCTGATGGTAACCCGACTGCAAATCTAATTTAGAGAATACACGGGCTCCATGAAGCTGATCAAACAGATCATCAATCCTGGGTAAAGGATACTTGTTCTTGACTGTAACTTTGTTCAACTCCCTATAGTCAATACAAAGTCTCTTACCACCATCCTTCTTATTGGCCAACAGTACTGGAGCTCCCCATGGTGAAGTACTTGGCCGAATCAATCCCTTGTCTGAATATTCCTGCAGCTGGTTCTTCAAAATCTCTAACTCCGTCGGTGCCATCCTGTACGGAGCCTTGGATATAGGAGCTGCTCCTGGAACTGTGTCAATAGAGAACTCGATCATCCTTTCAGGTGGCAGTCCTGAGATCTCAGCAACACCCATGGGAATTCTTCCCACACCGGTACCTTCTGCTTCTGAACCTCCGAAGTAGTCAGCCGAGTCTTTCCCTTGGTAGACTTCACTTCTCCACTGAATTGGAACTCCGGTTGATGAGGGATTCTGAAATTAATTTTCTTCTCCCTACAATCAATAACTGCATGGTACTGACTGAGCCAGGTCATGCCTAAGATTACGTCGTACCCTTTGGTGTCTAGTACGATCATATCTATGGCCAAGATCTTATCACAAAGTTCTACTGGACAATCAGTACAAACTCTAGAAGATATGACTACCCCATTCCCTGTACTAATCTCCCATTTGTGGTCTAAAGATTTAACAGGTATAGAATGCAAAGCCACAAAATGGTCTGAGATATAACAATGGGATGCACCTGAATCGAAGAGAGCGAGAACAGGTTTTGAATGAACTCTGATGTTACCTGTTATCACTTCCTCTGAAGTCTCAGCCTCTTCTGCTGTAAGAGTGTAAGCCTGACCTCTACCATGCCCTGCTGCAGTCCTGGCTCCTCTCTGGACTGGGCGAACAACATGCTGTGGCGGAAGGGGAAGAGCTCTCCTCATCACTGGTCCCTGATTCCTCTGCCCAAGTGGCCCTGGTAGCACTCTCTGTCCATTGGGTCCTGGAAGTGCTGGCAAAGTCTGGTTGGCTATCCCCAATCTCCTGTGTGGACAAGCCTCTATAGAATGATCCCGTGATCCACACACCAAACACAACCCATTTGCCCTCCGGCAATTCTGTCGGATATGCCCTGGCTTCTGACAATAACTGCAGAAAGAAACTGGTTGGGCCGTCTGGTAAGGAGCTGGCCTGGAAGGTTGCCTCTGAACTTTCGCTGCTCTATATGGGCCTCCTCTTCCCATTGGTACAAATGGCCTCTTCATGGCCTGGTTCCCCATCTGGTCAACTTCTTCTTCTCAAGCCCACGCTCCACCTCTCGAGCTATGGTGAGAACCTCCGAATAAGTCTTCAACTGCTGGGGCATCAGGAAAACTTGTATGTCCATCTGCAGACCCTGCTGGAACCTGCTTGCCCGCTTCTCCTCATCCGTCACCATGTACGGAGCAAAGCGGCTCAATCTAAGAAACTCTGCAGCATACTCGTCCACGGACTTGCTCCCTTGCTGGAGCCTGATAAACTGCTCTTCCATGTCCTTCTGTGCAGTAGCTGGGAAGAATCTGGCATAGAAGCTCTTGGAGAATGTGTCCCAGGAGACAGGCTTCTCCAGTCTGGCCTCTTCAGCAAGCCACCAAGTTCTAGCAACATCTTTCAACTGAATCTTGGCGACCTCAACTTGGTTCTCCTTTGGTACCCTGGCTGCATTTAGCAGATCTGTGGTATCTGTCAACCACTGTTCAGCATCCAATGTTTCTCGCCTCCCGTGAAGATGGCTGGCTGCAGCCTCCTGAAGTCTGAAATGTTTCCCGGCCTCTGCTCTTTCGGTGCTGCCAATTCTTGCCTGAGGAGTTCAGTCTGCTGCTGCTGGTTTTCCATCATGGTCTGAATGACATTCAAAATATCCACATTCTCTCCTGTGGGTCCATTCGAAGCTTGCCCCGATTGGTTACGGCCCGTCCTTCGCTCCATACCGAGTTGGGGAAAGATAACTGGAATTTGGAAACAAATGGAAGGAGTTTAGGATACAAGGGAAGGAATCAAGAAGGAATCAAGGAGGACTTAATAACTTTGTATATTATAGTTGGCATCAGCAAATTATTAAAATTTGCCGCTCGATTGTACTTCAGGTGTGAGAGCCTAGGCTCTGATACCAACCTGTAACGCCCCGAATCCACGGATACGGGGACGTCACTGCGACGTATATACGTAGGCCAGAAATTGCCCCACACGTATATACGCTAAGCAAAAAGTACAACAAGAGACAGAGTACACGACAAAGCGTGGTATCAATACATATGCCAACACAAGAAGTACACATACAAAGTTATCACAGGATATTATAAAGTATTACACAATACATGTGTATTACATCATAACCAAGTCCAAAAGAAATATATACAAATATGTATACAAAAGCTCACAAGTAGAAAGAGAATCTCGTGAGTCAAAAGGTAAGTCTGGCACGAAGGGACTGGAACTAGTCCGCCTGCTCGCTAAAGTAAGCTTGGTCCTCTGTGGATGGCTCCACTTCGTTCCAAGCTTCGGAATTTGAATATGCAAATCCAAGGAGTCAAGACATATAAACAATAAACGGACTACAGCCAAGTGGCTAAGAGACGTGAATAAGTAGTATGAAACCATATAAGGAATATCAGCTAACAAGTATGAAAAGCATGAAGAGATAAAGTCCTAATACATCAGATTTACAGTTAACATCTTATTATTACTACTTGTCTTACTGTGATATCTAACTATGTGACCCAGCGTCCCAGAGCACATAGATCCATATCCTAGTAAAGCAAGGTTGTTATTGGAAATCAGCGGTTGTATCGACGAACTATGTTTACAGTGGACCCCGTACATGCCCGGGATAACGGTCCAGGATTGTTCTGTTGCTTGGTGACGGAAGCCAGCCGCTAGGCTAAACAGGAGGGACTTATGTATGCCCTTATCATGATGGTACCAGTAATAGAGGGAGCAAGCACTCCCCTCGGTCCCCTGAGGCCCACAGGTCAGACCGGAACATGAGTTGCACAACATTCCTAAAAGCCACTGTAAACACGAATACATATCGATATCCGCATGTTTTCCCCCGACCCATGTGTAAGTTGGTCCATTTTATGCAAAAGTCAAGTGTATCATGCTTGGTTTAAGGGATGGCATGATAAGTGGTGATATTCACATTTTAACAAGTCATGGAGCGATGATATGTAATAACAAGTCATGAAGTAATATGAGATAATGTCTATCAAGTAACATGTCATGTAGTACCAGTTAAGAAGCATGAACAAAAGTAATATGCCATACATGTATCAACAGTAAGATCAAATTTCAGAACAGAATCAACTAAGTCAAACAGTCAGAATTAGTCGACTAGGTGGAAGGGTTAGTCGACTAATAGGGGTCTTAAGTCGACTACTAGTCTGGATGAGTCGACTAAAACTGGGAAACAGAGAGTTGGGTTCTGTTTCAGGGAAAGTTAGTCGACTAGGGTTGTAAGGGTAGTCGACTAACAGGGAACTATTAGTCGACTAATGGATACTTAAGTTGACTAAGTTTGAGATACAGAGAGTTGAGTTTATTTCAGGAGTCGACTAGGGGAATTCTAGTAGTCGACTAGGGATATCTAGTCGACTGGAAATCTGGCCTAGTCGACTAAAACTGTGAAATCAGAAAAGGTTAAGTTTCACTACAGTGGATTAGTCGACTAGTCCCTAGGTCTAGTCGACTAATCGTGGGAAAACAGCAAACAGGACAGATTTCTAGGGTTTTGTTTGAGGGTCTAAAAATGTGATTTTATGGCTCAAGTGAACATGAATTGTCAACACAAGTACACAAAGGAGTTCACAAGTCTTGGTGAGTAGATATACTCACTAGGAAAGGTTCGATTGAAGCTTTACGAGTCCGGGAAGAGTGTGGTCGTCAAATGGCACCTATGTGATCCTTGGCGATGAAAAGAGCTACGATCCAAGCTCCAAATCAGTTGCTTGAGGTGGGGATGAAGTTCTTGAGGTGGTCCTTGGAGCTAGGGTTGAGGTTGAGAAGGAGGAGAGATCTCTTGGTGAGGGCTAGCACTTAGGTGAAATGAAGAAAAAGGGAAAAGAATGTAAAGAGATTGTTTATATAGGTGTTAGATTTTTGTAAAGGAGATGCAATTAAAGGAAATGAGAGGGGGTTTTGTGTAAATAGGGGGGTGAGATGAGTGTCCTTCTCCTTGGCCACTTGGCCGGCCATGGGGAGAGAGAGAATGAGTGGGATTTTAATGAGGAAGTAGGTGAGAAAATTGTGTGGGTTGAAATTTTTGGAAGAGATTTGTATTTTGGAAAAATGGGAAAAATTTGTGGTTGTGGAGAAAGAGGAATAAAGGAAAAGGAAAAATGGAAAGAAATTCATAAGGAAGATATTTACTCTAACTTGGAAATTGAAAATATTGAAAACATGGATTCCTAGGTTTAAATCAAGTATGCGGAAAACATTTCGGAAAATACCGAAATCGTCCGAAATTCAAGTATCTCGGAACGACTCGTAAATTTTACCAAAAATCAATAATAATATATGAAGACTAATAGTGAAATCCTTTTTAAGAAATACTTTATAGTTTTAAAACTAAAAATCCCGGAATCAGTTATCTACCGACTCCGTTGGAGCTTTCATAAATTTATAAAATTCTCAGAAAAAGTATTTAGGTAGGGAATATGATTCTAAGAAATAAAGTCTAAAGGACCATCTAGAAATTCCTAACTGTTTGAGAATTAAAATTCTAGGAATCGATCAGCGACACTGGTCGACACCGGTTTGAAGAAATTTATTTTAATTCAGGAAAAATCCAGAAAATCATAGAAAATCTAATATATTGGAAAACGATATTTGAAAGTGAAATCGGTCAAATACAGGAAGTAAATCGAAAAATACGGTCGAAAAGCTGAATACGCAACTAAGTACGTATTCTGGGAACAGGGTATTACAAATGAAGAGATGCAATCTCTTTATAAGAACAACACATGGGAACTTACTAAGTTGCCCAAGGGAAAGAAGGCCATAGGGTGTAAGTGGGTATTTGCTAAGAAGCAAGGATCTCTTTAAGAAGATACAGTGCGCTACAAGGTAAGGTTGGTGGCTAAGGGCTACGCTCAGAGAGAAGGAATCGACTACAACGATGTGTTCTCCCCAGTAGTTAAATACTCGTCTATTCGGATTCTATTGGCCTTGGTGGCGCAGAATGAGTTGGATCTTGACCAACTTGATGTGAAGACCGCCTTTCTCCACGGCGATCTTGAGGAGGAGATTTATATGACACAGCCCACAGGTTACAAAGCTGCAGGGAAGGAAGAGTTGGTATGCAAGCTGAAGAAATCGCTGTACGGTTTGAAACAGTCTCCTAGACAGTGGTACAAGCGATTTGACAGCTTCATCAGGAAGAAGAAGTACACAAGAAGCCATTTCGATCCATGTGTGTACTACAACAAACTACCATCAGGTGAATATATCTATCTACTTCTTTATGTAGATGATATGTTGATTGCTTCTAGGTCAAGATCTGCTATTGATTCTCTGAAGAAGATGTTGTCGTTAGAGTTTGAGATGAAGGACCTGGGGGAAGCAAGGAAAGTATTGGGCATGGAGATCACAAGAGACAGAAAAGCTGGCAGAATAAGTTTGACTCAGAAGGGCTATCTGGAGAAGGTACTGCAGAGGTTTAATATCGGGAAAGATACTAAGACTGTTAGTACACCAATGGCGCCACACTTCAAATTGTCAGCGAAGATGTCTCCAAAGAGTGTTCAAGAGCGTGAACATATGTCTCATGTTCCATATGCCAATGCGGTGGGTAGCTTGATGTATGCAATGGTGTGTACGAGGCCAGATATTTCACAGGCAGTCTCCATGGTGAGTAGATACATGCATGATCCTGGACAGGGTCATTGGGAAGCTGTGAAATGGATTCTGAGGTACATCAAGGGAACTGTTGATGTAGGCCTAGTGTTCGAGAAGGACGACACCGGAAAGTAAGAGTGCATAGGGTATGTGGATTCAGACTATGCAGGTGACCTTGACAAACGCCGGTCGACGACGGGATATGTCTTCACATTCTCGCAGGCACCGGTGAGTTGGCGTTCCACACTTCAGTCTACCGTCGCTTTGTCGACCACAGAGGCTGAATATATGGCTATGACAGAGGCCATGAAGGAGGCAATTTGGCTTCAGGGGTTGCTCGATGACTTGGGAGTGGAACAGGAGATCTTGAAGATAAACTGTGACAGCATGAGTGCCATTTATTTGGCAAGGAACCAAGTCTACCATGCAAGGACGAAGCACATCGATGTCAGGTATCACTTTGTTCGGGAGATTCTGGAAGGTGACATTGACTTGTTGAAGATTCACACTTCGGAGAATCCGGCCGATATGCTTACAAAGGTGGTGTCGGGAGTAAAGTTTGCTCACTGCAAAGACTTGCTCCAGATCCTTCAGGTGAATTGAGCTTACTGAAGCTCATGAAGATGAACTACGGATGGCTTGATCCCTTAGGCAAGGGTACGTAGGCAACCAGATTGGTGCAAGCCGCTGTCGAGTCGATGTTCGGCTCAGATTTTGGAAATCTTCACCGAGGTGGAGAATTGTTGGAGGAGAGAGTACAGTAGAGGAGGTGAATTCATGCCAGGTGCTGTTGAAGATTGCCAAGGAGTCTACGACGAAAGGCAAAGGAACAGCGGGCAGGAAAAAGCAGCAGCAGCAGAAAAGACAGAGGTCGGTCGACCGGTCCGGTCGACCGACGTGCACAACGTGCACAGGATTTGAGCGGTCGACCGGCCGGTCGACCGCAACACTCTGTCTGCAGAAGACAGAGCTCTCGGGTTGTTTCGGTCGACCGGACCGGTCGACCGGAGAGGCTTTCTGCAGGAACCCAACTCTCGGGTTGTTTCGGTCGACCGGACCGGTCGACCGTAAGAGGGAGTCGGTCGACCGGACCGGTCGACCGACAGTCGGGTCTAGGCTGAAAACTGCTGTTTCGGGAAGTTATGTATTTAAGCCCTAATTGTAATTTCTAGGGTTAGAGTGCCTAGAGAAAAATAAGCTGCGGACTCTCTTGTATTCATAGAGATCCAGAGCTATTGTAATCATCTTCCTAATTGAAACTCTCTCCGTAGATTGCCCCGAGGACGTAGGCATTCAGGCCGAACCTCGTTAAATCGTGTGTTTTGTGATTGTGCGTTCTTCTCTTGTGATTTCTGTGATTTTGGGTGTTCTTTGTGGTTGTGGAGATAGTGTGATTCTCTGTTGGTTGTTGTCGGTGCGCACAACAAAAGGCGCCTGGCAAAAAGGTGCACAACACCTTTAAAAAAGAAGAAGAAGAAGAAAGAAGGAAGGCGCTAACGGCGCCTTCCCTTCAACAGAGAGGAGGGGGCCCTCCATCAATTAGGCGCCTGGTAAAAAGGTACACAACACCTTCAAAAAAAAAAAGAGAGAAAGAAGGAAGGCGTTGTGAGCGCCTTCCCTCAACAGAGGAGGGCCCACCATTAAATAGGCGCAGGACTGCAGAGATCCAGGTCTGCAAAGGGGGCCACCATTAAAGTGACGTTTCAGATCTACCAACGTATTATCTCAGGTCTGCAGAGATCCCATCCAGAGGCGTCCCTTCAGGTTAGTACTTTAATTATTTAATTTGGTTTTAGATTTATTTGTTTAGGGTAATTATTTAGATCATTGATTTAATTAATAATTTAGTTTTTAATTAATTAATAATTCATTTGTTAAACTACATGATGGTTAAAATTAATATGTGTGACTAAATAAAATTTCATGTGCCTAGAGGATGAACCTAAGCTACTAGATTGTGGTTAGTATTTAAAATCTCTCAGATAAAATATGAAAAACACATTAATTGATTTTTAATCAATGGTATTTATTGCTAGATATTTGAAAATTTAACAAGATATGTTTAAATAATCGATATTCCATGCTTAATGTTTTTCTTATTTGTAGCTTTAATTTTATTTTAGTACTTTGATGGAATATACGATTAAATTTAATATCTTGTACTTAGGACCACGGTTCTAAGATTTTATACCATTTATATTGTGTAAATCATTAAATTGAGAGACAAATACTACCACATGAACAGTAGTTTAGAGGATTCTGTCCTAGGTGCATGATCCTTCTCTTTGTCAACTTAGTTCACACCAATTTCTCAATCTTTCCAACCAATTCGTCTAATTGTGTTAAGATCATTAAGAAACACCTTCTCTTCTCTGTGGATCGACCCTCAAGTGCGACATCGAACGATCGTGAGCTTGCGGTAATTTAAAACGAGGAGACAGAAATTTTCCGATCAGGGGCTGTAGGGAAATCACTCATAAAATAATGAGAAATTTGCTAAATATAACACATAATCTTCTAGGCCTCTTAACAAACCTTGTTCGGTTCGGTTCAATTTTGTCGAAATTGGTAAAATCCGAATCGAACTGACCGATGCTCACCCCTACTAAGAATGCCCAACGGAGGGTCGGACCTAGGAGGAAGGCCCACTAGCAAATGGGGTCCCTGCATTAGGGTCGCCTGGCCCATTCCTCAAAAGTCCCTAAAATTACCATGTTGGCACAAAATAAAGAAGGGAGAAAGATTAGAAGAACAAAATAAGATTATTTTGAGAAATAATTTTTTTATAAATTCCCCATAAGTGAGAATATAGAATACTCATCTTTCATGATAGAAATTATATTCTCACAAATGAGAGAATTTGTTCATATGGAATTCAATATTCTCGGGAATGTTGAGTAAACTTATGCTAAACACGAACATTTCACTGAGAATCAAGCTTTCGAATAAATTTCTATGTATCAAACACACTCTTAAGATAAATAGGCAATTAACGACAATGAGCAATTTTGAGTTATAACACGTATTGAACAAAGACCATCTACACCTAATCTAATGACAATGCACAAATGATGAATGATTTGTGATTGCCTCAGATTGATTACGGTTTCCTTCTGTACTTATGTGTCTCCTGTCTCCCTTCTTCCAAGATCCACCAAATATAGTAACTGCCCCCAAAAGAGAAGAACATAAAAGAGACAATGCCAGTAGATTACATTATGATTTGGTCCTCAAGTTGTGGCTGGAAAATAGCAAAATACATGAAACACAAAAGTCAGCAAAAATGTCTGAAAAAACAAAACTCATTGTCAACTAGTGTGAACTGTGAGGATTAGACACAAACACATCACTCACATGATCACATCCCTGTTTCCTAATTTTTTTCTCTTTGATTTCTCTAATAAGAACAATCAATCAAGCAGGCGGCTGATCTGAATCAGTCAGGATCTTTACCTTTTTCTTTAATCGTGCAGTCCCCAGCCCTTTGCTCACCAATGCTTAAATAGACCATTTCCTCTGATTCTCTGCTCTTCCTTCTCTCTTCTTGAAATGTAATGCAATCCCATTGCTGCTGCAACTGTATGCAACAATGAAGCTAATGTGTTACAAATATCATCTATTTCTCCTCCTCTTTCTCTTCATATTGCCTTCTTCATCTCAATCCAACAACAAGTTCTTCAGATTGCCGGGCGATGAGCCCCCTCGGCCTGCTGTGGAACTGTGCGAGAAGCGCTCGGTGGAGTTGCTGGCAAGGGTTGGTGCAGCGAGAGCAGAGACTCCGGTGGAGCCTGTGGAAGTGATCCAAACTATATAAATGCGCGGGCGTGCTTCTGCAATGACGGAAGAGCCACCAGCAGAACTTGTCCAAGTAGGCTTCTCGACCGATTATTTTATTGTTTTTCCGTCAATTTGCATATGATTCTGGATTGTTTTTAGGATCTATGACTGATGGAGCAGCCAATGCTGGAACATTTAGCTGGCATAGGATCAATGCTTTATTAGAGAAGCCACTTAGACTGTTCTTGAGTCTTTTCCATCTAGAAGTCTAGAACTAGGCCAAGGTCCATTCAAGATTCAAACTTTTTGATTTATGGAGTCTACTTACAGACTTTGTCATTGTTCTTAGTCTCATGTGATTGAGTAGTTAGCTTGAGGGTTATTAGGGGGTTTGATACAAATTTTATACTGGTAGATTGTAGCCCTATAGCTTGAAAGATTCAAAGATCTCTGATTCTTATGGTTGGATGCACAACACTGCTTCGTCAGAGACTACTATTGACATCAATGAGAAAGCAACACTGGAGCTAGTTTAAAACGTTTGCATGGCTGTTAGACTTACGTGGATTAGAGTGTAAATTAATTTAAACCTACACAAATCTAATTGAATTTATAAACTCTTCTCTATAAGCCTATATTGTTGGACCCTATAAGGAATTAATCAAGCCTAATGGTTTGAGTCTAGAAACGTTTCAATTACACTTAGCCACGAGTGTATTTAAATTAAGATGTGAGACTCATCTACATTTGTGAAACTCGTGTTATCAATTAAGGGTCTAAATTCATGATGAGTTGAACAAGAATTCTTTGATGCTATATATATCATGGGTATGATTCTCTCTCCACCACCAATTATCATGACTTAATCTCTCTCTTGGAGGTCTCTCATCTCCTCTAAGGATCAAGAAGAGAACTTGGTGACTGGAGAGAAGAATCCTTTCTCTCAACTCCGGCGTCCTCGAGATGATACAACTTTCGGCACCCCTTTCGTGATGGAATCAGGTATGCCTTGTTGGAGGAGAGAGTACATTAGAGGATGTGAAGACATGCCAGGTGCTGTTGAAGACTGCCAAGGAGTCTACGACGAAAGGCGAAGGAACAGCGGGCAGGAAAAAGAAGCAGCAGCAGAAAATTGACAGAGGTCGGTCGACCGGACCGGTCGACCGACATGCACGAAGTGCACCAGGTTATCCCGGTCGACCGGACCGGTCGACCGGAGAGAATGTCTGCATGTTACAGAGCTCTCGGTTGGATTTCGGTCGACCGGACCGGTCGACCGGAGAGGGTCTCTGTAAGCAGGTGAAGTCTCTGTTGGTTCCCGGTCGACCGGCCCGGTCGACTGGAGAGAAAAACCCAAGTTACGGTAATGGACCGGTCGACCGGGCCGGTCGACCGGTAGTCGGGTTTTGGGCGAAATCTGCTGTTTCGGGAAATTATGTATTTAAGCCCTGGTTGTAATTTTCTAGGGTTTAGTGCTTTTAGTGCTTTGAGAAAGTATAGCTGCGGATTCTCTTGAGTTCATAGAGATCCAGAGCTATTGTAATCCATCTTCCATAAAGAAATCTCTCTCCGTGGATTGCCCCGAGGACGTAGGCAGGTTGGCCGAACCTCGTTAGATCTGGTTTTTTGCGTTTGGTTCTTCTTCTAGTTTTTGGTTTCATTGTTTTGGTGATTGAGTTCTGGTTGGATCCTCTAAGGGTTGTTGTCTCCGAGCACAACAAGTGGTATCAGAGCATCCAGGTTACGCTTGGGATATTCTGAAGATTCGAAGGGCTCCAGATCTGATCAGGTGGAGATCGTGTGTCGATCTCAGGTCAGAGGCATTGGTGTTCAAGGAGATCGTTTGTCGATCTCAGGTGGACGCAGGGAGGGCTCGTTTTGAATCAGTGGTGGAATAGATCTGGTGAGAAACTCAAGCTAGGGTTTCAAGGTGGAGGTAAAAAACACTTTTTTATCTCAGTAATAGATCTATTTTGCAAGTATTTGATCTTCCGCATAGTTAGAGGGTCAAGAAAAGGATCTCAATGGCAGAGGAATCTAAGTCTGTTAAAACAATGAACAACTCCAGGATTGAAGTTGTTAAGTTCAATGGAACTAACAATTTCGGGATGTGGAGGTGTGAGGTCATGGATGCATTGAATGCACAGAACCTCGAGGACACGCTCCTTTTGGAGAAGAAGAAGGAGACTACCACTGATGATGAGTGGGCAAAAATGAACAGGTCGGCATGTGGCCTGATTCGCTCATGTTTGTCACAAGATATCAAGTATTCTGTTCAACATGAGAAGTCAGCAAAGGATATGTGGAAAACCCTCGAGAAGAAGTACCTGACAAAGAGCGTGGAGACTCGGTTGCAGCTTAAGAGCAAGCTGTATTTGTTCAGGATGCAGAGGGGAAGCACAGTGAATGAGCACCTCAACAGGTTTACAAAGCTTATTACGGATTTGCTGAATGTGGATGCCATTATAAGTGAGGAAGACAAGTCAGTCGTTCTCCTGAACTCTCTTCCACCGGAGGAGTATGAGATATTTACAATGACATTCTTAAATGGAAGGCAAACCTTAGACTTTGATGAGATATCGTCAGCACTGATGAGTTATGAGAAAAGGAAGAATGAGAAACATCCTGGGAAATCTAGTTCATCAGCAGAAGCTTTGGAGGTAAGAGGCAGGAGCTCATCAAGGAAAGGCAAGGAGGTGAGAGGAAGATCGAAGTCAAGACCGGGCTTAAGGGATCTTAAGAAAGACCAGTGCATGCATTGCAAAGAGTTTGGGCACTGGAAGGTTGACTGTCCAAAGTACAAGGGGAAGAAGAAGGAATCAAAATCTGAGGCAAATCTGGCAAGAGTGAAAAAGGCTGCTAGCAGTAAATCACAGGCAGAGGATTCAGATTCAGATTCTTCGGTATTCTCGTTTTCAGTTACTACTCCTGTTGTAGGTTACTCGGGGGATAACGAGTGGATTCTTGATACAGGTGCTACATATCATGTATGCCCTAATCGAGATTGGTTTACCAGTCTTGAGAAGTTGGAGGGGTGTTCGGTCGTCATGGGCGATGATCACCCATGCATCATGGAGGGTATGGGCACAATTCCTATCAGGATGTTCGACGGGATGGTAAGGGAACTGAAGGAAGTGAGATATGTCCCTCAGCTGAAGAGGAACTTGATCTCAGTAGGTGCTTTGGAATCATTAGGGCTCGGTGTGTCTATTAAAGAAGGTGTTCTTAAAATGACAAAGGGCTCAATGGTGGTGTTGAAGGCCAACCGCAGGAACAATTTGTATTACTTGAAAGGTAGTACAGTGACAGGGCAGGTGGCAGCTTCGACCAGTCAGAAGGAAGATCAAACCCGGCTATGGCACATGAGGCTGGGACATGCAGGGGAGAAGTCTATGCAAGCTCTTGTGAGGAAAGGGCTGCTGAAGGGTGCAGAGACCTGCAAACTGGATCTGTGTGAACATTGCATCATAGGCAAGAAGACAAAGGTGAAGTTTGGTACAGCTTCACACTGCACCGAAGGCATTCTTGATTATGTTCATACAGACGTATGGGGACCCACAAAGACTGCATCAATAGGGGGAACCCATTACTTTGTGTCGTTTATCGATGATTATTCTAGGCGGTGCTGGGTGTACACCATGCGACACAAGAATGAAGTCCTAGAATTGTTTGTGAAGTGGAAAGCAAATCAGGAAAGGAGTACAGGAAGAAAAGTCAAGGTACTTCGTTCTGATAACGGAGGAGAGTACAAGTCAGACCCTTTCCAGAAGCTATGTCTTGATGAGGGCATAGAGAGGCACTTCACAGTGAGGGAAACTCCGCAACAGAATGGGGTGGCTGAAAGAATGAACCGAACTTTGCTAGAGAAGGTTCGGTGCATATTGTCAAATGCAGGATTACCAAAGAAGTTCTGGGCTGAAGCTTTGGGGTATGCATGCCATCTCGTCAATAGGTTGCCGTCATCTGCAATAGGGGGAAGACCCCTCTTGAAGCTTGGTCGGGTAAAGCTGCAGAAGATTATGATGTGCTCCGGATATTTGGATGTCCAGCCTACTACCATGTAAAAGAAGACAAATTGGATCCGAGAGCGAAGAAAGGAGTGTTTGTTGGCTTCAAGAAAGGAATCAAGGGGTTCAAGATCTGGGACCAACAAGACAACAAATTCATAATCAGCAGAGATGTCACTTTTGATGAAGCCTCGATGATGAAGCCTACAGTCTCTAAGCAGGTGGAGACTAAGAAGACCAAGGAGCTATTGCAGCAGGTGGAGAGTGATGCAGATCCACCATCTCTAGAAGACTCAGTATCAGTGAGGATCATCCCTGAGGTGACACAGGGAGGTGATCAAGTTGCAGAAGAAGATGCTGAGGTTGTTGAAGAGGATCAGGAACAGGTTATTGATGCGGTTCAAGATCCCACTGCAGTTGGAAGACCAAGGAGGAATGCTAGGAAACCTGGCTGGCTCACTACAGACATGGTGATTGCACATGCACTTCCAGTTGTTGAAGAAGCCATTCCATCTACTTTCAGGGAAGCTGAAATCAGTTCAGAAGCTGAGTTATGGAAAGGAGCTATGAATGAAGAGATGCAGTCTCTTTATAAGAACAACACATGGGAACTGACCAAGTTGCCCAAGGGGAAGAAAGCAATAGGGTGTAAGTGGGTGTTTGCTAAGAAGCAGGGATCACTCCAAGAAGACAAAGTGCGCTACAAGGCAAGGCTGGTGGCTAAAGGCTACGCACAGAGAGAAGGGATCGACTACAACGAGGTGTTCTCCCCAGTTGTAAAACACTCGTCTATTCGGATCCTATTAGCCTTGGTGGCACAGAATGAGTTGGACCTTGACCAACTCGATGTGAAGACCGCCTTTCTCCACGGCGATCTTGAGGAGGAGATCTACATGACTCAGCCCACAGGTTACAAAACTGCAGGGAAAGAGGAGTTGGTATGCAAGCTGAAGAAATCGCTGTACGGTCTGAAGCAGTCTCCGAGACAGTGGTACAAACGATTTGACAGCTTCATCAGGAAGAAGAAGTACACACGAAGCCACTTCGATCCATGTGTGTACTATAACAAGCTACCATCTGGTGAGTATGTCTATCTACTACTTTACGTAGATGATATGCTAATTGCTTCTAGGTCAAGATCTGCAATTGATTCTCTGAAGAAGACTTTATCGTCTGAGTTCGAGATGAAGGACCTGGGGGAAGCAAGGAAAGTATTGGGTATGGAGATCACAAGGGACAGGAAGGCTGGCAGGATTAGCTTGACTCAGAAGGGCTATCTGGAGAAGGTACTGCAGAGGTTTAATATCGGGAAAGATACGAAGACTGTAAGTACACCAATGGCGCCGCACTTCAAGTTGTCAGCGAAGATGTCTCCAAGGAGTGTTCAGGAGCGTGAGCATATGACTCATGTACCATATGCCAATGCAGTGGGAAGCTTGATGTATGCAATGGTGTGTACAAGGCCGGATCTATCACAGGCAGTTTCCATGGTCAGCAGATATATGCATGATCCAGGTCAGGGCCATTGGGAAGCAGTGAAGTGGATCCTGAGGTACATCAAGGGTACTGTTGATGTAGGCCTCGTATTTGAGAAGGACAACACCGGGAAGCAGGAATGCATAGGGTACGTGGATTCGGACTATGCAGGTGATCTTGACAAACGCCGGTCGACTACTGGGTATGTATTCACATTCTCGCAGGCACCGGTGAGTTGGCGCTCCACACTTCAGTCCACAGTCGCGTTGTCGACTACAGAGGCTGAATATATGGCCTTGACAGAGGCCATGAAGGAGGCAATCTGGCTTCAGGGATTGCTAGACGACTTGGGAGTGGAACAGGAGATCTTGAAGATACACTGTGACAGTATGAGTGCCATTTATTTGGCAAGGAACCAAGTCTACCATGCAAGAACGAAGCACATCGATGTCAGGTATCACTTTGTTCGGGAGATTCTGGAGGAAGATGACATCAACCTGTTGAAGATTCATACTTCAGAGAATCCGGCCGACATGCTTACAAAGGTGGTTACGGGAGTGAAGTTTGCACACTGCAAAGACTTGCTCCAGATCCTTCAGGTGAAATGAGCTTGCTGAAGCTCATGTGGATGAACTACGGATGGCTTGATCCCTTGGGCAAGGGGTACGTAGGCAACCAGATTGGTGCAGCCGCTATCGAGTCGGTGTTCGGCTCAGATTTAACAATCTTCACCGAGGTGGAGAATTGTTGGAGGAGAGAGTACATTAGAGGATGTGAAGACATGCCAGGTGCTGTTGAAGACTGCCAAGGAGTCTACGACGAAAGGCGAAGGAACAGCGGGCAGGAAAAAGAAGCAGCAGCAGAAAATTGACAGAGGTCGGTCGACCGGACCGGTCGACCGACATGCACGAAGTGCACCAGGTTATCCCGGTCGACCGGACCGGTCGACCGGAGAGAATGTCTGCATGTTACAGAGCTCTCGGTTGGATTTCGGTCGACCGGACCGGTCGACCGGAGAGGGTCTCTGTAAGCAGGTGAAGTCTCTGTTGGTTCCCGGTCGACCGGCCCGGTCGACTGGAGAGAAAAACCCAAGTTACGGTAATGGACCGGTCGACCGGTAGTCGGGTTTTGGGCGAAATCTGCTGTTTCGGGAAATTATGTATTTAAGCCCTGGTTGTAATTTTCTAGGGTTTAGTGCTTTTAGTGCTTTTGAGAAAGTATAGCTGCGGATTCTCTTGAGTTCATAGAGATCCAGAGCTATTGTAATCCATCTTCCATAAAGAAATCTCTCTCCGTGGATTGCCCCGAGGACGTAGGCAGGTTGGCCGAACCTCGTTAGATCTGGTTTTTTGCGTTTGGTTCTTCTTCTAGTTTTTGGTTTCATTGTTTTGGTGATTGAGTTCTGGTTGGATCCTCTAAGGGTTGTTGTCTCCGAGCACAACATGCCTAAACCCTTCCCTTTAATCTTAATATAGAGGCTTTTAATTTATACGTGGATCTTATTTGGAATAATTATTAGATCTAACAATTGGTATCAGAGTCTCCTCTTTATCGGATCATTGGGATATAAAGAAATCCTTCAATCTTGATCTATAAATATATGAATAATATTTTGATTCAATAAATATTTTGTGTCTCATATATTGAATTAAAGTTTAAAAGGGATGCTTTTATTGAATTTGTCATGTGTGTGTATCAGAAATATGTATATCAGCCGACAGCTGAGAGTCCCTCTCAGCCTGCGCTGATGTGACACATTATTAGCTACACTAGAAAGGACGGCCCGCCTATTGAAACAGCTGAAATTACTAAATGCCCCGTGGTAAAAGATAGTGGATCTGTATAGTTTATTATTATTTTTATATTTCTGATGTTAGTCAATATTGTCACAATTATCTTTATAACTGCGACCAACTGAATATGAATCAGGTCTCTTCAAGTGCAACTTCATCAAATCACGAAACAAATTTGAATGCTTCTTTATTAAATTTTTTTAGACTCAGATATTATATATTTAGGAATGCGACTAAGCTCGTTGTGGTCAATAAAATAATTTCTTATTAGTTTTAAAAACAACCTTTGTCGCAGTCTACAATTATATATAGGATTGTATCATGTGGATCTCATAAACATGTCATTTTTTTCATACTTAATTTATATATAAACAAATTAATTTTGTAGATTTTTTTGATATGGTCTGTAAGATTTTACTGATTGCGAACATCGTCGCAGTTTACTTATTCGCATGTCACGTATAAACTATGAAATTTTTTTTACATATTGCATGCGAGTAAGAACTACGACTATGATCACAATGCTTAACGATGGCATGTTGTGAATAATTTTTTTGCTAAGTTAAATATAATAATGGTGACTAAGGACTGCGACTATAGTCGCAGTTTACTTATGATTTTATATATTTGTTCTTCACTGTGACTGTTGTCTCATGTCACGTATAAACTATGAAAATTATTTTTACATATTGTATGCGAATAAGGACTGCGATTATGATCGCAGTACTTAACGACAGCATGTTGTGGATGATTTTTTTTACTAGGTTAAATGTAATAACGGTGACTAAGAACTGCGACTATAGTCACAGTTTACTTATTATGATTTTATATTTGTTTTTCAATGTGACTGCTGTCTCTTTTTCATGCACGAGAAGGACTTTGTATTTGTGTTACACACTGCGTTTGTAGTCGCAGTTTTTTAATTTGTGATATACAGTGAAATATACTAATTTGAGAGGATTGCGATCATGTTCGCAGTATCATCTATTTATATAGTTAAATTTTGGACTGCGACCATGATCACTATTTTTAACTTTATTGAATGCATAATGATCAAACTATTTTTGTCAGGACAGTGACCGTGGTCGTAGTTTCATATATAAATATAGTTAATCATAGATTGCGATCATAATCACAGTTCTATTAGTTCAGAGTAATTATTATCTGAGTATTGCGACCATTATCGCAGTTGAGATGTAAAAATAATAACTATTTATTTATAATCACAAAGTGTGACCATAATTAACTTCTTAATAAACGACTTACATTTATATTTACTTTGTTAAGTCTGATTGTTGTTAGGACTGCGACTTTTGTTGCATTTATAAACGATCAAAATTCAGTTACATATGACATGTGATTAAAGACAGCGATTGTGGTCGCAGTGCTGAATGATAGCATTTTTGTCTATTAATTTTATGCGAATAAGGAATGCGCTTAAGGTCGCAGTCGTGATATAAAATTAGAAGTTATATTATATTAAGGCTGCAATCATGGCCACAGTGCTAAAAGATCTGCGGTCAGGGTCGCACTCGTGATATAAGGTTGAAAGTTTTGTTATGCTATGACTGAGATCATGATCGCTATGCCAATATATTTTTTTGATTATATTTTTAAATGTATGTGTATTGCGACATGGATCCCATTTATAATATACATTGAGAATAAAGCATTTTTTAGTACCAAGACCTACCATAGTCGCAGTTCATTAAAATTTGCATAAAATATTATCCAACCAATCGCAAATATTGTTACAGTTACAAAAATATCTGATTTATAAAATATTTGCAAAATAAATAAATTACGCTGTACATTTGTAATACAAAAAACAATATACGGCCCACGTCAAATTTCATTTTTCTATTCCTTTCAGTTTTCTTTTGTTAAACCTATATGAATTGAAAATAATGCGAAATTAAATAATAAAAAACTATATATTATAACAATTTTTTTAAGTTTCACGCATGTTTTTTACTTTTTACTGCTGTTGTTTTTTTCTCATCATCTTGATCCAATCTTTTTTTCTTTTATATTTTCGATGTAGAAGAATTAGAAATTTTATAACTGCAGATAAATTCAACAGAAATTTTTCTGTAAATTACGAAATTTTTAATAAAATTTAGTTGCGTATGAGTTTTTTCTAGTTTAGAAGTAAAAATATGAGTATTTTGGTCAATCTGATTGACGATTCTTTAGGCGGGAATTTTTTGATTTTTTTAGCGCCTACACTCTGCCACCGATATGTAGCATAAATTCGGCCACGTCACCGTCGGCTGAGGAACTCTTTCAGCTGGTGGCTGAGGTACAGATACCCCTATATATACATATATATATTTATGGAAATATTCCAGTGAGAACTCTACGGTGAGAACCTTTGTGCGAACGCCACGGTGAGCCACCCCGTTGATGATACGAACCGTTCATCTTAATCTATATACTCTAATTAGGTTACCAATAAAAAATCACATCATTCCGGACCTTTTTACGCATGCATCAAGTGGTTACAAAGCATATGTTTTATTCACCGTAGAAAAAAAATGTCATTTGATGCACGAGTAAAAAGATTCAGAATCACGTGATTTTCATTGGTAATCTAAGTAGAGTATGTAAATTAAAATGAATGGTTCAAATCATCCATAGGGTGGCCGATTGTGTAGTTCGCACGAAGCGCTCGATGAGAACGGTTCTCACCGGAATAGTTCCATATATATATATATATATATATATATATATATATATATATAATATATATATATATATATATATATATATATATATATATATATATATATATATAGAGATAGACTTGTATCCTTTCAAAAGGATTTGATCCCGGATCCTTCCCACTCAAATTCAACCCTCCAACATTCGAATACAAGATCCACTCCGTTGAAGTTGATCTATACTATTTCAAGTATCTATAAACCAAAATCAAGTGTTTTAAATACTTTTTGCTCATCCATCAAGTGGGAGAAAAACGGACGGCCTAAATAGTAAGTTGGTTAGTTTAATGGTGTAGAACATTTGAAATCTAACAAAAATTAGTTTATAGGGGTTTTTAAATGTTTAGATCATAATGAAATGGCCGGATCGAGAATTTGTATGTCTAAAGACATAGATCTAACCAACTCACTACTTTCGGCCGTCCATTTTGCGTCGCTTGATGGATGGGCAAAAAGTATTTAAAACACTTGATTTTTGGTTTATAGATACTTAAAATAGTATAGATCAACTTCAACGGAGTGGATCTTCTATTCGAATGTTGGAGGGTTGATTTTGAGTGGGAAGGATCCGGGATCAAATCCTTTTGAAAGGATACAAGTCTATATATATATATATATATATATATATATATATATATATATATATATATATATATATATATATATATATCAAAAAAATGTATACCAGCCGACAGCTGAGAGTGCCTCCCAGCCGGCGGTGACCTGGCACAATTATGCCACATGATTTGGTAATGTTAATGGCACCCTGCTTTTGAAAATAATTGAAATTACTAAAAATCCCTCCCGTGCAAAAAAGACAGTTCTTGGGACTATGTTTTAGTTTTATATTTTTTATTATTGTTTGCCACCAATTAGAAAGGTTCATGAGTCCCTATCATACTAATCTACAATCTTCAAAACACTGATGTTCGATTTTAGGCCTTTATCACCTCCAAATTTCTCATTGTAGAATGCCATAAAATTTGCACCAAAAGCGTCTCTTTCATTGCATTTACGAAATCTGGATGAATGTACTTCTTTAATTTTCTGATTAATTCACACATTGGTTTTAGGCTCGATCTCATTAGACGAACCTTCACTTCTGTCCTACCTATTGATGCAAAAACATTAAAAATATAAGTCCACATTAAATAAAGCCTACGGTCGCAATATTTATAAATAACTTTATTAATAGAAAGACTGCGATCTTGATCGCAGCTATAGTAAATAAGTTATATTATATTGCAACAAGGTCGCAGAGTTATCAAACAAAACTTTTAAAAAGACTTTTGTTAGATAAAACTGCGACCAATGTCACAATATTCTAATCATCTTATTTACTTAACTTATGAGACCTTGGACACTGCTTCAATTGATTGCGTCCCTTGTTTCATAAGAATGTGACCACGGTCGGATTATCTTATTTAGATACTTTATAAATATACTGCTATTAAGGTCGCACTGTTATCGAACAAAACATTCTCAAAAAGACTGTTGTTACATAAGTCACAGTCTTCTAATCATCTTAATTAATTAACTTACGAGACCTAGGTGACTGCTTCAATTGACTACGACTCTTGTTTCATAAGACTGCAAACGCAATATCCTATTTAGCTTAACAAGGTCGAAAAAAGACTACGACCCAAGTCTGAGAAATGAAAATAAACTGCAACACTGCGACCAAAGACGCACTGGAAAACAAAAATAATTTTAAAAATGAAAATTATATTAAAATTATAAATCTAATTTTTTTCAGAAACTAGGACTTTGATCCCAGTTTTATAAAATAAAAAAATTAAAAAAAACTGTTTCAAGTTGCAGTAATAGATTTTTATTTTGATTAAAATATATTTCAAAAAAAATTGAACATTAAGGAGACCATGGTCGCATTCTCTTAAAATAAATTAATTTTATAAAATATTTTATGAAATTATAAACTTCAACAATTTAATAAAAATTTCATTTTAATCCAAAATTTCAGTGTAATTGTATTTTATAAAATTAATTTTCAACACAAATTAGAAATATTTTAGGGAGTAGAGACTGAACTCAAGTGAAATGAAATTAAAAATTTGAAAATATTCTTTAAATAACAAAAATTTGAATTTTTTTTTAAAAAGTCATATTTTTTTGCTATTTCACCCAATAATATAGGATTTTCACGGTTTTTTTACCTTTTGCGACGGTTGCTTTCTTTCTCGACATCTTGATCAGAACTTTGTTTTATAAATTAAATTTTTGATGTGGATGATTCAAAAATTTTGTAACCAAGATCTATAAATATTTAGTTTGCAAAAACTCAAATTTTTAGATCTATAATTTTTTTGGTGGAGGAACAGTTGTAACCAGGTAAAAAGTAAGACTAAGAGTATTTTAGTCATTCGGCATCGGTAGAGTGGTTGAGGTTTTTTCAAGCGGGATGTTTTTTGTTTTTACTACCTAAAATTTTGAGATTTTTGTGGCTGTTATGAAGCCACATCACGCCAGCTGAGAAACTCTCTCAGCTGGCGGCTGAGGGGTGGTGTGTGTGTGTGACAACAAGAGCTACATGCATGCCCATGCATGCCGTCGGCCACCATGGGCCGGCGACATATAGTGGCAAGCACAAAAAAAAAGTTAATTATTTTTTGGGTTTCCTATTCAAGTCAGATTATGAGATTAATTAAGATTAGAAAATTTAGAGATAAATTTTTTAATCTAATAAAGAAACCTAATTCTAATTAATCTCATATTAAATTTTAATTGAGATTGTTGAGATTAATTTGGATTTTAGGGTTGATAAAGAATTCTAATCTATTAAGAAAATTTTAGGGTAGAATTCTAATCAAATAAAGAGACATAATTTTAATCAATCTCTCATTAAATTAATCAGGTTTTATTCAGTTTACTAAACCCGACCCATTAAGAAAACTCATAACTTAACTATTGGGGCTCGAATCTGATCCAGACCCAATAAGCACTGCAGACCCGTTTTACTAATAAAAATATTAATTAGCCAATACGAGCTCATCTGACCTCTGTTTTGAGCATATAAATAGCCATTTCGAAGCTCTTGACGAGCATTACAGTATTTTAGGGATTAGACATAATAAAACAGTAGTTAATTGATATAAAAAAGGCATGAAGTTTTTTATTAGCATGGTAATATGTATCCTTACATGCTTCTGCTTCATCACTATTTATTATATTGCCTATATTGTTCTCGCATGATAAATATTGATGTTTACTGCAGTAGATAACACATAGATAAAGATATATACATGTTGAAGTTAAAGAATTTATAAAAAAGCTTATTTAATTGTGTAGTAATTCATGAGGACAATAGCCGGCACAAAAGAAGACTATCGTTTGGCCGAATTATATACAACACCAGATACTTGATGTGGATAATGCAAGTAAGGAAACCCTGTTGTGTAGTAGTCACCCCAAAGAAAGGTTGTCACACTATAAGCCCATATTGCATTATCCTCATCAACTAGTCCGACGATAGAACAAGAATCCAGATGTGTGGATTTGTGTGACTCATGCATTTGGTAATCATCCCAAAGGAAGGTTGTCATTATGGCTGGGTTATTACATATATTATATAGTCGATATAGATAACTTAAACTTTAAGACCTATCCTATAGAGGGACAGTCAGCTCAAAGGAATATTGTTCTCTTACATAGGATTTAGATTTTAGGGTATCTATATTGGGCCAGTATAATGTTGGCATAAAGAGACACAACTTATTCTGAAAGTTTGACCAGCAGCTCTATCAGTTAAACTAGTTATTTTTTTATTTATTTTTTTTATGACTATTATTGTGGAATTTTATTAAATGCAATATTTATGCTAAATTGATGAGAAATTATATGCTTATGTAGTCAAAATTGAATGGTAAAAACTTTAAGAGGTGGTAAGGCCGCGTAAAAGATCGTTCTTGGATTCATGAACCTAGACTACACTTTAAGGACTGATGGACTCCTACTATTACTAACAAAAGTTCAGTTAAATAAAAGGTCAATTATGATAAGTGATAGAGGTCTAACAGGATGTGTCTAATTGTCTTGATTCACATTATTCCTATGACTATTAAGGGTTTTTATGCCTGATAAAGTTAGTGCCAAGAGTTTTCTTACTGAAGTAGCCGACCGATTTAATAGATCAGATAAAGTTGAGGCCAGCACACATTTAGCAAGCAGATAAATATACGTTACAATGGCAAAAAAAAAAACATAAGGGAGTACATTAGAAAAATGTTCAATCTTGTTTCAAACTAAAAGCACTGAAATTGGAATTCTCTGAAGAGATTCTAGTGCATTTTATTCTGATCTCTTTTCTTACACAGTATAATTCTTTTCAAAATTACTTATAATGCTAAAGAGAAAAATGGAGTCTCATTGAGCTCATCAATCCTGTGTCCAGAAAGAAGAGAGATTGAAATAAAAAGAGATTAAAATAAGGAAAGATTGAAAGTGCTCACTTAGCATCGAGGATAACACTTCTAATAAGATTAGAAAAAGTTTAACTAAAAGGAGAAAAATAATCATCACTACAGTTGCTAATTCTACAATGACAAAAGTGCAGGAGAAAAAGCCTAAGGTCATTGCATGCTTCTTGTGCAAGAAAGTAGGCCACCTCAAGCAGGATTGCATAAAGCATCAAAAATGGCTAATAAGAAGGGTATATCTTATATTTATGTTTGTTCTGAAATTAAATTAGTTTAGTACCATTCCATACATGGTGGATAGATAATTCACATAAGCAACTCAATGTGAAACTTTCAGACGCTAAGGAGGCCAGATGTGCTATTACGTATACATGGGTGATGAAAATAAAATTACAATTGAAGTTGTTGGAGTTTGTAGACTTAGATTAGATTCTGATTTTTTTTTTGTTTTAGATTTGAATGACACTTTATATGTACCATCTTTTTAGGTGGAATCATATTTCTATTTCATTGTTACATAGATCTAGTTTTACTGTCACTCTTGGTAATGAAATGCTTAGTCTACTTTTCAAATCTAAAGTTGTTGATACTAAAATTCTGATTGATAATTTTATAAATTGAAACTTCATACTTCAAATCTTAAATCTTTACATGTGAAGAACCTAGGCACTAGTGAACATTAATTAATAAAAATATTAGAAAGTTTAGTGCCAGACGGAGTCATGTGTCTTGAATTTAGTGTATACAGACATTTGTGGTACTTTCCCTACAACTTCTTGAAATGGTCACAATATTTCATCACTTTCACGGGCAATTACTCCTATTAGGGGTACCTATATTTGATTCATGAGAAATCTCATTCATTGAATATATTTAAAAATCTATAAAGCTGAAATCAGAAATCAACAGAATAGAAAGATTAAAACCCTTAGATCAGACCATGGTGGCAAATACTATGGAAGATACGACCAGAACAGGTAGATGTCCAAGACTTTTTGCTAATTTTCTGGAAGAATGTTGTATTGCAGCCCAGTACACTATGCCAGAAACACCTTGTCAAAATGGTGTTGCTGAGAAATGAAACCGCACACTAAAGGACACGGTTAAGAGTATGATAGCTCACACTACTTTACCACAGTCATTATGGAGTGAAGCCTTAAGGATGGTTGTCTAACTCCTTAATAGAGTACCTTGCAAAACAGTAATTAAAACCCCATATGAGTTATGGACTGAAAAATCTCCTAGTATTAGGCATCTACATGTTTGAGATTATCCAGCGGAAGATCGATCATATATACCATATAAGAAGAAGTAGGATTCAAACATAGTTAGTTGTTTATTCATAGGATATTCTGAGAGGTATAGAGATTTTAAGTTTTACTGTCCCTCCACTAGGAACATAAAGATGGATAATGCTAAATTTTTTGAGGATATTCAGAATAGTAGGAGTGAAATATATTTGAGGAAGAACATATTGTTATACCCATGAAAGCTATTCCAAATGATTAAGTAATTGTTACAATTTAGAATGAAAATATAATTATACTCTTACAAGGTACAAATATAGTTTATCCTGAAGTAGATCCTGCTGATGATGTAGAACCTGAAAATTCTCAATCACAAGTTCATAAAAAATCAACTAGGAGAGGAGATCAGCCATTACAAATGACTATATAGTTTATCTCTAAAAGCATAAGCTTGACACAGGGCTAGAGGATGACCTCTCATCCTTGAATGAGACCAAACTCCACATTCATTCCACTAAGTGGTCAAATGTCATGAAAGATGAGTTAAAATTCATGAAAGACAATGATGTTTGAGATTAGTAGAGTTGCCTAAAGAAAAGAAATTAATTGGTTGTAAATGAATTTCCAAATCAAGCGGGATTCGAAAGGCAATATTGAAAGATATAAGGCATGTCTTGTCGCAAAGAAATTCACTTAAACAGAGGGCATTGACTATAAGGAGACTCATTTTTTTAATGAAAAATTCTTTTAAAATTATCATGGCACTAGTGGCCCACTTCTACCTGGAGTTACACCAAATGAATATCAAAACTGTCTTCGTTAATGGTGACATTTAGGAAGAAATCTATATATGCAATTAGATAATTTTGAAGCCAAAGGTTCGTAATATTTGATTTGCAAATTAAAGAAATTCATTTATAGTCTAAAGCAAGCATCTTGTCAATGATATTTGAAATTTGATCAAGTAATATCCGATTTTAATTTTAAGGAGAATATAGATAATCAATGCATTTACCATAAATTTAAAAAGAGTAGACTTATATTTCTTATACTATATGTGGATGACATTCTACTAGCAAGTAACGATATGGCTCTTTTACATAAGATCAAAAGTTTTTCTCAAAGACTTTTGAGATGAAAAATCTTAGAGAAGCTTCTTTTGTGTAGGCATCCAGATTCCACATGATAGGACACGTGGAATATAATGTTTATCACAAAAGACCTACATCAATAAGGTTCTAAATAGATGTCACATGAAGAATTGCTCTAGAGGAGATAAGTTGAGTCTATTTTAATGTCCCAAGAATGACCTATAGAAAGAGCAAATGCAAGACATTCTATATGCATTGGCGGTTGGAAGTCTGATGTATGCTCAAGTTTGTATCCGTTCGGACATAACATATACCATTAAAAATATGGCAAATACTTGATCAATCCTGAGAATGATCGTTGGAAGACTGCCAAGAAGATAATACGATATCTACAGAAGACTACATAAAATCTAATCAGTTACAGTTGATCAGTTACGCAGATCAGATTATGTTGAATGTATCGACAATAGGAAGTTCATTTTAGGTTACATTTTCTTGATTGCAAGAGATGGTGGATTTAGTCGAGAGACTACATAAAATCTGATAGTTTTGGTGTCGTTTGGTATAAATTTTTTGAAAATTTTCCTCAACTTTCTTCTTTGGGAAAATTGTCTTTAAGCCCTTGTATATAGGTTCTCGTTTCAAAAAGCTTCTGGTCTTTTTTCACTTATCAAAAAGCTTCTTGACTAAGTTTGGTGTGTGATTAGAACTTTATACTCACAAAAAATAAATATTATGTATTATATATTTTCATAATGACAGTATTGCTCTTCTCTAAGTTGGTTATGACGTGTCTGGCACAGTGTGCGTGACAAGCATTTGATGCTCATGATGCGTTGGTGGCTCTCAGTTTGTCCACTAACCCAGCAGATGCGCTCTCTATTGCAGGAGCATTTAATAGTCTACAACACAAATTTAGACTGATTTTGTGTTGAGTGGACAAATTCATCATTTTTGGTAATATTTTTCATATAATTTTAGTGAGAAAAAATGTTGCTAATGTAGTGAATATGGAGGAAAAAGTATACAAACTTAGAAACTATCCACTTGTAGGATTGAATTTGCCCATCTATAGCTGTATTATAGGATTTTCTTTACGTAAAGCCTTAAATAATGTGAGAATTGTGAGAAGAATTTAATGCTTGTATTAATGGTATTAGATCTTTAACATGCTTATTTTACGAGAAATTATCTTTATTTTTATATTATATTTAATTAACAAAATAAAAGTAAGAAGTATTCTATTTAGTTTTTTTTCCTTGTGAACACATTAGACTATTTTTTTTCTTTTAAGCTATTGTTTTCTTATAAATTTAATTTTTTGAATTTTTTTATATTTGAGACAAGTGTTTTGATCATACACATATTTTAACATTTTTATCATTACATTCTTATACTTATTTCATAATAAAGCCTGTATTTAACTTGTATTAATTCTCTTAATTATGCAGGTGTGATTAATGGAGAAAGAGGAGATCATCACAAATCTAGCCTAACTAATTCGGATTTTTGAAGATTTAATCTCAAAAGAGGATTCGAACGAATACACAGAAGATTGCAACGCTAAAACTGAAACTAACAGAAAATCAAAGTGTATCGGAGAGCGACGGTCTAACTGCCCCTGAATCTGGTCCAATGGCCAGATCCAGGCCGCGAGAACGTAGGAAAAGACGCATTTTCGCAGCATAGTTACGTCTGTTGGGAGAGTCGTTGCTCCCCTATCCTCGTACACTCTCCCCTATCTTCTTTTGGCTATAAATATTGCATTTTTTAGAGAAGAAAGGACGAAGATTTGAATTAAGTTTTGCTTTATTCTAGGCTAGGATTTTTGTTAGCTAGTTGTAAGCGTTCGTAATTTTCATTCCTAGTTTCCATTCTAATTTAATCCAGCAACAAGTGAGAGAGAAAGAAAGAGTGTTGTAATCAACGATTGAAGCGACATCAATAAAGATTCGACGGGCTCTTCTCCATCTCGTTTGTGCCGGTATGTCTTACTTTATTTTATCTTCTTGCTTTATGTTAATTATGAGTAGCTACTTCGATTTTTTGGGTTCGCTATCCTCCCTCTTCTATAAGTCTTCTTCTTGACTGATTTCTGTGAAAAGAAACCCACTTGATTCATTTGAATGCCTAATGTTCAAGCCTTGCATTCGCGAGTGTTGTTGAAGGCACATGAGAAGGGGAATTGATTTTTAAAACTTTAATTTCAAAACTTTTTCAACACTTATGTTTCTTCCATTCTTGCTCAGTTGCTTGATGGTTTCACCTTCATCTTGAAAATTGATAAAACAAAGTTAAACTTTTCAAAACCGATCTTATTTGCTTTGCTTGGATGCTTAAGAATTTCAAAGTTGAACTTATGTCTTTGATCATTTGAGGAAACTAAAACTTTCAAGAAAAGAATTTATAGTTGAATATAGAATTAGTGAGCCCAGATCTTTCCCTTTATGAAATACAAACTCTCTTCTTCAAAACAAACCAACTTTCAATCACACCATTTTCTTTTTGTTTTCTTCTTAAAAAAAATAGAGCATAAACTTGTTTTTGAAACTAAAAATATCGAAACGTTTTCATCGCATCTCTTCTTGTGAAAACGACCCGTTAGTCTTAGGCTACACGGTACTCGTTATTCTAATCACCACAACGATTTCTACTTTCTTTTCTTAAACTTGATCGGTGTTTGGAATTGCTCGGTTTTACTCCGAATATGTTCCCAATAAGTGTTTTCACTAATTTAAAAATAATAAATATATTGAACTAAAGGTGAACAATTTTATATGAAATGTAGTCATACTAAATAAAAACTGAATAATTTTATACAAAAAATATAGGTAAAATTTTTCAGTTTTTATAGACTAACAATAATTTGAACAATTTCAGTAACAAGTAGACAATTTTGACTCCTGGGTGGACATACTAAAAATAATATCATATACAAGTGGAAACTAAATTATGGCGGACAATTTTACTAACATGGGGACAAGTTGACTTATAGGTAGACAGATTGATAATAGTATGGACAAGTTGACCTATAAGTGGATAGATTAAGCCTCAGTATAAAACTGATTATAGAAAGTGAACATTTCATATAAAAACAATAGCCTAAAAGGGGGGAAAACAATAGCCTAATGTGTTTATGAGGGGAAAAAACTAAATAGAAACTTTTTTACTTATATTTTTCTAATTAAATATTATACAAGAAAATTTAGATACTTTCTCATAAAATTTGAACAAAACTAAGGAATTTTTCAATGCTATTAAAATCTTTTCTTATGCATATGTAAAACAATGGACTTGTGCTTCGCATATTGAAGCTCTAAGACCAGTAATACCAACATGAAATGCTATTAAAATCTCAAATCTTAGAAATCTCACATTATTCAATGATTTATTTAAATAAAATCTTATAATACGACTACATATGGACAAATTCAATGCTACAAGTGGACAATTTTTAAACTTACACCTTTTTATGCATCAGATGGAGACATGTTTTTGAGCTTATAACTTTTTATGCATATTAGTGTGCCACACTAATTCTAACTACCATGTTACAGTAAGGGTCATTTTAGACATTTAATCTCAATCTACTACCCATGTGACTATGAAATATAGAGGCAGGGAGGTGTTAGGGGGCTTGTTAATAAGCGCAAAAGGACCAGGGACTTTTTGGAACGGGAAATTATATATGAGGGCTTAAAAACAATATCCCTTCTTTATTGAGTGAAGCACAAGTCCATTGTCCACCGTTTCGCACTGCATTTTTGCTTGTTTAGTAAGAAAAGACCTTACCTTTACCCTAATCTTAGCTATCCTACCTTTAGCTTTAGTGATGAAGGACTTCATGACTCAGACTATCACAAGCTTTTGCAATAGTGCTGTATTGTGTACACTTGTACATTGGTATGGCCTTTCAATCATATTTCTCATTTTAATTGTGTGCTCCTTTTTTATCTTCCTTTATCCTGTGTCTTGCTGTTGCTGCTGTGTGTGCAGGGAAAACTCCAATTCTGTCAACTTCGAAAGAGAAGCTGACAGGGACCTTCATCAATTTTCCCAACTTTGTTTGTTGAATAAATAGTTGCATTTCGTATTTGACTTAAATTAGATGCTTCAATAATAAATATCAAAATTTGAACATGAACATAATTTTCTTAGCAAAAGCCCAGGCTATGAACATGAACTCAGGACCATAATTATTAGACAACTTATGCAGAGACAGAAGACTCTTGTTCGAGAAAAATAATTTCTGACACTGAGATTATACTATATTTAAAAGAAAATCAACATTTTCATTAAGATATTTTTTTCCTTACACTTTCGCGATACTTGTTCAACTCGTATTGAAAACTTTTATATATGACACTAGTTTTTATTCGGTCATTTTTTTAAACAACATATATCTTTCTATTGACTGTTTTTAGGGGAGAGGCATACGACTACCATGATCCCCTTCCCCAGCTCTCATCTCCCTCTGCTCTACGCTACCACCAACCAAGCAGTTGAACCATTCACCTTCTCTCTTTGCTTCCTTTGACCATTAAACAAAACCCTCTTTCTTCTCTCTTCTATCTTCGTCGTCCTCGTCCTTCCACTTAAACAACGAAGATTGTAGCAGCGATGTTTCCAACAATGTATTTCTCGCGATCACTCTTCCTGATTCTCGTCGGTACTTTTGTGCCGTCCTCGGTCTCTGAGCCCGAAAACGTAGAATTCTCAAAGTGCTCGCCAATCAAATACCCATGCGGAGACAATCTCTATGAGATCTACTACCCCTTCAGGTTACAGGACAGCCCCTACTACTGCGGCCACCCAGAATTCGATCTCACCTGCGACGACAACACCACCCTCCTCACAAACATCGGCGGCAAGGAGTACCAAGTCGACTCCATCGACTACGAAACCCGAACCCTCCACCTCACCGACCAGAACTTCGCCGGTCAAGCCTGTCCGCTGAGTTTCACCAACACCAGCTTCAACGCCACCCTCTTCGACTACAGCAGCGTAGACAGAAACCTCACAGTTTACTTCAATTGCTCACCGGGACTGGGGTTATTTGGTCTTCACAATTTTTCATGTCGTGAGTACAAGTCGTTTTATAAACTCTCGGATGAACTCTCTCCGCCGCTGGTGGACGTACGGAAATACTGCAGCTACTCGGTGCTGGTTCCGATGAATCAGACTGTGGTTGGAAGTATGTTGATGAATGGCGAGCGTGATTTTTACGGAGCGCTGAAACAGGGGTTTGGATTGCAATGGAAAGTCGGCGCTGGGTGGTGCAAGAAGTGTGAGGATTCCCGCGGGATCTGCGGTTACGACCAGCAGGCGGCGGACGGGGAGGCCTGCTTCTGCAGCAATGCCACCAGCACCAATGGCATCTGCGTGCCCATCGCTGCAACCAAGAACAGAGGTGTGTATGTTTTTCTGATCCTTTTGGTGAGTTGATTTCGTTCTTGGGTTTCTTGGTTTCTTGATTGTTCAGAAGATTGAGTTTGGGTCTGTGTCTGTTTTGTGTTTGTGTTTGTGTTTGTTTTGTTTCCTCTCATGGCTACATTTCTTTCCCTTTGCACGTAGAGGGTAAGGGTGTGTGGTGAGTTAGTTGGATCAGTTGGTTAGTTTCAGAAAAAGAAGTCCAGTTAAGATTGGTTGTGTATTGAGTGAGGTGGATTAGTTGGTTGGTTTCAGAAAAAAGAGAGACTAGTTAGGATTAGTTGGTTACTCCCTTGCAGTTAGATGCATTACGGAAAAAATTCTACACACACCCGCTTTATTTACTGTCTACACATACACTCTTAAAGATGATTTTTTGAATTACAATTTTAACCATAGATGAAAAGTCTATGATATCCTCTATTTTTTCCCTTCTCATTTTCTCTCTAATGTTGTAAAACTCCGAGAATATAACACCAAAGTAGAGAATTCTAGAGGCAGAGTAGAAGTAGGAATTCTTATTGATTTCTGAATTTGTGTGTACATTGAAATGAATCAGGAAGGGCCTATTTATAGGAAAACCTTGGGGGCACTATGCAGTCGCTTGCGTCATCGCTTGCATCAGCACATAGTAAACTCATTTATGGTGCACAGTGGATTTGACGGGGGTGGGTAGCCATTGTCTTTTCTTAACACTCCCCCTTGGCTATCCACCATACATGATGTCTCATTAAAAACCTTACTAGGGAAACCCAGTGGGACAAAACCATAGCTAAGGGAAAAAGAGTACATCATCTCCGTATACGTGTTTTATGCTGCCTCGTTAAAACCTTACCAGGAAAACCCTGTGGGACAAAACCATAGTAAGGAAAAAAGAGTGCAGCCACGTAAGCTCCCCCTCAAGTTGACATAAGTATTTCTTCTTCATAAATCTCGCTTATGACGCATCCCAATATCATGAATAAGCTTTCTGAAAGTTATAGGGGGAAGCGCCTTTGTAAAGAGATCTGCCACATTATCACTTGATCGGATATACTGAATATTAATTTTCTTATCCTTTTCAAGCTCTTGACTGAATAAGAAGAACTTTGGGGGTATATGCTTGGTACGGTCGCTTTTGATGAATCCTTCCTTCATTTGAGCGACACATGCAGCATTGTCTTCAAACAGTACTGTTGGATCTCTGTTGACTGGTAATCCACAAGTTTCTTGGATGTGTTGAGTTACAGACCTTAGCCATACACATTCTCGACTTGCTTCATGAAGTGCTATGACTTCAGCATGATTAGAAGAAGTGGCAATAAGTGTCTGCTTTTGTGAACTCCAAGAGATCGCTGCACCTCCACATGTGAACACATATCCTGTTTGAGACTTGGCTTTATGAGGATCTGACAAATAACCTGCATCTGCATAACCAGTTATTTCTTATTTTGATCCTCTGGAATAAAACAAACCAAAGTTAGTTGTTCCTCGAAGATAACGAAATACATGTTGAATACCATTCCAATGTCTCCGTGTAGGAGATGAGCTAAATCTTCCTAATAAGTTAGTAGCAAATGCTATATCTGGTCGGGTACAATTAGCCAGATACATAAGAGCTCCAATTGCACTTAGGTATGGTACTTCAGGACCATGAACCTCTTCATTATCTTCGCGAGGGCGAAATGGATCTTTTTCCACATTCAATGATCTAACAACCATTGGAGTGCTCAAAGGGTTTGCTTTATCCATGTTAAAGCGTTTTAAGACCTTTTTAGTATAATTCGATTGATGCAAAAGTATTCCACTTTGAAAGTACTCAATCTGTAAACCAATACAATATTTGGTTTTTCCAAGGTCTTTCATTTCAAATTCATTCTTTAAATATATCATTGCTTCTAGGATCTCTTTGTGAGTTCCAATAATATTTAAATCATCAACATATACAGCAATGATAATGAATCCGAATGTTGTTTTATTTATAAAAACACATGGGCATATAGGATTATTTACATATCCTTCTTTTAATAAATACTCGCTTAAGCGATTATACCACATGCGCCCTGATTGTTTTAACCCATATAACGATCTTTGCAATTTGATCGAATATAATTCTTTGGGTTTTGAATTTAATGCTTCAGGCATTTTAAATCCTTCAGGAATTTTCATATAAATATCGCTATCAAGCGATCCATATAAATAAGCTGTAACAACATCCATAAGACGCATTTCTAAATTTTTAGAAACTGCTAGGCTGATTAAATATCTAAACGTAATTGCATCCATTACTGGAGAATACGTTTCTTCATAATCAATTCCAGGTCTTTGCGAAAAACCTTGAGCAACAAGTCAAGCTTTATACCTCACAATCTCGTTTTTCTCGTTGCGTTTTCGTACAAAGACCCATTTGTATTCTACTGGCCTCACGGCTTCTGGCGTGAGGATAATAGGCCCAAATACTTTGCGCTTATTAAGCGAACTCAATTCAGCCTGTATAGCGTCTTTCCACTTTGTCCAATCAGGTCTATTTTGACATTCAGTGACGGATCTTGGTTCAGGATCCTCACTTCCGTTAACAATATCACATGCTACGGAATAGGAAAATATTTCATCTATATTTTCCATCTTATTTCGATTCCATAATCCTCTTGTATTGACATAATCAATAGAAATTTCATGATTTTCTATATCTTCAGGATTTTTCATCTCTTGATTTGTCTTATTTTGTGTTTCTTCTGGAACACATTCTTGCTTATTTTTGTGTTTCTTCTGGAACACATTCTTGCACATTGGGGTCATCGTGCTTATCTGCTCCTTTTCTTTTTCGAAGATTTTTATCTTTGGAACCGATTGGTCTACCACGCTTCAGGCGTGTCTTAGACTCATGAGTGACTTCATTCTCGGGTGTCCTTTTGGGATTTCAATCCGAGCAGGAGCATTTACAGCTGGTATATATGATTTAGTCACTCTTTTTGTATCAGTGAACGCATCTGGTAATTGATTTGCTATTTCTTGTAAATGCATAATCTTTTGCACTTCTGTCTTACATTGTCTTGTGTGAGGATCAAGATGCAATAAGGATGGTTCACTCCATGTAATCTCCTTCTCCAGCTGTTTCTTTTCTCCCCCTAATGCTGGAAAAATTGCCTCATTGAAGTGGCAATCGGCAAACCGAGCCGTAAAAACATCGCCGGTTTTAGGCTCCAGATATCTTATAATAGAAGGAGATTCATAGCCGACATATATTCCCAGTCTCCTTTGAGGGCCCATCTTTATACGTTGTGGTGGAGAAATTGGTACATATAACCGCACAACCAAAAATTCTAAGATGGGAAATATTTGGTTCTTGACCAAATGCTAATTGTAGAGGGGAGTACTCATGATATGCACTTGGTCTGATGCGAATTAATGCTGCAGCATGTAAAACTGCATGACCCCATATAGAATAGGAAGCTTTGTTCTCATTATTAATGGTCTAGCAATAAGTTGGAGGCGTTTAATCAGTGACTCAGCCAAACCATTTTGTGTATGTACATGGGCAACAGGATGTTCAATAACTATTCCAATCGACATACAATAATCATTAAAAGCCTGAGACGTGAACTCACCAGCATTGTCAAGTCTAACTCTCTTGATTGTATAATCAGGAAATTGTGCCCTTAATCTAATTATCTGAGCAAGAAATCTCGCAAATGCCACATTGCGAGTTGACAATAAACAAACGTGTGACCATCTACTAGAGGCATCTATCAATACCATAAAATATCTAAATGGTCCACACAATGGGTGTATAGGCCCACAGATATCACCTTGGATACGTTCAAGAAATGTAGGTGATTCTGTCTTTATTTTAGCTGATGATGGCCTTGTGATTAATTTTCCTAGAGAACAAGCCTCACATGGAATTTTACTAACTTGAAGGATCTTCTGGCCCTTTAATGTATGCCCATGTGAATTCTCAATAATTCTTCGCATCATCATTGAACCAGAATGACCTAAATGATCATGCCACAGAGTTACTGTCTCTGTATCTTCTTTAACTACCATATGTGATTCTATTACATTTATATATGTATAATGCAATCCTGAGGAAAGCTTTGGTAGTTTTTCTAGTATGCACTTCTTTCCTGATACATAAGTAGTAAGATACATATACTTCATATTTTCTTCAGTTGCAGACTGAGTATCATATCCATTAAGATATATATCATTAAAACTCAACAAATTCTTTTGGATTTTGGTGAGAACAAAGCATCTTTTATGAAAAACTATGTTCCATTTGGCAATATAAAGCTGGCTTTACCAGTCCCTTCAATCAAGTCTACAGGACCTGATATTGTATTGATGATTGCCTTTGTTGGTTTTAATTCAGAGAAGTACCTTTATGTTTAAGAATAGTATGTGTTGTACCGCTATCCGGTATGCAAATCTCTCCACTTTTGGTCTTGACTTCATCATTAGAATAATCCATATCAAGCTTCATGCAAAATAAACAATTTGGTAAGAATAAAATTTGAAACATATTATTATAAAGGAAATATTTCATTCAAAGATAAATTTGAAAAATTACAAATAACAAAATATGATAATACATAACCATATTTCTAATTATCACCAGTATCATGATGGATGGAAGATCAACAAAATCATCAGTAAAATCTGAAGCATCAAGATGAGTTGAATCATCCATAGGATCATCATGTTTAGTGAAATTCACTTCTTTCTCTTTTCCTTTTAAGGATGCTTTGTAAAGCTTGCAAAGGTGCTCCGGTGTTCGGCACACTCTAGACCAGTGTCCTTTGGAACCACATTTGTAACAGGAATCTTCAAGATTCTGAAGAGAACTTTCACGAACATCTTTTCCTTTTTCATGTCTTTCTACATGATGCTTCTTGTGGATCGCGTTATTCTGTGAAGGGTTGTAAAAACCACTTCGACCGCGTCCACGGCCACATCCACGGTCACGACCACGACCACGTCCACGGCCGCGTCCATAATTATATCCTCGTCCATAATTTTTAGAAAATGCAGCATTTGCTTCTGGAAATGCTGCTGAACCAGTGGGACGAGACTGATGATTTTTGATCAAAAGTTCATTATTTTTTTCTCTGCCACAAGAAGAGATGAAATTAGTTCAGAATATTTCTTAAAACCACGCAACCTATATTGTTGTTGCAGTGTTATATTAGATGCATGAAATGTGGAGTAAGTCTTCTCCAACATTTCTTCATCTGTGATATCTACCCCACAGAATTTCAACTGGGATACTATTCTGAACATTGCAGAGTTGTAGTCGCTAACTTTCTTAAAATCTTGGAAGCGCAAAGCATTCCATTCATCACGGGTGGCAGGGAGTATAACTTCCTTTTGATGATCAAATCTTTCTTTGAGATTTTTCCATAAGACACCTGGGTCTCTTACAGTGAGATATTCACATTTTAAACTTTCATCAAGATGTCTGCGGATAAGATTGTCGCCTTTGCCTTATCTTGCAATATCGTAGAGTTTATTTTTTTAATGGTTTCAGTGAGACCCATTGACTCAAGATGCATCTCAATATCAATAACCCAAGACATATAATTTCTCCCCGTGATATCAAGTGGAACGAACTCAAGCTTTGCAAAGTTTGACATGGTGATAACTATAACAAAATATAAAAATAATTAGAATCACAACATTTTTATTTCTCAAAGAAAACGTGCATGTCAATCATAATAGCTACAAGCAGAAGAGGGAAGGTGAACATTAAAATAAAAAGATACGGGTACAATTCACTTGGATCCATATCTCCAAGAAAAACGAAAGAAGTATTGATGATGATGACGACAATAAGAAACATCAAAGCTGGACTAAGCATCTTGCGAAAAACTCGAACACAAAGCTTCTGGAGATGATGAAAATTTTGAGAAATGAAGAGAGATTGAGGAGTGAGTTGTGTGGTTTAGAATTCACCAATTTATAGGATGAAAATAGCCGTTTATAGCCGTTGGGGTTTTAGCCGTTTGGGGATATAGCCGTTGGGGGTTTATAGCCGTTGGGTTTATAGCCGTTGGGGGAGAGAGAAAAATAATTTAGATTTTATATAATTAAATATTGTAATTAAGGAAATGGTAAAATAAATGCATTGTACTACATATATTTATGAGCTATAATATATGCACGCACTCTACTTGGTGGGTGTTTTGCAGGCATAATTAATAAAGCAATAATTATTGAAATAAATATTGGCACACCACGCTACTCGGTAAACCTTTTGTAACGCCCCGATCCCACGGATACGGGGACGTCACTGCGACGTATATACGTAGGTCAGAAAATGCCCCCACGTATATACGCTAAGCATTCAGTACAACAAGGATCAGAGTACACGACAAAGCGTGATATTCATACATATGCCAACTTAAAAGTACAACTACAAAGCTATCACAGGATATGATAAAGTATTACACATTACATGTGTATTACATCACAACCAAGTCCAAAAGTAAGATTTACAATATGTATACAAAAAGCTCACGAGGTGGATGAAGAACCCGTGAGTCAAAATGAGAAGACTGGCACGAAGAACAGGAACTAGTCTGCCTGCTCACTAAGATAAGCTTGATCCTCTGTGGATGGCTCCACTTCGATCCAAGCTTCGGAACCTGAATATACAAATCCAAGGGAGTCAGGACCTCCCAACAATGAACAGGCTACAGCCAAATGGCTAAGAGACAAGAATATGAGAGTTAGAACAGTATAATGAATACAAATCAACAAGTAATGGAAGCATAAAGAGTAAAAGCCTGAATACAATAGATCCACAGTAAAGTCCTTTATTATTATTACTTGTCTCACTGTGATATCTAGCTATGTGACCCAGCGTCCCAGCGCACATAGATCCATATCCTAGTAAAGCAAGGTTGTTATTGGAAACCAGCGGTTGTATCGACGAACTATGTTTACAGTGGATCCCGTACATGCCCGGGATAACGGTCCAGGATTGTTCCGTTGCTTGGTGACGGAAGCCAGCCGCTAGGCTAACAGGAGGGACTTATGTATGCCCTTTATCATGATAGTATTCAGGAAGAGGGAGCAAGCACTCCCTCGGTCCCCTGGTGGCCCACAGGTCAGACCGGAACATGAGTTGCACAACATTCCTAAAACCACTGTAAACACGAACACATATCGATATCCGCATGTTTTCCCCCGACCCAATATAAGTTGGTCCATTTTATACAAAAGTCAAGTGTATCATGCTTGGTTCAAGTGATGGCATGATAAGTGGTGATATCCATTTATTAACAAGTTATGGAATGAGACTACACAATGATAAGTCATGAAGTGGAAATATATAATAACAAGTCATGGTGTAATATGAAGTAAGATCCATCAAGTAACATGTCATGAGGTATCAGTCATGAAGCACAAGTAACAATAATACATAGCACATGAACCAATGATAAGATCCAAATTCAGAAAAGAAATCAACTAAGACAAACAGTCAGAATTAGTCGACTAGGTGGAATGGTTAGTCGACTAATAGGGGTCTTAAGTCGACTAACAGTCAGGATTAGTCGACTAAAACTGGGTTCCAGAGAGTTGGATTCTGGTTTCAGGAAAAGTTAGTCGACTAAGTGGAAGGGTTAGTCGACTAACAATGATTATAAGTCGACCAACAGATACTTAAGTCGACTAAGTCTGTGATACAGAGAGTTGGGATTTATTTCAGGGAAAAGTTAGTCGACTAGGGTCAAGGATGTAGTCGACTAAGGGTCTCTAGTCGACTGGTAATTTGGTCTAGTCGACTAAAACTGTGTTCCAGAAAAGGTTACATTTCAAAACAGAGGGGTTAGTCGACTAATACCTAGGTCAAGTCGACTAATCGTCTAGAAACAGAATACAGAACAGATTTTCTGATGGTTGTGTTTGATGTCTAAAAACATGATTTTGAAGATGTAAATATACAAGATATGAGAACACAAGTGTGCTAGGAATTAGACAAGTCTTGGTGAGTAAAAATACTCACTAGGATTGGTTAATCGAAGCTTTACGAGTTCCGAAAAGATCGTAGTCGACGATATCACCAACTTGATCCTTGGCGATATTGCGGACGATCCCAATCCAAAGAAGTGGTGGTTGCTTGAGATGGAGAAGATGACCTAGGTGATGTTTTGGAGTTAGGGTTTGAGTTGAGATGAAGGAGGATTTGGTGAGGGTGAAGGTTTCTCTTGGTGGAAGGAAGTAAAAAGGAAAAGAAGTGTAAAGGAAATGTTTAAATAGGTTTTTGATTTTGTAAAGGAGATGCAATTTATGTAGAAGAGAGGGGGCTTTGTGTAAATAGGGGAGGGGATGAGTGTCCCTCTTCTTGGCCACTTGGCCGGCCATGGGAGAGAGAGAGAGAGAGACATTAAATGAGGGGTTGGTGGAAGTGAGTGGAGGTGAAATTTTGGGAAAAGATTGGAATTTTGGGAAAATAGAAAAACTTGTGGTTGTGGAGGAAGGAAGGAAATTAAGAAAAAAGAAAAAGGAAAAGAAATTATAAATGAAGATATTCTCTTGGAATTAAAAATAGAAAAATTGAAAACATGGATTCCCGGGTTTAAGTCGAGGATACGGAAAACATTTCGGAAAATACCGAAATCGTCCGAAATTCAAGTATCTCGGAACGACTCGTAAATTTTACCAAAAATCAAGAATAATATTTTAAGACTCATGGTGAAATTCGTTGGAGAAATAATTTATAGTTTTAAAACTAAAAATCCCGAATCAGTTATCTACCGACTCCGTTGGAATTTTCATAAATTCATAAAATTCTCAGAAAAGTATTTAGATAGAAAATATGATTCTAAGAAATAAGTCTAAAGGACCTTCTAGAAATTCCTAACTGTTTGTGAATTAAAAATCCGAGAATCGATCAGCGGCACTGGTCGACACCGGTTTTGAAAATATTAATAAATTCAGGAAAATTCCAGAAAATCATAGAAAATATTAATATTGGAAAATGATTTTTAAAACTGAAATCGGTCAAATACAGGAAGTAAATCGAAAAATACGATCGAAAAACTGAATACGCAACTAAGTACGTATTCCGGGAACGGGGTATTACAATCTATCCACCTTACAAAAATTTCGTCCTCGAAATTTAAGAAAGTGAAAGGTAACAGCAAAGAAGGATAACAGTAGAGAAGGATAGAAGGAAAGAGTTTTACCAATCAAGAAGTGAAGAGTTGAGGGTAACGCTCACGGATAACATCCTCTCGTTCCCACGTGGCCTCTCCTGGTGCATGTCTGTTCCAAGACACCAACACTAATGGTATTGCCTTATTCTTCAATGTCTTGACACTTCTGTCCAAAATGGCCATCGGTTGCTCTTGATATGACAAATCCGGTTGTAGTTCCAGTTCGGAGTGATCCAGGGTATGACTATCATCCTTGACATACTTCCTCAACTGTGATACGTGGAATACATTGTGAACTCCGTCTAAAGATGACGGTAACGCCAACCTGTAAGACACCTCTCCCACTCGGTCCAAGATCTCGAATGGGCCGATATATCTCGGACTAAGCTTTCCACGAGCACCGAACCGGATTACTCCTTTTGTAGGTGATATCTTCAAAAACACATGATCTCCAGTCTGGAATTCCAATGGCCTTCTCAGTGTGTCTGCCCAACTCTTCTGCCGACTCTGTGCTGCCCTGAGGTGATCTCTGATAATCCTGACTTTATCAGTTGTCTGAATCAGGATCTCTGGCCCCAAAAGTCTCCTCTCACCGACTTCGTCCCAACAAATCGGTGACCTACACTTCCTACCATACAATGCTTCAAAAGGTGCCATCTTGATACTTTCCTGATAGCTGTTATTATAAGAAAATTCAGTCAAGTGAAGATGGTCTTCCCATGATCCCTGGAATTCAATCATGCAGGCCCGCAACATATCTTCAAGAATCTGGATAGTCCTTTCAGATTGTCCGTCTGTCTGAGGATGATATGAAGTACTGAATTTCAGACGAGTCCCTAGACTTTCTTGGAGGCTTTCCCAGAAATGAGATCTGAATCTGGTGTCTCTGTCTGATACAATACTAACTGGAACTCCATGCAGACGAACTATCTCCTTCATGTACTTGTCTGCCAGAACCTCTGTTGTCTGACCTACCCTGAATGGTATGAAGTGAGCTGATTTGGTGAGGCGATCAATGATTACCCACACAGCATCATTACCTTTAGGACTGCGAGGCAATGCCGTGACAAAATCCATGGTGATGTGCTCCCACTTCCACTCAGGTATCGGTAAAGGTTGTAGAAGTCCAGCTGTCCTCTGATGCTCTATCTTTATCTGCTGACAAACCAAGCACTTGGCAACATACTGGGCTATCTCCCTCTTCATAGCATTCCACCAAAACTGCTTCTTTAAGTCTTGATACATCTTGTTTCCCCCTGGGTGTATGGAATAAGCTGAACTGTGTGCTTCTGCTAGAATCTTCTGTCGAACTTCTCCTAGGGGAACACAAATCCTGCTGCCAAAATATAGCGCACCATCTGGATGAATACAGATATCAGTCCTCAATCCAGCCTCTACTTGAGCTCGGAATGACTGCAATCTGGGATCTTCCTTTTGAGCTTCCTTGATCTCATCTATCAATGTTGACTGAATCTGCAAGGTCATGAACTGTCCTGCCTTATCAACTCCTCGAACTACCATTAAGTCCAATCTGATGATGTCTTGAATCAACTCCTTCTGCTGAGTAAGTTGGACAAGCACTCTATTCTCTGGCTTCCTGCTCAGTGCATCCGGTACTGTATTGACCTTGCCTGGATGATATTGCAAGTCAATATCATAGTCCGCCATCAGCTCCAGCCACCGCCTCTGCCTCATGTTCAACTCCTTCTGCGAGAAAATATACTTGAGGCTCTTGTGATCCGTGTATATCAACACTTTATCTCCCAGAAGATAATGCCTCCAGATCTTCAAGGCAATATAACAGCTGCTAGCTCCAAGTCATGAGTTGGGTAATTCCGCTCATGAGTCTTCAGTTGCCTGGATGCATAAGCTATGACATGATCATGTTGCATAAGTACACACCCCAGGTCTTTTCCTGATGCATCACTGAATATGACCATCCCTCCTCTTCCTGAGGGAGTCCTCAAGATTGGAGCTGAAATGAGCCTCTGCTTCAATTGCTCAAAAGCTGCAGTACATTCCTCTGTCCATATGTACCTTTCTCCTTTCCGGGTGAGCTGGTCAACGGGGCTGCAATCCTAGAGAAATCTTGGACAAAGCGTCTGTAATATCCGGCTAGTCCAAGAAAACTCTTAATTTCAGTCACCGTCTTTGGAATGGCCAGTCCTTCACTGCCTGGACTTTGCTGGGGTCAACTGAAATCCCTTCCGCTGAAACTATGTGTCCAAGGAAGGCCATACTGTCCAACCAAAAGTCACTTGCTCCTCTTAGCATGAAGCTGCTCCTGCTGGAGAGTCTGCAATACAATCCTCAAGTGTTCTGCATGCTCCCTGTTGCTCTTTGAATAGATCAAGATGTCATCTATAAAAACAACTACAAACTGATCCAAATAGGGCGAGAACACTCTGTTCATTAAATCCATGAAAACTGAAGGGGCATTGGTGACTCCGAAGGGCATAACTAGAAACTCATAGTGGCCATAACGGGTCCTGAATGCCGTCTTCGGAATATCCTCTTTCCTCACCCTAAGCTGATGTAACCCGATTGTAAATCTATTTAGAGAATACTCGGGCTCCATGAAGCTGATCAAACAAATCATCAATCCTTGGTAAGGGGTACTTGTTCTTGATGGTAACTTTGTTCAATTCTCTATAATCAATACAAAGCCTCTTACCACCATCCTTCTTGTTCGCCAACAGCACTGGAGCTCCCCATGGTGAAGTACTTGGTCGAAATAATCCCTTATCAGAGTATTCCTGCAGCTGCTTCTTTAGAATCTCTAACTCCGTCGGTGCCATCCTGTACGGAGCCTTGGATATAGGAGCTGCTCCAGGCACAGTATCAATAGAAAACTCAATCATCCTTTCAGGTGGCAGTCCTGAGATCTCAGCAAACACCTCTGGGAATTCATCCCACACCGGTATTCCCTTCTTCTGAATCTCCGAAGTAGTCATCGAATCTTTCTCTTGGTAACTTTACTTCTCCACTAAATTGGAATTCCGGCTGAAGAGGGATTCTAAAATTAATCTTCTTCTCCCTACAGTCAATAACTGCATAATATTGACTGAGCCAGGTCATGCCTAAGATTACGTCGTACCCTTTGGTGTCTAGTACGAGCATATCTATGGCAAGGTCTTATCACAAAGTTCTACTGGACAGTCAGCACAAACTCTAGAAGATATGACTACTCCATTCCCTGTACTAATCTCCCATTTGTGGTCTAAAGATCTAACAGGTATGGAATGCAATGCCACAAAATGATCTGAGATAAAACAATGTGAAGCACCTGAATCGAAGAGGGCTAAAACAGGTTTAGAATGCACCCTGATATTACCTGTTATCACCTCCTCAGAAGTCTCAGCCTCTACTTCTGTCAAAATTGAAGGCTTTGACCCCTTCCACGCCCTGCAGCAGTCCTAGCTCCTCTCCGGACTGGGCGAATAGCTTGCTGTGGAGGAGGGGGAGGAACTCTCCTGATCATCGGTCCTTGATTCCTCTGTCCGGTGGCCCTGGAAGTGCTCTCTGTCCATTCGGTCCCGGTAGTGCTGGCAAAGCTTGGCCGGCTATCCCCATTCTCCTGTGTGGACAGGCTTCTATGGAATGGTCTCGGGAACCACATACCAAGCATAATCCATTTGCCCTACGGCAGTTCTGTCGAATGTGACCTGGTTTTGACAATAACTGCAGAAGGAAAATGATTGGGCCGTCTGGTAGGGAGCTGGTCTGAATGGTTGCCTCATAGCCTGAACCTTTGCTGCTCTGTAAGGGCCTCCTCTTCCATTGGTGGAAATGGCCTCTTCATGGCCTGGTTCCTCATCTGGTTCACTTGCTTCTTCTCTAGCCCACGCTCCACCTCTCGAGCTATGGTGAGAACTTCTGAATAAGTCTTCAGCTGCTGGGGCATTAGGAAAACTTGGATGTCCATCTGTAAGCCCTGCTGAAACCTACTAGCCCGCTTCTCCTCATCAGTTACCATGTACGGAGCAAAGCGGCTAAGTCTGAGAAATTCCGCGGCATACTCGTCCACAGACCTTTCCCTGCTGAAGCCTGATGAACTGCTCCTCCATGTCCTTCTGAGCAGTGGCAGGGAAGAATCTGCTATAAAAGCTCTTGGAGAATGTGTCCCAGGTGACAGGCTTCTCCAATCTGGCCCTCCTCAGCTAGCCACAAGTTCTGGCTATATCCTTCAATTGAATCTTAGCAACCTCCACTTGATTCTCCTTTGGAACTCAAGCTGCATTCAATAAGTCTGTGGTGTCTGTCAGCCATTGCTCAGCATCCAGGGTTTCTCTTCACCCGTGAATATGGCTGGTTGCAGCCGTCTGAAGTCTGAAACATTTTCCGACCTCTGTTCCTTGGAGCTGCTAACTCTTGCGAAGGAGTTCCGTCTGTTGCTGCTGGTCTCCATCATCGTCTGAATGACCCTCAGAATATCGACATTCTCTCCCGTGGGTCCATTTGATGCTTGCCCAAGGTTGTTACGACCCGACCTTCTCTCATACTTAGTTGGTAAAAGATAACTGGAATTTGGAACAAATGGAAGGATTTTAGGATATAAGGGAAGGAATCAAGAAGGAATCAAGAAGGACTAGATAACTTTGTACATTGTAGTGGCAATAGCAAATTTCATTAACTTGCTACTTGATTGTACTATAGGTGTGAGAGCCTAGGCTCTGATACCAACCTGTAACGCCCCGATCCCACGGATACGGGGACGTCACTGCGACGTATATACGTAGGTCAAAAATGCCCCCACGTATATACGCTAAGCATTCAGTACAACAAGGATCAGAGTATACGACAAAGCGTGATATTCATACATATGCCAACTTAAAAGTACAACTGCAAAGCTATCACAGGATATGATAAAGTATTACACATTACATGTGTATTACATCATAACCAAGTCCAAAAGTAAGATTTACAATATGTATACAAAAAAGCTCACGAGGTGGATGAAGAACCCGTGAGTCAAAATGAGAAGACTGGCACGAAGACAGGAACTAGTCTGCCTGCTCACTAAGATAAGCTTGATCCTCTGTGGATGGCTCCACTTTGATCCAAGCTTCGGAACCTGAATATACAAATCCAAGGGAGTCAGGACCTCCCAACAATGAACAGGCTACAGCCAAATGGCTAAGAGACAAGAATATGAGAGTTAGAACAGTATAATGAATACAAATCAACAAGTAATGGAAGATAAAGAGTAAAAGTCTGAATACAATAGATCCACAGTTAAAGTCCTTTATTATTATATACTTGTCTCACTGTGATATCTAGCTATGTGACCCAGCGTCCCAGCGCACATAGATCCATATCCTAGTAAAGCAAGGTTGTTATGGAAACCAGCGGTTGTATCGACGAACTATGTTTACAGTGGATCCCGTACATGCCCGGGGATAACGGTCCAGGATTGTTCCGTTGCTTGGTGACGGAAGCCAGCCGCTAGGCTAACAGGAGGGACTTATGTATGCCCTTTATCATGATAGTATTCAGGAAGAGGGAGCAAGCACTCCCCTCGGTCCCCTGGTGGCCCACAGGTCAGACCGGAACATGAGTTGCACAACATTCCTAAAACCACTGTAAACACGAACACATATCGATATCCGCATGTTTCCCCCGACCCAATATAAGTTGGTCCATTTTATACAAAAGTCAAGTGTATCATGCTTGGTTCAAGTGATGGCATGATAAGTGGTGATATCCATTTATTAACAAGTTATGGAATGAGACTACACAATGATAAGTCATGAAGTGGAAATATATAATAAACAAGTCATGGTGTAATATGAAGTAAGATCCATCAAGTAACATGTCATGAGGTATCAGTCATGAAGCACAAGTAACAATAATACATAGCACATGAACCAATGATAAGATCCAATTCAGAAAAGAAATCAACTAAGACAAACAGTCAGAATTAGTCGACAGGTGGAATGGTTAGTCGACTAATAGGGGTCTTAAGTCGACTAACAGTCTGGATTAGTCGACTAAAACTGAGTTCCAGAGAGTTGGATTCTGGTTTCAGGAAAAGTTAGTCGACTAAGTGGAAGGGTTAGTCGACTAACAATTGATTATAAGTCGACCAACAGATACTTAAGTCGACTAAGTCTGTGATACAGAGAGTTGGGATTATTTCAGGGAAAAGTTAGTCGACTAGGGTCAAGGATGTAGTCGACTAAGGGTCTCTAGTCGACTGGTAATGGTCTAGTCGACTAAAAACTGTGTTCCAGAAAAGGTTACGTTTCAAACAGAGGGGTTAGTCGACTAATACCTAGGTCAAGTCGACTAATCGTCTAGAAACAGAATACAGAACAGATTTCTGATGGTTGTGTTGAGTCTAAAAACATGATTTTGAAGATGTAAATATACAAGATATGAGAACACAAGTGTGCTAGGAATTAGACAAGTCTTGGTGAGTAAAAATACTCACTTTGAACGGTAAATCGAGGCTTTACGAGTTCCGAAAAGATCGTAGTCGACGATATCACCAACTTGATCCTTGGCGATATTGCGGACGATCCCAATCCAAGAAGTGGTGGTTGCTTGAGATGGAGAAGATGACCTAGGTGATGTTTTGGAGTTAGGGTTGAGTTGAGATGAAGGAGGATTTGGTGAGGGTGAAGGTCTCTCTTGGTGGAAGGAAGTAAAAAAGGAAAAGAAGTGTAAAGGAAATGTTTAAATAGGTTTTTGATTTTGCAAAGGAGATGCAATTTATGTAGAAGAGAGGGGGCTTTGTGTAAATAGGGGAGGGGATGAGTGTCCCTCTTCTTGGCACTTGGCCGGCCAGGGGGAGAGAGAGAGAGAGGACATTAAATGAGGGGGTTGGTGGAAGTGAGTGGAGGTGAAATTTTGGGAAAAGATTGGAATTTTGGGAAAATAGAAAAACTTGTGGTTGTGGAGGAAGGAAGGAAATAAGAAAAAAGGAAAAAGGAAGGAAATATAAATGAAAATATTTTCTTGGATTTAAAAATGAAAAGACAAATTCCCGGGTTAAGTCGAGGATGCGGAAAACGTTTCGGAAAATACCGAAATCGTCCGAAATTCAAGTATCTCGGAACGACCCGAAAATTTTACAAAAAATCAAGAGTAATATTTTAAGACTCATGGTGAAATTGTTTGAAGAAATAATTTATAGTTTTAAAACTAAAAATCCCGGAATCAGTTATCTACCGACTCTGTTGGAATTTCATAAATCATAAAATTCTCAGAAAAAGTATTTAGATAGAAAATATGATTCTAAGAAATAAAGTCTAAAGGACCTTCTAGAAATTCCTAACTGTTTGTGAAATAAAAAATCCGAGAATCGATCAGCGGCACTGGTCGACACCGGTTTTGAAAATATTTAATTAAATTCAGGAAAATTCCAGAAAATCATAGAAAATATATAATATTGGAAAATGATTTTTAAAACTGAAATCGGTCAAATACAGGAAGTAAATCGAAAAATACGATCGAAAAAACTGGATACGCAACTAAGTACGTATTCGGGAACGGGGTATTACAATCCATCCACCTTACAAAAATTTCGTCCTCGAAATTTAAGAAAGTGAAAGGTAACAGGAAAGGAAGGATAGAAAGAAAGAATCTTACCAATCAAGAAGTGAAGAGTTGAGGGTACGCTCACGGATAACATCCTCTCGTTCCCACGTGGCCTCTCCTGGTGCATGTCTGTTCCAAGACACCAACACTAATGGTATTGCCTTATCTTCAATGTCTGACACTCTGTCCAAAATGGCCATCGGTTGCTCTTGATATGACAAATCCGGTTGTAGTTCCAGTTCGGAGTGATCCAGGATATAACTATCATCCTTCACATACTTCCTTAGCTGTGATACGTGGAATACATTGTGAACTCCGTCCAAAGATGGCGGTAACGCCAACCTGTAAGACACATCTCCCACTCGGTCCAAGATCTCGAATGGGCCGATATATCTCGGACTAAGCTTTCCACGAGTACCGAACCGGATTACTCCCTTTGTAGGTGATATCTTCAAAAATACATGATCTCCGGTCTGGAATTCCAATGGCCTTCTCAGTGTGTCTGCCCAACTCTTCTGCCGACTCTGTGCTGCCCTGAGGTGATCTCTGATAATCCTGACTTTATCTGTTGTCTGAATCAGGATCTCTGGTCCCAAAAGTCTCCTCTCACCGACTTCATCCCAACAAATCGGTGACCTACACCCTTCCATACAATGCCTCAAATGGTGCCATCTTGATACTTGCCTGATAGCTGTTATTATAAGAAAATTCAGCCAAGTGTAGATGGTCTCCCATGATCCCTGGAATTCAATCATGCAGGCCCGTAACATATCTTCAAGAATCTGGATAGTCCTTTCAGATTGTCCGTCTGTCTGAGGGTGATATGAAGTACTGAATTTCAGACGAGTCCCTAGACTTTCTTGGAGGCTTTCCCAGAAATGAGATCTGAATCTGGTATCTCTGTCTGATACAATACTAACTGGAACTCCATGCAGACGAACTATCTCCTTCATGTACTTGTCTGCCAGAACCTCTGTTGTCTGACCTACCCTGAATGGTATGAAGTGAGCTGATTTGGTGAGGCGATCAATGATTACCCACACAGCATTATTACCTTTAGGACTGCGAGGCAATGCCGTGACAAAATCCATGGTGATGTGCTCCCACTTCCACTCAGGTATCGGTAAAGGTTGTAGAAGTCCAGCTGTCCTCTGATGCTCTATCTTTATCTGCTGACAAACCAAGCACTTGGCAAAATACTGGGCTATCTCCCTCTTCATAGCATTCACCAAAACTGCTTCTTCAAGTCTTGATACATCTTGTTTCCCCCTGGGTGTATGGAATATGCTGAACTGTGTGCTTCTGCTAGAATCTTCTGCCGAACTTCTCCTTGGGGAACACAAATCCTGCTGCCAAAATATAAGCACCATCTGGATGAATACAGATATCAGTCCTCAATCCAGCCTCTACCTGGGCTCTAAATGACTGCAATCTGGGATCTTCCTTTTGAGCTTCCTTGATCTCATCTATCAATGTTGACTGAATCTGCAAGGTCATGAACTGTCTGCCTTATCAACTCCTTGTACCAACATTAAGTCCAATCTGATGATGTCTTGAATCAACTCCTTCTGCTGAGTAAGTTGGACAAGCACTCTATTCTCTGGTTTCCTGCTCAGTGCATCCGGTACTGTATTGACCTTGCCTGGATGATATTGCAAGTCAATATCATAGTCCGCCATTAGCTCCAGCCACCGCCTCTGCTCATGTTCAACTCCTTCTGTGAGAAAATATACTTGAGGCTCTTGTGATCCGTTGTATATCAACACCTTATCCCCAGAAGATAATGCCTCCAGATCTTCAAGGCAAATATAACAGCTGCTAGCTCCAAGTCATGAGTTGGGTAATTCCGCTCATGAGTCTTCAGTTGCCTGGATGCATAAGCTATGACATGATCATGTTGCATAAGTACACACCCCAGGCCTTTTCCTGATGCATCACTGAAGATGACCATCCCTCCTCTTCCTGAGGGAGTCTTCAAGATTGGAGCTGAAATGAGTCTCTGCTTCAATTGCTCAAAAGCTGCAGTACATTCCTCTGTCCATATGTACCTTTCTCCTTTCGGGGTGAGCTGGGTTAACGGAGCTGCAATCCTAGAGAAATCTTGGACAAAGCGTCTGTAATATCCGGCTAGTCCAAGAAAACTCTTAATTTCAGTCACCGTCTTTGGAATTGGCCAGTCCTTCACTGCCTGGACTTTGCTAGGATCAACTGAAATTCTTCCGTTGAAACTATTGTCCAAGGAAGGCTATACTGTCCAACCAAAAGTCACACTTGCTCCTCTTAGCATGAAGCTGCTCCTGCTGGAGAGTCTGCAATACAATCCTCAAGTGTTCTGCATGCTCCCTGTTGCTCTTGAATAGATCAAGATGTCATCTATAAAAACCACTACAAACTGATCCAAATAGGGCGAGAACACTCTGTTCATCAAATCCATGAAAACTGAAGGGGCATTGGTGACTCCGAAAGGCATAACTAGAAACTCATAGTGGCCATAACGGGTCCTGAATGCCGTCTTCGGAATATCCTCCTTCCTCACCCTTAGCTGATGGTAACCCGACTGTAAATCTAGTTTAGAGAATACTCGGGCTCCATGAAGCTGATCAAACAGATCATCAATCCTTGGTAAGGGATACTTGTTCTTGATGGTAACTTTGTTCAATTCTCTATAATCAATACAAAGCCTCTTACCACCATCCTTCTTACTCGCCAATAGCACTGGAGCTCCCCATGGTGAAGTACTTGGCCGAATCAATCCCTTATCAGAGTATTCTGCAGCTGCTTCTTCAGAATCTCTAACTCCGTCGGTGCCATCCTGTACGGAGCCTTGGATATAGGAGCTGCTCCAGGCACAGTCTCAATAGAGAACTCAATCATCCTTTCAGGTGGCAGTCCTGAGATCTCAGCAAACACTCCTGGGAATCTATCCCACACCGGTATTCCCTTCCCCTGAATCTCCGAAGTAGCCATCCGAATCTTTCTCTTGGTAGACTTCACTTCTCCACTAAATTGGAATTCCGGGTTGACGAGGGATCCTGAAAATAATCTTCTTCTCCCTACAGTCAATAACTGCATAATATTGACTGAGCCAGGTCATGCCTAAGATTACGTCGTACCCCTTGGTGTCTAGTACGAGCATATCTATGGCCAAGGTCTTATCACAAAGTTCTACTGGACAGTCAGCACAAACTCTAGAAGATATGACTACTCCATTCCTGTACTAATCTCCCATTTGTGGTCTAAAGATTTAACAGGTATGGAATGCAATGCCACAAAATGATCTGAGATAAAACAATGTGAAGCACCTGAATCGAAGAGGGCTAAAACAGGTTTAGAATGCACCCTGATATTACCTGTTATCACCTCCTCAGAAGTCTCAGCCTCTACTTCTGTCAAATTGAAGGCTTGACCCCTTCCACGCCCTGCAGCAGTCCTAGCTCCTCTCTGGACTGGGCGAATAGCTTGCTGTGGAGGAGGGGGAGGAACTCTCCTGATCATCGGTCCTTGATTCCTCTGTCCCGGTGGCCCTGGAAGTGCTCTCTGTCCATTCGGGCCGGTAGTGCTGGCAAAGCTTGGCCGGCTATCCCCATTCTCCTATGTGGACAGGCTTCTATGGAATGGTCTCGGGAACCACACACCAAGCATAATCCATTTGCCCTACGGCAATTCTGACGAATGTGACCTGGTTTCTGACAATAACTGCAGAAGGAAAATGGTTGGGCCGTCTGGTAAGGAGCTGGTCTGAATGGTTGCCTCACAGTCTGAACCTTTGCTGCTCTGTAAGGGCCTCCTCTTCCCATAGGTGCAAATGGCCTCTTCATGGCCTGGTTCCTCATCTGGTTCTCTTGCTTCTTCTCTAGCCCACGCTCCACTTCTCGAGCTATGGTGAGAACCTCTGAATAAGTCTTCAGCTGCTGGGGCATTAAGAAGACCTGGATGTCCATCTGCAAGCCCTGCTGAAACCTACTTGCCCGCTTCTCCTCATCAGTTACCATGTACGGAGCAAAGCGGCTAAGTCTGAGAAATTCCGCGGCATACTCATCCACGGATCTATTCCCTTGCTGAAGTCTGATGAACTGCTCTTCCATGTCCTTCTGAGCAGTGGCAGGGAAGAATCTGCTATAAAAGCTCTGGAGAATGTGTCCCAGGTGACAGGCTTCTCCAATCTGGCCTCCTCAGCTAGCCACCAAGTTCTGGCTATATCTTCAATTGAATCTTAGCAACCTCCACCTGATTCTCCTTTGGAACTCGAGCTGCATTCAATAAGTCTGTGGTGTCTGTCAGCCATTGCTCAGCATCCAGGGGTTTCTCTTCACCCGTGAATATGGCTGGTTGCAGCCGTCTGAAGTCTGAAACATTCCCTGGCCTCTGTTCCTTTGGAGCTGCCAATTCTTGCCGGAGGAGTTCCGTCTGTTGCTGCTGGTTCTCCATCATCGTCTGAATGACCCTCAGAATGTCCACATCTCTCCCGCGGGTCCATTCGATGCTTGTCCGGAATGGTTTCGTCCCGTCCTTCTCTCCATACCGAATTGGGATAAGATAACTGGAATTTGGAACAAATGGAAGGAGTTTAGGACACAAGGAAAGGAATCAAGAAGGGATCAAGAAGGACTAGATAACTTTGTACATTGTAGTTGGCAATAGCAAATTACTGGAATTTGCTGCTTGATTGTACTATAGGTGTGAGAGCCTAGGCTCTGATACCAACCTGTAACGCCCGATCCCACGGATACGGAGACGTCACTGCGACGTATATACGTAGGTCAGAAAATGCCCCCACGCATATACGCTAAGCAATAAGTACAACAAGAATCAGAGTACACGACAAAGCGTGATATCCATACATATGCCAACATAAAAGTACAAGTACAAGTCATCACAAAATATGATAAAATATTACACATTACATGTATCTTTATCACAACCAAGTTCAAAAGCAAAAGATACAATATAAACACAAAATGCTCACGAGTAGGATGAAGATCCCGTGAGTCAAAAAGAGAGATCTGGCACAAGGACTGGAGCTAATCGGCCTGCTCACTAAAGAAAGCTCGATCTTCTGTGGATGGCTCACTTCGATCCAAGCTTCAGAACCTGAACATACAAATCCAAGGGAGTCAGGACCTCCCAACAATGAACAGGCTACAGCCAAATGGCTAGGAGAACAAAAATATGAGAGTTAGAAGAAGTACAATGAATACCAATCAACAAGTAATGGAAGCATAAAGAGTAAAAGTCAGAATACAATAAATCCACAGTTAGAGTCTATTATTATTATTACTTGTCTCACTGTGATATCTAGCTATGTGACCCAGCGTCCCAGCGCACATAGATCCATATCCTAGTAAAGCAAGGTTGTTATTGGAAAACAGCGGTTGTATCGACGAACTATGTTTACAGTGGATCCCGTACATGCCCGGGATAACGGTCCAGGATTGTTCCGTTGCTTGGTGACGGAAGCCAGCCGCTAGGCTAACAGGAGGGACTTATGTATGCCCTTTATCATGATAGTATTCAGGAAGAGGGAGCAAGCACTCCCCTCGGTCCCCTGGTGGCCCACAGGTCAGACCGGAACATGAGTTGCACAACATTCCTAAAACCACTGTAAACACGAACACATATCGATATCCGCATGTTTTCCCCCGACCCAATATAAGTTGGTCCATTTTATACAAAAGTCAAGTGTATCATGCTTGGTTCAAGTGATGGCATGATAAGTGGTGATATCCATTTATTAACAAGTTATGGAATGAGACTACACAATGATAAGTCATGAAGTGGAAATATATAATAACAAGTCATGGTGTAATATGAAGTAAGATCCATCAAGTAACATGTCATGAGGTATCAGTCATGAAGCACAAGTAACAATAATACATAGCACATGAACCAATGATAAGATCCAATTTCAGAAAGAAATCAACTAAGACAAATAGTCAGAATTAGTCGACTAGGTGGAATGGTAGTCGACTAATAGGGGTCTTAAGTCGACTAACAGTCTGGATTAGTCGACTAAAACTGAGTTCCAGAGAGTTGGATTCTGGTTCAGGAAAAGTTAGTCGACTAAGTGGAAGGGTAGTCGACTAACATGATTATAAGTCGACCAACAGATACTTAAGTCGACTAAGTCTGTGATACAGAGAGTTGGGATTTATTTCAGGGAAAAGTTAGTCGACTAGGGTCAAGGATGTAGTCGACTAAGGGTCTCTAGTCGACTGGTAATTTGTCTAGTCGACTAAAACTGTGTTCCAGAAAAGGTTACGTTTCAAAACAGAGGGGTTAGTCGACTAATACCTAGGTCAAGTCGACTAATCGTCTAGAACAGAATACAGAACAGATTTCTGATGGTTGTGTTTGATGTCTAAAAACATGATTTGAAGATGTAAATATACAAGATATGAGAACACAAGTGTGCTAGGAATTAGACAAGTCTTGGTGAGTAAAAATACTCACTTTGAACGGTTAAATCGAGGCCTTACGAGTTCCGAAAGATCGTAGTCGACGATATCACCAACTTGATCCTTGGTGATATGCGGACGATCCCAATCCAAAGAAGTGGTGGTTGCTTGAGATGGAGAAGATGACCTAGGTGATGTTTTGGAGTTAGGGTTTGAGTTGAGATGAAGGAGGATTTGGTGAGGGTGAAGGTCTCTCTTGGTGGAAGGAAGTAAAAAAGGAAAAGAAGTGTAAAGGAAATGTTTAAATAGGTTTTGATTTTGCAAAGGAGATGCAATTTATGTAGAAGAGAGGGGGCTTTGTGTAAATAGGGGAGGGGATGAGTGTCCCTCTTCTTGGCCACTTGGCCGGCCATGGGAGAGAGAGAGAGAGAGACATTAAATGAGGGGGTTGGTGGAAGTGAGTGGAGGTGAAATTTTGGGAAAAGATTGGAATTTTGGGAAAATAGAAAAACTTGTGGTTGTGGAGGAAGGAAGGAAATTAAGAAAAAGGAAAAAGGAAAGGAAATTATAAATGAAAATATTTTCTCTGGATTTAAAAATGAAAAGACAAATTCCCGGGTTTAAGTCGAGGATGCGGAAAACGTTTCGGAAAATACCGAAATCGTCCGAAATTCAAGTATCACGGAACGACCCGAAAATTTTACAAAAAATCAAGAGTAATATTTTAAGACTCATGGTGAAATTTGTTTGAAGAAATAATTTATAGTTTTAAAACTAAAAATCCCGGAATCAGTTATCTACCGACTCCGTTGGAATTTTCATAAATTCATAAATTCTCAGAAAAAGTATTTAGATAGAAAATATGATTCTAAGAAATAAAGTCTAAAGGACCTTCTAGAAATTCCTAACTGTTTGTGAAATAAAAATCGAGAATCGATCAGCGGCACTGGTCGACACCGGTTTTGAAAATATTTAATTAAATTCAGGAAAATTCCAGAAAATCATAGAAAATATATAATATTGGAAAATGATTTTTAAAACTGAAATCGGTCAAATACAGGAAGTAAATCAAAAAATACGATCGAAAAACTGGATACGCAACTAAGTACGTATTTCGGGAACGGGGTATTACACTTTGTGTGGGAGAAAGAGATTGTTTGTGGTTGTTTCTTAGACCACCAAGTTGTAAACCCAATCTTTACTTGGCTTTGTGCCTTTGGGTTGTATCCCTCAAGTTGTGAGGTGATCCTTGTGTAAGCTTTGTGCTAATCCTCAAGTTGTGAGGTGATTGTTTGTTGGCTTGGAGTTGTGCCTCAAGGAGGAGGTTGTGTTTGTAAGGAGAGGAGTTTGGTACTCCTTGTAATTGTTATTTTCCCAAATCCTCGGTGGAGGTTCCCTTTGTGGTTGTCCTTGTGGACAAACTAGTGGACTTTAAAATCCTTCTGTGTGAAGGCGGGGATGTAGAGCTGGGTGCTCGAACCTCAAAACATATCTTGTTATTTGCGCTTGATCCCTTGACTCTTACTCTTACTCTCTGTAATACCCCGTTCCTGGAATACGTACTTAGTTACGTGTTCAGATTTCCGATCGTATTTTTTTTGATTACTCCCTGTATTTATTTTATATTATGAATTATTTGTACGATTATTGCTTTGGATCGGATCCCGGATTCGGAGTCAGGCCTGATCTGAACCGAAGACCCGATCCTAGTATATTATTCAATTTAGTCTTTTCGGTATGCTGATTTGACCGATTCAGTTCCAAATATTATTTTCCAATATATTAGATTTTCTGTGATTTTCTGGACTTTCTCGGATTAAATTGAATTTCTTCAAAACCGGTGTCGGCCAGTGTCGCTGACCGATTCCCGGATTTTTAATTCTCAAACTGTTTAAAATCTCATGATAGTCCTTTAGACTTTATTGCTTAGAATCTTATTTTTACTTATACACTTTTTCTGGAGATTTTACGAATTTATGGATTTTCCGCTGGAGTCGGTAGGAGGCTGATTCCAGTATTTTTAATTTCCAATCAGATAGGAATTTCAAGAAGGTCCTTTAGACATTATTTCTCAGATTCACATTTCTACTTATATTCTTTTTCTGAGGATTTTATGATTTATGGAAATTCTTTCGGAGTCGGTAAATCACTGATTCCGATTTTTAACTTTAAAAAACTATATAGTAATTCTTCGAACGGATTTCACTATTGGTCTTTTTATATTATTCTGATTTTTGGTAAAATTTTCAGATCATCCGAGATACTTGAATTTCGGGCATTTTTTTTTATATTTGCAAATTCTTATTTCCACCTAGATTGCCACCTCATTTCCCACTCACATTCTCACCTAACCCACTAACTCTCTCCTCCCCATGGCGGCCAAGTGGCATGGAGGGTGAAACCTCATGCTTTCCCTTTTACACCAAAACCCCTCCTTTCTTCACAATTGCCATCTCCTTTACAAAATCCCCAACCTATAAATCCCATTCTTTTGCAAACTTCCCCATTATTCTTTCTCATTTCTTCACAAGAGAAAATCCCCCAAAATTCCCTCTTCCTCACCCCAAAACCCTAGCTTCAAGGATCCATCTCAAGACTTCAAGGCTTCACTAGGGCTTCATCACAAGAGCTTCATCTCAAACCATCAACTCAAGGCAACACCAAGCTTCAACATCTTCAAATCAAGCTTCCACAACCCATGGATTAAGGCCATCATCTTCTTCTTGGATCAAGCCCCTAATTGGACCCATCCAAGTGAGTACCTTACTCACCAAGACCTAGATAGCTTCCTAATTACTTATATAGTAATTCTTATACACTAGATTCTTAAAAATCCTATTTTTAGGTCATCAAGAACTAAATCCAACCTTTCATGTGAGTATTTCACTCACCAAGATTTGAATTAGCCCTAGAGCACTTGTGTCTACCCCTATTGTACATCTAAGTTACCTAAAATCATGAATTTAGCCATCTAACACAACTCCAGAAATTCTGCTCTGTCACAGTTTTTCCCACGACTAGTCGACTTATCCTAGGGGCTAGTCGACTAGAACACTTAGCTGAAACTTAGTTTTTCCGGAAAACTCAGTATTAGTCGACTTACTCCCAGTATTAGTCGACTGATAAACTCTCTGGAAATCCCTGTTAGTCGACTCCTGAATTCACCTAGTCGACTAACCTTCCTTGGACCAGAAACCAACTATCGGCCTAGTCGACTGAGCCTAAATACCAGTCGACTTGAACCCCCCTAGTCGACTAACCATTTTGCCTTAGTCGACTAATGTTCCCTGAACCAGAAACTCCAATTCTCTGTATCCCAGACTTAGTCGACTTGCGTGTATGTTAGTCGACTTGAGACCTATATTAGTCGACTAATCCCACTAGTAGTCGACTAATTCTTCCCCCTAGTCGACTAATTCTGTCTGCATGTCTTAAATGGTTTCTTTTCTAAAATTAGATCTTGTCGTTGATTATGTATTATGCATTATGGTTTCTTGTACTCATGACTGGTACTTTAGGACTCATCGCTTGATGGATCTTATGCATGGCTCATGTGAATGCACTTGGTACTTATGACCTATTATTGAGGTTCATCACTGCAGTCACTTTATATTATCATGCTTGTGTATTGCCATGTAATCGCTGTTTTATTCTTAGACTTATGCCTTGCCCGTGTTATCCTTACTCCTTTATTGTATACATGCGTGGCAGACCCTTCGAGGTCGTTGAACCCTAAGTTATCTCTATGTTTCCACTTGCTTTACCTTATTATAGTCTTGTTAGTTATCTATTACCTTTTAACACATGTATATCACATGACGCCTAACATGTACTCACTCGACCCATTGTTATGCCATGGTTGACCGGCCAATTATTAGTCATTGTTACGTTTCATTTGTTATATCACCACTTAGTCATGCTATCCCTTAAAACGAGCATGATACACTTGACTTTACGATTATCTTATTTACGGGAATCCTACCTTGTTTTATGGAACTAAGTGCCACACCGTCCAATGGTGGGGGCCACCTCTAGAATCCACTCCCTCAGAACAAAGTGCCACATGGAACAAAGTGCCACACCACACGGTGGGGGCCACCTCTTGAATCCATGGGGGCCACCTCTTGAGTCTGTAGGGTTACTACTGTCGTGTTCATTTATTCCCGTAAACTGATAATCTTTAATAAGCTACAACTTATATGGGGTATGGGTGGAAGTGATGGATGCCGGAATGATACCTTGCTTATAGTGATGGAAGTATATGGGGGACATTGAGCCTCCAAGCCGGTCCCAGGTGGTGGGAACCGTTGGACCACCTAATGGTCCCCGGTGTATGTGAACTATTATCGAGCCTGTTAGCCGGTCCCAGGCGGTGGGAACCGTTGGACCACTAAACTGGTCCCCGGTGTATGTGGACATGTGAAGCACTATAAGAAGCTATATCAGTTCTCTATCTACTTCCGATAACGACCCTCGACTTCCGATATATGGATGTATGTGAGTTGGGATCGATACCGAGGCACATACCTAGATATATGGGTTAGACGAGTAATATTAATTGAAATACACCTAGAGGGGGGTGAATAGGTGTAATTGCTAATCTAATGATCTTTTAAATTTTACTTAAGTGAGGATGCAACGATCTCTCAAAACACGACTAAGAGCCGAATACCCCTTGCGAGGTTCTGAACTCCTTCCTCCCAATTCCCCTTAAATGGGTTAGAGGTGCGCAATGCAACCGTGTTGTATTGAGGTGTGATCGAACAATTTCAAGTATGAAATGCTATGATGAAATGCACACAAGTATTGTAGCAAGAAATATTGAAGGCAAGTTAAGTAAACAAGTAAGGATAGCACAAATAAGAGTTAGTTCACAAGCAACAAATTGGAAGTAATTTAAAGCAAGAAAATAAGCAAGAGGAACGCCAAGCCAATCGCAAACAAAGTGATTTGTTTCGAGGTTCGAGCCCGTAGCTCTAGTCCCCGCCTTCACCTCCGTGAAGGGTTTCCACTATCCCCGTAGGATCCCGTACAAGAAAGGCCTCCAAAGACCTCAAGCCCGTAGCTTCACCTTACAAAGAAGTTCCCCTTAGGAACTTGTCTCCACAAGAACAAAAGATTACAAATTTGTGATCTCAACTAGACCACAACACTCTTTCTCTTTTACAAACACTCTCACACTTTTACAACTTCACCTATAGAGAGAATATGAAATTTTGGCACTATGAAGTGTGGTGAGAAAAGCTTCAGTTGTAGAGTGATATTAGAGATCAAACAACAACTGAAAAACCAAATTGAAAGAATGGAAATGAAAGCTTTAAACTATTTTTCTCTTTCTCTTGAAAACAATGAAAACTTGTAATTTTTCTTGGTAATAAACTAAGGCCTATTCCCCACTATTTATAGGGAGAGAATAGGTTAAAACCCTGATTTTTTCTGCTGAAAAACTCTGAAAAAGCATCCCAACAACTCCTAAAATCTCTGTTAAAAAGAAAAGAGAAAACAGATTTTCAGAAATTCCCAAAATAGAAAGAGCCGTTGGGCTTGTTGCAGGCCTACCGGTCGACTGCCGGTCGACCGGGTGTCTGCTGGCAAAAGAGCCGTTGTGGCTCCGGTCGACTGCCAGTCGACCGATCTCACAGAAGGAAACACAGTTTCCTTCTATCGGTCGACTGGGCCAGTCGACCGAAAAATACAGAGAGCAGATCACCAAAAATCAGTCGACCGATATTTAGGGTCGGTCGACCGGCAGACATGCACAGCCTCGTGCATGTCTGGCCACAGCAGCCGGTCGACTGATATTTAGGGTCGGTCGACCGGTCTGCCTGGAAAACAGTTTTTCTGGGCAGATTTTGAGTTAGAAAAATTTGTAGAAATTCCTTTAAAAATCTTAAGCTAAGAGTTATGCTGAAAATAGTTTATATACATGTATTTAAACAAGTTTTGAAGATATAAGGCTTTGGGTACATGTATGTATAAACTAAGGCATAAACCTAGAAATAAATATTTTGAAAACATAGAAACATACAAAACAAATGTGTGTGCAAATCCTAGAGCCAAATTTCACATATTCTATCTTTACAAAACTAAACTTACAAACTACACAGGTCTTCAAGACTTCAACTTGAGCTATCTTCTCTTGATCTTCAATATTGCAATTTGAGCCCAATTTGACTTGTCTTGAGTCCAAAATCTTGTATTTGAGTCCAAAATCTTTGTATATGAGTGAGAGTACTTTTAGTATGATAATAAACCTGAAACACACTTTAAACAACAAATGATATTAGTACAAATAACTAATATGTTTTGTAATCATCAAAATACACTAAACATGGGTTGATTGTAACCTTGGGCCAACAATCTCCCCCTTTTTGATGATGACAAAACATATGAGTTATTAAACAAATAAAAGAGGAAAAGCTTGAAAAGCTCCCCCTTAAACAATGCTATATATTTAACATGAATATGAGAAACTATGTAAGCATACAAAAATCATGTTTTAAAACAAAATCATCACCATAAATAAGAAACTCAAACATGAACCAAATATTAAAACAACTAAAAAACAACTTAGTATTTCTCCAAACTCATACATTTTTCTCCCCCTTTTTGTCATACATCAAAAAGGGTTAAAACAAAAAATTTAACACATATTAAAAACCAAAACAAAACAAACTAAGATACTTTAAGTATCAATTTTACAAACATTTAATTCACCACAAATAAAAGAAAATCTTGCATAATCTAAAGGTTTTGTGAAAATATCCGCAAGTTGAAAATCGGTAGAAACAAAATCGATATCAATGTCACCTTTTTCAAAGTGATCTCTAAGAAAATGATATCTAATGTCTATATGTTTGGTTTTACTATGTTGATTAGCATTTTTGGTCATGTGAATAGCACTAGTATTATCACAATAAATCTTAACATGATCAAAATGTAAATCAAAATCGAGAAGAGTATGTTGCATCCAAAGAACTTGTGCACAACAAGCTCCGGCCGCAACATATTCCGCCTCGGCGGTTGAAAGGGCTACACTATTTTGCTTTTTGGAAGACCAAGACACAAGACAATTACCTAAGAATTGGCATGTTCCACTTGTACTCTTCCTATCTACCCTACAACCGGCATAGTCGGCATCCGAATAACTAGTCATGGTAAGTTGGTTAGTTTTTGGATACCACAAACCTAAATCAATTGTGCCCTTAAGGTACCTAATTATGCGTTTTACCGCAATTAAGTGTGATTCCTTAGGACATGATTGAAAACGTGCACATAAACATACGGAAAACATTATATCCGGCCTACTAGCCGTAAGATAAAGTAAACTACCAATCATGCTACGAAATAATTTGATGTCTACTTCCTTACCTTGTTCATCCTTGTCAAGTTTTGTAGTGGTTGCCATGGGAGTCTTTGCTACTTTGGATCCTTCAAGCCCGAACCTCTTGATGAGTTCTTTGGTGTACTTGGCTTGGTTGATGAATGTCCCATCACTACGTTGCTTGATTTGAAGTCCAAGAAAGAAGTTGAGCTCCCCCATCATAGACATCTCAAATTCCCTTTTCATGCATGATTCAAAATTCTTGCAAAGAGAAACATTAGTAGATCCAAAAATAATGTCATCAACATAAATTTGAACTATGAGGATATCTTGATCTACATGTTTGGTAAATAATGTTTTATCAACTTTTCCTTTCTTAAAATCATTTGAAAGCAAAAATGAAGACAATCTTTCATACCAAGCCCTAGGGGCTTGTTTCAAACCATATAGTGCTTTATCTAATTTATAAACATAATTAGGGTGTGTAGGATCAACAAACCGGGGGGTTGTTCAACATACACCTCCTCATCAATATAACCATTAAGAAAAGCACTTTTTACATCCATTTGAAATAACTTAAAATCTTTAAATGAGGCATATGCTAAGGTCATCCGTATGGCTTCTAGCCGTGCTACGGGTGCAAAGGTTTCTTCAAAATCAATCCCTTCGATTTGAGTGTAACCTTGGGCAACTAACCTAGCCTTGTTTCTAACTACATTACCCGATTCATCCAACTTGTTCTTAAAGATCCATTTAGTGCCAATAGTGGTCTATCTTGGGGCCTAGGAACAAGGTGCCAAACTTGATTGCGCTCAAATTGATTGAGCTCCTCTTGCATTGCAAGCAACCAATATGAATCGGCCTCGGCCTCGAGGACATTTTTAGGTTCTATGTGTGAAATAAAAGCATAATTACCACAAAAATCTTGAATCTTAGAGCGAGTGGTTACCCCTTTTGATACTTCACCTATGACGAGGTCCTTGGGATGATGAGGATTGAATCTCCAATCCTTTGGTAGTGGTTGAGAAGGCTCCTCTTCATTTGCTTGATGTTCATTTCCTTGAGCCTCTTCTACTTTGGCTTCACTTCCATCACCATCCTTTGGCTTGTCTCCCATGGTAGAAGCATCCTCTAAGGTCACTTTCTCCAAGCCTTCATCTAAAGCATCAATTTCTACACAATTCTTAACAAACTTGTTATATTCCTCAAATTTAACATGAATAGATTCCTCAATAGTCAAAGTTGACCTATTGAAGACTCTATAAGCCTTACTAGTATTTGAGTAACCTACAAAAATAGCCTCATATGATCTAGCATCAAATTTTCCCAAATTAATATTTGTATTTAAAACAAAACATTTGCAACCAAACACTTTGAAATAAGAAACATTAGGTTTTCTAGAAAAATACATCTCATAAGAAGTCTTAGTAGTATTTTTACATAGGAAAACACGATTTGCAATGTAACATGAAGTATGAACGGCCTCGGCCCACAAATAATGTGGTAGAGCATATTCATTTAACATAGTCCTAGCCATCTCTTGCAAAGTACGATTTTTCCGCTCAACTACTCCATTTTGTTGTGGAGTTCTAGGACAAGAAAGTTCATGTTTTATTCCATGTTCCTCACAAAAAGCGGTAAAGGGAAGGTTAATGAACTCACCTCCTCTATCACTTCTTATTTTAATTATTGAGGAGTCATTTTCCTTTTCAACTCTTTTCTTAAAGGCTTGAAAATATGAAAAGGTTTGACTTTTATGTTCAAGAAAATAAACCCAAGTAAAACGCGAAAAATCATCTACTAAAACATAAGCAAATCTACTCCCACTTAAACTTTTGGTTTGTGTAGGGCCAAATAAATCCATGTGGATTAGCTCTAATGGACGTGATGACATGATATCCTTAATTGATTTGAATGAGGACTTAGTTTGTTTCCCAAATTGACATGCGTCACAAACTCGGTCCTTTTCAAAGTTCAATGAAGGAATACCCTTCACCATTTCCTTAGAGTTAAGCCTAGAAATATGGTCAAATGAAACGTGGCCTAATCTCCTATGCCACAACCAAGAGTCGTCATCGAGGGCTTTTAAACATGTTATATTACAAGACATATTTAACATATCAATCATGTAAACATTGCTTTCACGAAAACCGGAAAATACACAAACATTAGAAGTTCTATCAATCACTTTACAAGAAACATTATCAAACACAACATCAAAACCTTTATCACAAAGTTGACTAACACTCAAGAGATTATGCTTGAGGCCATCAACTAAAACCACATTTTCAATTAAAGGAGAGGTGCCAAGTTTTACATTACCAATACCGATGATTTTACCCTTGGCGTCATCTCCGAAGGTGACGGTGCCACCTTCATGATATCTTGATAGGGTTGCAAAGTTGTTGATGTCCCAAGTCATGTGCCTTGAGCAACCGCTATCAAGATACCACAAACCTCTACGTCGTTGGGCTTTGGAAAGTACCTATATCATTTAAAACAATAGTTGATTTTGGTACCCAAACTTTCTTGGGTCCTTGAAAGTTAGTGTTACGAACCCAAACATTATGATGTGATGCACTTAGTCTATCATAGCAAAAATTAGCTAAGTGTCCTTTCCTTCCACAATGTGAGCATGTGTACACTTTTCTATACATGAATGCATGATGTGTATGTGTAGTAGTGTGAGCATGCTTTTGGGGTTTGCCATGTTGTTTAGGTTGTGTAGCATGAACATGAACATGAGCATGAGCATTTTTCTTTGGGCTTGTTTCTTAGGAAACATAGCCTCAATCTTCTTTTTATCAAATTCACTACACTTTTTCAAAACAACATCTAATGAGTCTAATCTTTCCTTAAGCATGGCAATCTCATTAGAATCAATTAGTGGGGCCTTACCCTTGCAAGAAGTCTTATATTTTTCAAAATCATTTTTAGTAGTGGTCAAGGTGGAAACTAAATTATCCTTTTCTTTTGTAAGATTTACAACTTGAATACTAAGTGATTCATTATCCTTTTTCATTTTCAAATACTTTTTCTTCATGAAATCATAATTTTGAGAGAGTTCCATAAATGCTTCACTTAACTCATCCATGGATAAATCTTCATCAAGAAAAGTTGGGGGGGTTACCTTGCTTGTGCTCTCATTTGCCATGAAGCACATATTGGCGGTGTCAATCTCCTCCTCGGATTCACTTTCGTCATCCCATGTTGCCTTCATAGCCTTTTTCTTGTATGGCTTCTTGGATGAAGATGGCTTTACTTTGTCCGGACACTCCGCTACTATGTGTCCCGGCTTTTGGCAATTAAAGCAAGTGATCTTCCTTTCTTCCTTGCCTCCTTGCCATCTCCTCCTTCCTTGGAACTTTGCCTTGTTGTACATCCTCCGGACATTTTTGACTAGAAGTGAGAGCTCCTCGTCATCTTCTTCTTCGTCATCTTCGTCGGAGTAGGTAGCATGACTTTTGAAGGCAATGGTCTTCTTTTTGGTAGGTGCCATGTCCTCCCTTGCCTTTCTCTCCATCTCATGGGTCTTCAAGTTACCAATGAGTCCAATGAGCTCAATCTCATCTTTGTCATTGAGTTCCTTCAATGTTGTAGCTTTCACTTCCCATGATGGAGGGAGAGCCCGGATGATCTTTCTCACCCTTTGGTCATTGTTGATTTCTTCACCTAGAGAAGCAAGACCATTAGTAATCTTTGTAAACTTAGTAACCATATCATCTATGGTTTCATTCTCTTGCATGCAAAATTTTCATATTGGGACCGAAGAAGGTCTATCTTGGCCCTCTTCACTTGTGATGTCCCCTCATGTGTTACTAGCAAATGGGTCCAAATCTCATAGGCGGATTTGCAATGGATGACTCTAGCTATGTCATCATCATTGAGGGCTTGTAGGAGTGCATAATGAGCCCTAGCATTGGCATCAAACTCTTTGGTCTCAATTTCGGACCAAGTAGATTCATCACCGGGGGGTACACTAAATTGTTTAGTCACGGCCTTTGCAACTCGACTACCTAGAGATTGCAAGAACACGGTCATCTTAACCTTCCATATGGGAAAGTTAAGTCCATCAAACTTAGGTGGGGTCTTAATTCCATCGGCCATGTTTACTAAGTGGAAATGAATGAAGTGATTAGCAATAAAAGGATCTTTCTAAGGTTGTTAAGCCAAATCCTAGAGTCCAAGCTCTGATACCAATTGAAATACACCTAGAGGGGGGGTGAATAGGTGTAATGCTAATCTAATGATCTTTTTAAATTTTACTTAAGTGAGGATGCAACGATCTCTCAAAACACGACTAAGAGCCGAATACCCCTTGCGAGGTTCTGAACTCCTTCCTCCCAATTCCCCTTAAATGGGTTAGAGGTGCGCAATGCAACCGTGTTGTATTGAGGTGTGATCGAACAATTTCAAGTATGAAATGCTATGATGAAATGCACACAAGTATTGTAGCAAGAAATATTGAAGGCAAGTTAAGTAAACAAGTAAGGATAGCACAAATAAGAGTTAGTTCACAAGCAACAAATTGGAAGTAATTTAAAGCAAGAAAATAAGCAAGAGGAACGCCAAGCCAATCGCAAACAAAGTGATTTGTTTCGAGGTTCGAGCCCGTAGCTCTAGTCCCCGCCTTCACCTCCGTGAAGGGTTTCCACTATCCCCGTAGGATCCCGTACAAGAAAGGCCTCCAAAGACCTCAAGCCCGTAGCTTCACCTTACAAAGAAGTTCCCCTTAGGAACTTGTCTCCACAAGAACAAAAGATTACAAATTTGTGATCTCAACTAGACCACAACACTCTTTCTCTTTTACAAACACTCTCACACTTTTACAACTTCACCTATAGAGAGAATATGAAATTTTTGGCACTATGAAGTGTGGTGAGAAAAGCTTCAGTTGTAGAGTGATATTAGAGATCAAACAACAACTGAAAAACCAATTGAAAGAATGGAAATGAAAGCTTTAAACTATTTTTCTCTTTCTCTTGAAAACAATGAAAACTTGTAATTTTTTCTTGGTTAATAACTAAGGCCTATTCCCCACTATTTATAGGGAGAGAATAGGTTAAAACCCTGATTTTTCTGCTGAAAAACTCTGAAAAAGCATCCCAACAACTCCTAAAATCTCTGTTAAAAAGAAAAGAGAAAACAGATTTTCAGAAATTCCCAAAATAGAAAGAGCCGTTGGGCTTGTTGCAGGCCTACGGTCGACTGCCGGTCGACCGGGTGTCTGCTGGCAAAAGAGCCGTTGTGGCTCCGGTCGACTGCCAGTCGACCGATCTCACAGAAGGAAACACAGTTTCCTTCTATCGGTCGACTGGGCCAGTCGACCGAAAAATACAGAGAGCAGATCACCAAAAATCAGTCGACCGATATTTAGGGTCGGTCGACCGGCAGACATGCACAGCCTCGTGCATGTCTGGCCACAGCAGCCGGTCGACTGATATTTAGGGTCGGTCGACCGGTCTGCCTGGAAAACAGTTTTTCTGGGCAGATTTGAGTTAGAAAAATTTGTAGAAATTCCTTTAAAAATCTTAAGCTAAGAGTTATGCTGAAAATAGTTTATATACATGTATTTAAACAAGTTTTGAAGATATAAGGCTTTGGGTACATGTATGTATAAACTAAGGCATAAACCTAGAAATAAATATTTTGAAAACATAGAAACATACAAAACAAATGTGTGTGCAAATCCTAGAGCCAAATTTCACATATTCTATCTTTACAAAACTAAACTTACAAACTACACAGGTCTTCAAGACTTCAACTTGAGCTATCTTCTCTTGATCTTCAATATTGCAATTTGAGCCCAATTTGACTTGTCTTGAGTCCAAAATCTTGTATTTGAGTCCAAAATCTTTGTATATGAGTGAGAGTACTTTTAGTATGATAATAAACCTGAAACACACTTTAAACAACAAATGATATTAGTACAAAAAACTAATATGTTTTGTAATCATCAAAATACACTAAACATGGGTTGATTGTAACCTTGGGCCAACATTAATAATAATTGATACTGTTATGGTTATTGTTATGGATCTTGACGTTCCAGGTATGTTTTCCAGTTATGTTTCCAGTTGTGACACTTGTTATGATTTCCGTGATTCCAGTGATGATTCCGGTTTTAACTATTATTAGTTCCTGTTTTGGATTTGTGTTGCACTTGTTGTGTAGCCCTGTTGGACTGTCGTATGAATTGCAATTCTGATCCTATACGCTTGTTTTCCTGTGGCATGAGATAGAGGTATATGTATGAGGGTTTCCTTGTTTGGATTATTCCTTCGACGTACTAGTCTCATGGGACAGTGACTTAAGCGTATACGATCACTTTTGCTTGTAGTTAGCACTACTTTGGATTTCCCATTTCATGTCGATTATGTTATACTCGTCCCTTTATTTCATAGTTGTGTTCTGACCCCATCCATGCCCCTAGCCACTTGGCAGTAGTTCATTTATTACTATTTGTCTTGACCCCTTGGATTTGCATATTCAGATTCCGAGGCTTGGATCGTGGTGGAGCCGTCCACTGCAGATTGAGCTTCCTCTGGTGAGCAGGCAGTCTAGCTCCAGTGCTTTTACTCCATATTTCTTTTGACTCACGGGATCCTCACCTCCCTCGTGAGCGTTTCGTGTATGTCTTGTATATTTTACTTTTGGACTGAGTTGTGATAAAAGACATATGGAATATGTAATGTTTATCATACTGTGATGACTTGTATCTGTACTTTATGTTGGCATATATGTGTGTATACCATGCTTTGCGTTGCACTCTGATCCTTGCTTGTTGTATTTTATGCTTGGCGTGTATACGTGGGGGCCTTTCCTGACCTACGTATATACGTCGTAGTGACGCCCCCGTATCCGTGGAATCGGGGCGTTACAGGTTGGTATCAGAGCTTAGGCTCTTACCTCCATAGTACAACAAGTAGCAAATTCTAGGAATTTGCGGATGCCAACATCAATGTACAAAGTTGTCTAGTCCTTTTGATTTATCTAGTCCCTCTTGATTCCGTCCTTCATATCCTGAAATCCTTCCATTTCCTTTTCCAGCTCCTTCCAGCCTATCCATACCTAGTATCGATGGAGAGGAGATCGGGTCGCAGCAACTCTGGATCAGCGTCGGGTGGAGCAGCGGGAGAGAGTGGGGATATATTGAGGGTTATCCAGACCATGATGGAAAACCAGCAACAACAGATGGAAAATCAGCAGCAGCAGACCGAGCTTCTCCGGCAAGAGATAGCAGCACCTAAGGGTCAGAGGCCGGGGAACATATCGGACTTCAGGAGGCTACAGCCAGCTACATTCACGGGTGGAGAGAAACCTTTGGATGCTGAGCAATGGCTGACAGACACTTCAGATTTATTGAATGCAGCCAGGGTCCCACAGGAGGACCAAGTGGAAGTTGCCAAGATTCAGCTAAAGGATATAGCCAGGACTTGGTGGCTAGCAGAGGAGGCCAGACTGGAGAAGCCTGTCACTTGGGACACCTTCTCCAAGAGTTTCTACAGCAGGTTCTTCCCTGTCACAGCTCAGAAGGACATGGAAGAACAATTCATCAGACTTCGGCAGGGGAGTAAGACCGTGGATGAGTATGCCGCGGAGTTTCTCAGATTGAGCCGCTTTGCCCCTTATATGGTAACGGATGAAGAGAAGCGGGCAAGCAGATTTCAACAGGGTCTTCAGATGGATATTCAGATGTACCTAATGCCCCATCACCTGAAGACATATGCAGAAGTTCTCACCACCGCTCGGGAAATAGAGCGTGGGTTTGAGAAGAAGAAGGAGAATCAGATGAGGAGCCAGGCCAAGAAGAGACCTCTTGAGTTGATGGATGAGGAGGGTGCAGATAGGGCAACCCAGGGCCCGATGATGAAGAGACCATTCCAGACCCCTCTTCCCCTGATCACATGCCATTATTGCCACAAGCCCGGGCATTATAAGAGGGAGTGTCGAGTGGCCAAAGGATTATGTTTAGAGTGTGGATCAGGGAGACACATGCTGAGGGATTGCCCACACAGGAAGGTTGGACAGGTGGCACCAGTCAGACCAGCTCATCCAGCCCCAGCACTTCCAGCGCAGCCACTGAGGAGGTACCCCGAGCCCGTTGACCGGAGAGCTCCGTTTCCACCCCAACGGTATGACCATCAGCAGAGGGGGATGAGAGCCAGAGCAGATCAGGGCAGAGGCCAAGTTCATGCCATGGCGGCAGAGACTTCAGGTGTTGCAGCAGAGTGGGAGGATCAGCATCCAGATCAGGGGCCTTAGGATTTCATGGTAACCACTGCCCCATTTCTTGTATTTGAGTTGGTTATCATTCTAAGTATTATTTTTTCCTTGTCATTCTTTCCTTGATCATCCTAGTTCTTCCTGTGTTTATCTTACCTTCTGTTTTGGTTTTATGATGCCTTATTTGTGCCTTCGTTCCTTTTGTGTTCAAATTTACCCCTTAATGAAATTGCGAGGACGCAATTTTTGTAAGGTGGGTAGATTGTAATACCCCGTTCCTGGAATACGTACTTAGTTACGTGTTCAGATTTCCGATCGTATTTTTTTTTGATTTACTCCCTGTATTTATTTTATATTATGAATTATTTGTACGATTATTTGCTTTGGATCTGGATCCCCGGATTCGGAGTCAGGCCTGATCTGAACCGAAGACCCGATCCTAGTATATTATTCAATTTAGTCTTTCCGGTATGCTGATTTGACCGATTTCAGTTCCAAATATTATTTTCCAATATATTAGATTTTCTGTGATTTTCTGGACTTTTCTCGGATTAAATTGAATTTCTTCAAAACCGGTGTCGGCCAGTGTCGCTGACCGATTCCCGGATTTTTTAATTCTCAAACTGTTTAAAATCTCATGATAGTCCTTTAGACTTTATTGCTTAGAATCTTATTTCTTACTTATACACTTTTTCTGGAGATTTTACGAATTTATGGATTTTCCGCTGGAGTCGGTAGGAGGCTGATTCCAGTATTTTTAATTTCCAATCAGATAGGAATTTCAAGAAGGTCCTTTAGACATTATTTCTCAGATTCACATTTTCTACTTATATTCTTTTTCTGAGGATTTTATGATTTTATGGAAATTCTTTCGGAGTCGGTAAATCACTGATTCCGGGATTTTTAACTTTAAAACTATACAGTAATTCTTCGAACGGATTTCACTATTGGTCTTTTTATATTATTCTTGATTTTTGGTAAAATTTTCAGATCATTCCGAGATACTTGAATTTCGGGCATTTTTTTTAATATTTGCAAATTCCTTATTTCCACCTAGATTGCCACCTCATTTCCCACTCACATTCTCACCTAACCCCACTAACTCTCTCCTCCCCATGGCCGGCCAAGTGGCATGGAGGGTGACACCTCATGCTTTCCCTTTTACACCAAAACCCCTCCTTTCTTCACAATTGCCATCTCCTTTACAAAATCCCCAACCTATAAATCCCATTCTTTTGCAAACTTCCCCATTATTCTTTCTCATTTCTTCACAAGAGAAAATCCCCCAAAATTCCCTCTTCCTCAACCCCAAAACCCTAGCTTCAAGGATCCATCTCAAGACTTCAAGGCTTCACTAGGGCTTCATCACAAGAGCTTCATCTCCAACCATCAACCTCAAGGCAACACCAAGCTTCAACATCTTCAAATCAAGCTTCCACAACCCATGGATTAAGGCCATCATCTTCTTCTTGGATCAAGCCCCTAATTGGACCCATCCAAGTGAGTACCTTACTCACCAAGACCTAGATAGCTTCCTAATTACTTATATTAGTAATTCTTATACACTAGATTCTTAAAAATCCTATTTTTAGGTCATCAAGAACTAAATCCAACCTTTCCATGTGAGTATTTCACTCACCAAGATTTGAATTAGCCCTAGAGCACTTGTGTCTACCCCTATTGTACATCTAAGTTACCTAAAATCATGAATTTAGCCATCTAACACAACTCCCAGAAATTCTGCTCTGTCACAGTTTTTCCCACGACTAGTCGACTTATCCTAGGGGCTAGTCGACTAGAACACTTAGCTGAAACTTAGTTTTTCCGGAAAACTCAGTATTAGTCGACTTACTCCCAGTATTAGTCGACTGATAAACTCTCTGGAAATCCCTGTTAGTCGACTCCTGAATTCACCTAGTCGACTAACCTTCCTTGGACCAGAAACCAACTATCGGCCTAGTCGACTGAGCCTAAATACCAGTCGACTTGAACCCCCCTAGTCGACTAACCATTTTGCCTTAGTCGACTAATGTTCCCTGAACCAGAAACTCCAATTCTCTGTATCCCAGACTTAGTCGACTTGCGTGTATGTTAGTCGACTTGAGACCTATATTAGTCGACTAATCCCACTAGTAGTCGACTAATTCTTCCCCCTAGTCGACTAATTCTGTCTGCATGTCTTAAATGGTTTCTTTTCTAAAATTAGATCTTGTCGTTGATTTATGTATTATGCATTATGGTTTCTTGTACTTCATGACTTGTACTTTAGGACTCATCGCTTGATGGATCTTATGCATGGCTCATGTGAATGCACTTGGTACTTATGACCTATTATTTGAGGTTCATCACCTGCAGTCACTTTATATTATCATGCTTGTGTATTGCCATGTAATCGCTTGTTTATTCTTAGACTTATGCCTTGCCCGTGTTATCCTTACTCCTTTATTGTATACATGCGTGGCAGACCCTTCGAGGTCGTTGAACCCTAAGTTATCTCTATGTTTCCACTTGCTTTACCTTATTATAGTCTTGTTAGTTATCTATTACCTTTTAACACATGTATATCACATGACGCCTAACATGTACTCACTCGACCCATTGTTATGCCATGGTTGACCCGGCCAATTATTAGTTCATTGTTACGTTTCATTTGTTATATCACCACTTAGTCATGCTATCCCTTAAACCGAGCATGATACACTTGACTTTACGATTATCTTATTTACGGGAATCCTACCTTGTTTTATGGAACTAAGTGCCACACCGTCCAATGGTGGGGGCCACCTCTAGAATCCACTCCCTCAGAACAAAGTGCCACATGGAACAAAGTGCCACACCACACGGTGGGGGCCACCTCTTGAATCCATGGGGGCCACCTCTTGAGTCTGTAGGGTTACTACTGTCATGTTCATTTATTCCCGTAAACTGATAATCTTTAATAAGCTACAACTTATATGGGGTATGGGTGGAAGTGATGGATGCCGGAATGATACCTTGCTTATAGTGATGGAAGTATATGGGGGACATTGAGCCTCCAAGCCGGTCCCAGGTGGTGGGAACCGTTGGACCACCTAATTGGTCCCCGGTGTATGTGAACTATTATCGAGCCTGTTAGCCGGTCCCAGGCGGTGGGAACCGTTGGACCACTAAACTGGTCCCCGGTGTATGTGGACATGTGAAGCACTATAAGAAGCTATATCAGTTCTCTATCTACTTCCGATAACGACCCTCGACTTTCCGATATATGGATGTATGTGAGTTGGGATCGATACCGAGGCACATACCTAGATATATGGGTTAGACGAGTAATATTAATAATAATTGATACTGTTATGGTTATTGTTATGGATCTTGACGTTCCAGGTATGTTTTCCAGTTATGTTTCCAGTTGTGACACTTGTTATGATTTCCGTGATTCCAGTGATGATTCCGGTTTTAACTATTATTAGTTCCTGTTTTGGATTTGTGTTGCACTTGTTGTGTAGCCCTGTTGGACTGTCGTATGAATTGCAATTCTGATCCTATACGCTTGTTTTCCTGTGGCATGAGATAGAGGTATATGTATGAGGGTTTCCTTGTTTGGATTATTCCTTCGACGTACTAGTCTCATGGGACAGTGACTTAAGCGTATACGATCACTTTTGCTTGTAGTTAGCACTACTTTGGATTTCCCATTTCATGTCGATTATGTTATACTCGTCCCTTTATTTCATAGTTGTGTTCTGACCCCATCCATGCCCCCTAGCCACTTGGCAGTAGTTCATTTATTACTATTTGTCTTGACCCCTTGGATTTGCATATTCAGATTCCGAGGCTTGGATCGTGGTGGAGCCGTCCACTGCAGATTGAGCTTCCTCTGGTGAGCAGGCAGTCTAGCTCCAGTGCTTTTACTCCAGATTTCTTTTGACTCACGGGATCCTCACCTCCCTCGTGAGCGTTTCGTGTATGTCTTGTATATTTTACTTTTGGACTGAGTTGTGATAAAAGACATATGGAATATGTAATGTTTATCATACTGTGATGACTTGTATCTGTACTTTATGTTGGCATATATGTGTGTATACCATGCTTTGCGTTGCACTCTGATCCTTGCTTGTTGTATTTTATGCTTGGCGTGTATACGTGGGGGCCTTTCCTGACCTACGTATATACGTCGCAGTGACGCCCCCGTATCCGTGGAATCGGGGCGTTACACTCTCTCTCTCTTTACTTTGTGCATATTGCTATATCATATACTTGCTTGGTTGTGTGCATCACTCGTTGGTTGCACTTGAGTGTATTTGCAATTAGTTTTTAAATTCCGCATTTAGTTCATAGATTAGCATTATCACCTATTCACCCCCCTGTAGGTGATTTCAATTGGTATCAGAGCCTACGCTCCTGATATTTAGGTTTAACTACCTAGGAGTGTGATCTTGGTTTGCTAATCTTCATTTGCATTTTCATTTGCACACATATTGTTGCACTCATGGATAGCCCTCCTATGTTTGACTTTTTTAGACTTGATGTTTGGAAGGCCAATATGAGTAGTCATTTAAAAAGTCTAGGACATCTAGTTTATCAAGCCACTACTAATGAATCCTACCCAAATCATAGCAAGCATAAAAAGGCAAATGCATTAGCACTTAAAACACTTAGAGCATCTCTTAATGAACATCTTTTACCGGTGTTTGATTGTTATGACTCGGCTTTTGCACTTTGGAGCATATTAACTTCTCCCGAATTACCAAGGATTATCAACAAGTTGAGAAGATCTAGGAGAGACGAGTCCGACGAGCATTGCCTCATGGTCCAAGGGAAAAACTCCCTTGAGGTACAATCGGATTCTCAAATAAATGATAGCTCTAGCTCTTATTGCTATGGATGTTTAGAAGTTCAAAATTTAAATGTAGAACTTGCTTCAAAACTTGAAAATTTTATTGAAAAACATGACCTTTTGAAAAAGAAGCATTTTGAATTAAAAGAAGAAATGAAGGATTTACGCTCTACTTTTGAATTGGTTTTGCAAGAGAAGGAAGAGATTACTAGTGAACGTGACTCACTAAGATCTCAACTAGACCTTGCCCTAAAAGAGATTGATGATTTAAAAAGCAAAAATGATTGTGATGATGTTGTGAAAAACAATGAGGTTTTATCTTCTAAATTAGATTTGTTTTAAAAGATAACCTTGTTTTGAAAAATGAAATTGATTACATTACAAAAGAATTAGATCTTGTTTTAAATAAAAATAAATCTTTACAAATTGATATAGATTCTCATATTTATCATGCTAGTGTAGCTTCATCTAGCACACCTTTTGCATGCTCAACTTTATCTTCAAGTATTGAAAAAGATATAAATGTTTTGAAGAAAAGTGTTGAATGTTTGTGCTCCACTTTGAGCCAATATACTTTGAACCATACACGCTTGAAAACCTTGGTTTGCAAGAAACAAGTTCCATCTTTACATGTACACCCATCACGGCATACACATGCTCATCACGGACACAACCATAACATGTATGCTAATGTGTACACTTGTACACATTGTGGTCGTAAGGGCCACCTTGCTAGATTTTGCTATGATCATTTACATATTGAAAATTTAGCAAATAATCTTGTTTGGGTTAGAAAAGATACTAACCCCCGTGGACCCACAAGAAAATTGGTACCAAAGACCACCTCTATGCTTTTTGATGTAGGTGGGGGCTCTCGCATCACGTGAGAGTGTTGGTGCCTTGAAGTGGATGCGTTCCGTGCTTAAAGAAAACAAATTTGGATGCATCACTTTCAAGGGGAGTTTTGGTGGAGAGGACCACCATTGGTTTGGAGAACTAGAAAGGTGCCTTCATCGGTTTTGGTATCAATCTCTAACTCCCGTTTTTATTTACATGCTTTTTCATGTTCATCAATTTATAGCATGTCTTGTTTTATGCGTCATTATGTTTATGTCATGTTAATTAGATTAGTGTTATACATGTTTAGTTACTTGAGACACCCATGTTTTATATGGATCTATATTTAGTGTTCTCACCTTGTTTAAACTAATATGTATGCCCTAAATCTAATGCACATGCATATACATAATGATCATATGGATGTTTTATGATTTTTATTTTGATGATTCATGTTTAGTGTGTTAAATGCCTTGATTTTTAGATCATTGACATGCATGTACAGCTTATGAGATCACCCATGCTTATTGGACCCATTTGTTGTGTTCTCACCATTCGTTTAGCTATTATGGATATCATGATTCTAATAGCATGTGGATTTACTTCATGATCATTTTTATGTCTATCATGTTGATTTATGTGTCGTTTTATGCTTCATGATTTGAATATATGTTTAGATGTTAGTTTTCATGAAAACTAGGATTTATACTTGTACATAGAATGGGCCACGAGTAAATCTTTATATATGTTTGTACTTGAATGCCTATTTGTACCCATTAGATGTGCTAGTATAGTCTAGTTTTGATGATTCATGCATTCTAACTTGTATTCCTCATTTTGGATATGTTTCTATAATCATGTGTTTTAACTTCATGTATATGTCTATCTTGTCCAAACTATTAGATATACATATACATCCTTTGAGCCACGTGCCTTCATGCATATACCCTTGTGGACTCATTATGTTTAGGATATGTATGTATACTTTAGTTTGTACATGACATACATATGCCTTGAAGTTAAATCGTTTTGATGATTTCAATTGGCGTTCATGATTTTCATGTTTTTAGGTAATTTCAATTGGTAATGAAAATTTAGTTTTTCATGTGTTTTGTTTTTAAGGAATTTCACATGTGCTTAATTGAATATTTTCATGTTGATATGTGTCACACAACACTTGTACACTCACTTTATTAGTTTACTCATGATTTGTTTTCATGAGACTATGATATGGACTTTATAGATTTTGAGTGTTTAGTGATCATGTGATTTACATGTGTTTCATGAAAAACAATTTTGTTTTATTCCTTGCTTGAAGGATTTCGTACTAGTTTAAAAGTTTTTCCTACAACTAGTTCGTATTCTTCACTTTGGTAGAGATTTTCAAACATACTACATTTTCAAACCTATTTTTGAAAACCTCTACCTTCCACGGGCGGTTGGTTGGGCGACCATGCCTTGTATGCTTAACATTGAAAATTCTTTTAAACATGTGCATGAAATGGGAGGTATAGGTATATGAGATATACACTTGATACTATTGTTATTTCAATTGGTATCATTGAATTCTTTCAATTGGTATCAATCTTGACATCTTTCTTGTATACTCATATATTTGTATGTATGTATGCTTTCATTTCAAATGGTATCAATTTCATTTGGTATCTATCTATTCATACATATATGTGTTTTATTTGTGCTTCCTATATTTCTATATTGTCAAGCACAAATCTTGTTTATGCTAAAGCTTGAGTTTCAACTTTGTTTCAATTGATTAGTTTTCAATTGGTATCCATATACAAGCTTTATCATAGTTTTAGTTGGTATTTCATAAAGGGGGAGAAAATTTGATTTTATCTTTCAATTGGTATTTGATTTACTATGGACTTTGCATTCCACTCCCTTGCTTTATGATAGAAAATAATGATTTCATTGGTATCTTATGCCTTTAATGAATAATAATTTCAAATGGTATCAAGATTTATGTATAGTAATTCAAAATTTGTAATGTCTAATTTCAATTGGTATTAAGATTGTTTATTTACAATTGGTATGTTGTTTGTTTACTTATCAATTGGTATCAAGATTTTTATTTTTCAATTGGTATAGTTTCACTTTTAAATTGGTATCAATATGCACTTCATTGACACATTTTTAATTGGTATCATATTTGAATTGACCCCTTATTGACATTGTTTTTGTTTTAGACAAAAAGGGGAAGAACATTTTTTGTGTGTTTTGATTTACCCTTATTGATTCTTTGTTTTTGAACAAAAAGGAAAAGAATATGTTTTTAGTTGTTTTGCCTTTAACCCTTTGTTGATGATTGATAAAAAGGGGGAGAAAGATTTTGGTTTTTATATGCATACTTATGTTTTTGCATATATTAAGTTTTATTGGTATCTAGAGCATGTCTTGAAAATTTCATTGGTATCTAGAGCCTTTTATTGTTTATGCATATCTATGCATGTTTCATGTTTAATATTCATTATATGTTTATTGTTTATTTGATATGCATGAGTTAAGGGGGAGCTTCTTTGAAGCTTAACTTTAATCCATGCATATATAACTCCATGAGTTTTGTCATCATCAAAAGGGGGAGATTATTGGCCCAAAGGCCTTCCACTCTAGTTTTGATGATGATTAACTCATGTAATTATGTGTACTAATTATCTTGTGATTTTAGTTTCAGATCATTAACCAAGATATTAGTAGGTGATTAGCTTCAACAAGATGGTTTGGAAGCTTTCACATGATGATTCAAGAGCCCGAGCGTCAAAGATGATATCTAGCACTCATTGGAGTCAAACTCGGTGAATCAAGCTTTGGATCGAGTCAACTTGGAGATTGCGCTCTACAAGAAGACATCGGTACCTAGTTTAGTTTTGTGTTTTAGATCCAAATTGTAAAGATTAGAATAGTATGATATGCTCAAGTTCACAACACACACGTTTCATGTTTTGAATATTGGTTTTGGTTTATGGTTTAACCGATCTTGATTTTCATGAATAGTTAGATCAAAACAAGTTTACATGGTTTAATGTATATTAGATTTGTTCTATATACATACATGCTTCAACTACTTAGACAAACTTACTTTGATATACCTATTCATGTGTTTTAGGTTTTGTGTTTTAACAAAACTTATTTTTGGTATTATAGACAAAAACTATGATATGTATATTAGATTATATCCATATACATCATGCCTAAATGTTGTTTAATATCATGTTTTTGTATTTGGATAAGTTTTGGACAAAATGTATTTTCTATTCAAAATTCAAGTTTTAGAAAATACGGTTTTGGTTTTTGGTAAAAATGATAAGACACAAAAATAGTTCAAACTGCATGATATTTGAGTTGAAATTTTTATCACATGTTTATATATCAATGCAAAATGATAAAACTATTTTTGGGGATTTTTAAGTATTTTACAAGATTTATTAAAAATATTTTAACATGTTTTTTGACCCAGTTTTGACCCAGTTCTGTGCCTGACAGGCTAGGTCAGTCGACCGTACGGTCGACCGAACTAGTAGCCGGTCGACCGAACGGTCGACCGACGTGCACAGCCTTGTGCACGTTTGGCTGGCACTTGGCACGGTCGACCGGTCGGTTGACCGTCCCAGAGAGCAGTGCTCTCTGTATCTGGTGGTCGACCGAGCGGTCGACCGGAACTGAGAGCAGTGCTCTCTGTTCTTTTCGGTCGACCGGGCGGTCGACCGGATGGTGCCTGCGGTCAAATTCGACCGTTGGCCGGTCGACCGGTAGGCCAATTCTGGCAGTTTTAGCTGCCAACGGCTATATTTTTCTGGGGACTATAAATACCCCTTTAAAGGCCAGTTTTCACTAAGAATTTTTGGACGAATTTTCTGAGCTTTTTCTAGTGTTTTCACAGCAATCAAAAGAAGTTTTTGGGCTTTAATTGAACAATCCATTTGGTGTTTTTGCTAGGGTTTGGACAATCAAAGAAAAGGGTTTTTGGGAAAAGATTTTGATTGAACTTCTTCATCTTAATTTTTAGTTTTTCCCAAAGATTTTCTGTGTGATTTTGATTTCCATTCCATTGGTTTTCTCCACACTTGAGCTACACCTACTTTCTTATTATATAGGATCTTTGTGTGGGAGAAAGAGATTGTTTGTGGTTGTTTCTTAGACCACCAAGTTGTAAACCCAATCTTTACTTGGCTTTGTGCCTTTGGGTTGTATCCCTCAAGTTGTGAGGTGATCCTTGTGTAAGCTTTGTGCTAATCCCTCAAGTTGTGAGGTGATTATTTGTTGGCTTGGAGTTGTGCCTCAATGAGGAGGTTGTGTTTGTAAGGAGAGGAGTTTCGTACTCCTTGTAATTGTTATTGCCCCAAATCCTCGGTGGAGGTTCCCTTTGTGGGAGTCCTTTGTGGACAAGCTAGTAGAATTTAAAATCCTTCTGTGTGAAAGCGGGGATGTAGAGCTGGGTGCTCGAACCTCGAAACATATCTTGTTGTTTGCGCTTGATCCCTTGACTCTTACTCTTACTCTCTCTCTTTACTTTGTGCATATTGCTATATCATATACTTTCTTGGTTGTGTGCATCACTCGTTGGTTGCACTTGAGTGTATTTGCAATTAGTTTTTAAATTCTGCATTTAGTTCATAGATTAGCATTATCACCTTTCACCCCCCTCTAGGTGATTTCAAATAGCACTGACATTATCACACATAATAGGTGAATTTGTGATAGATATACCATAATCAAGTAAGATTTGTTTCATTCATAAAATCTGAGCACATCAACATTAACAGCGATATATTCTGCTTCGGTTGTTGATAATGATACAGAATTTTACTTTTACTGAACCATGATACTAGTGAAGGTCCAAAAAAGTGACAAGTATCACTAGTACTTTTCTGATCAGATTTACATCCAGCAAAATCAGCATCACTATATGATAGTAAATCAAATGTACTTGATTTTGAATAAAATAAACCATAGTTGATAGTGTTATTAATATATCGAAAAATCCTTTTCACTGCTTTAAGGTGTGATTCCTTAGAATTAGATTGATATCTAGCACATAAGCAAATACTTAACATAATATCAGGTCTATTTTAAGTAATATATAGTAAAAAACTAATCATACCTAATATAATTTTTTATCAACATTCTTACCATTTTCATCTTTGTCTAAGAATGTAGTAGTATTCATTGAAGTATTTTTACTACCAGAATTTTCTATACCAAATCTTTTAAGAAGTTCCTTTGCATACTTGTACTAAAAAATGAAGATTCCATCATTCATTTACTTTATTTGTAGACCGAGAAAGTAATTAAGTTCACCCATATGGCTCATCTCGAATTCACTCTGCATAGTCTTAAAAAATTCTTGATAAAGATTATTATTAGTAGATCCAAATAAAATATCATCAACATATATTTGTATAATTAAGATATTTTTATTAATATGTTTAATAAAAAGTGTTATATCGGCTCTTCCCATCTTAAAATTAGAATTTAAAAGAAAATTTTTTAATCTATCATATCAAGCACGGGGTGCTTGTTTTAAATCATATAAAGCTTTTTTAAGTTTAAAAACATGGCTTGAAAATTTTTCATGTTCAAAACCTGAAGGTTGTTTAACATAAACAGTTTCTTTAGTAAAACCATTTAAAAGGCACTTTTAACATTCATTTGATAAAGTTTAAAATTTTTAAAGCAAGCAAAAGCAAGTAAAATACGAACGGATTCGCGTCTAGCTACTGGTGCATAAGTTTCTTCAAAATCAATACCTTCTTCTTGATTGTATCCTTGTGCAACTAACCTTACTTTGTTATTAATAACTTGACCTGATTCATCGAGTTTGTTCTTAAATACCCATCTGTTGCCGATGACTGGATGATCAATAGGGTATTGTACATGATTTCAAACATCATTTCTGACAAAATGATTCAACTCTTCTTGCATTGCAATAGTCCAAAAATCATCTGTACATGCTTATTTGATATTCTTCGATTCAATGAGTGATATGAAAGCAATTTATGTCATGTAGTTCAACTTGGATCTCGTCTGAACACCTTGAGTTATATCTCCAATAACCAAATCATGTGGATAATTTCTTACTTCAACATATGCTTTAGGTAACTCAGTAGGAGTCTCATCAATATTAGAAATATTAGTATCATCAGAAGATATAATAGTATTATTAATAGGAGTATCTATGATATCATCATTATCATGTGAAGAAGTATTAGAAATAGGTTTAGTCAAAGATTCATCAAATTTGACATGCAATGATTCTTCAATAGTAAATATTTTATTATTAAAGATTCTATATGCTTTACTTTGAGTAAAATATCCAACATAAAGACCTTCATTAGATCTAGCATCAAATTTGTCTAAAGCATCTCTTATATTTAAAATAAAACATTTACATCCAAAAATCTTGAAATAAGAAACTTTTGGAATTCTGTTATATAACAATTCATAAGATGTTTTGTTTAAAATAGGTCGATTACACATGATTTAAAACATAACATGCAGTAACAACAGCTTCAGCCTAAAAATATTTTGGTAAAAGACTGTCCATAAGCATAGTTCTAACACATTCTTATAAAGTCCTATTATTTCTCTCCACAACACCATTTTGAGGAGATGCTCTAGTAAATGCAAAGTTATTTATAATACTATACTTATCATTGAAATTTATAAAAGATTCATTTTCAAATTCTCCTCCATGATCACTTCGAATAGTGACTGTGTTTAGAGATTTTTGATTTTGAATTCTTTTACAAAAACTTAAAAACTCATTAAAAGTATCATTTTTATTCTTTAAAAAAAATACCCATGTAAAATGTGAATAATCATCAACAATAATAAAAATATACCTATTTTTGTTTAAAGAAGCAACATGAGTAGGACCAAATAAGTCGGTCTATTAGTAGAAACTGAATCTTTAGATTTGAAAGATTATTTAACTTGTTTTCTTAATTGAATAGATCACAAAATAATCCTTTTTAAAATCTATTTTTGGAAGACCTTTAACTAAATCAAATCCTAGAAATCTTAGAAATTATTTTCATATTTAAATGATTAAATCTTTTTGTTGGCCCAGAGGCCCTTCACTCTAGTTTTGATGATTATTAGCTCATGTAGTTATAATTTACTAATAATATTGTGATATTTAATTTCAGATATTTGATCAAGATATTAGTAGGTGATTAGCTTCAACAGAGGTATTTTGGAGCTTTCACATGGTGATTTAAGAGCTCGAGCATCAAGTTCACATCTAGCACTCGATTGGAGTCAAGCTCGGTGGATCACGTTTGGATCGAGTCGACTTGGAGATGACATTCTACAAGAAAACATCAATTTGTTTAAGTTTAAGATTGTGTTTAGATCTTGTGTAAAGATTAGATAGTATTGATATGCTCAAGTTCACAACACACACATGTTTTCAATTTAAAGTTCCATGTTTTGATTTTCGGTTTAACCGATCTTGGTTTTCATGAATAGATAGAATCAAAATAAGTTACATGGTTTAATGTATATAGATTTGATCTATATACATCTATGCTTCATATACTTAGAAAAACTTATTTTGATAAGCCTATTCATGTGTTTGGAGTCTTGTATTTAAACAAAACTTTTTTTTGGATTTAATATCAAAAATATAGATATAAATATTTATATGTAAATTGGATTCTATCCATATACAATATGCTTCAAAGTTGTTTCAATATCATGTTTTTGTATTTACATGAGTTTTGGAGAAAACGGTTTTCCATTTCAAAAATCTAAGTTTTGAAAAATACAGATTTTGGTTTAAAGCAAATTTTCTATCTCACAAAAATAATTCAAATTGTTTAAAATATGTGTTGAATTTTTGTCATTCATATTTGTATTTCAAAGATCTAATAAGAAATGATTTTTATGGAATTTATGTGATTTATGGGCTTTAATTAAAGATAAAAACCCAAGTTTTTAAATCCTAAAAAGACTATACTGGCTGTCTGCCGGTCAACCGTAGAAGAAGTCGGTCGACCGGTCCGGTTGATCGACATGCACAAGCGTGTACGCCAGCTTGAGCTGGGGGGCCGGTCGACCGGGTCGGTCGACCGTCCAGAGAGCTCTGCTCTCTGGAAATGGCCCCGGTCGATCGGGCCGGTCGATCGGCCCGGTCAACCAGCAGAGAGCTCTGCTCTCTGTATCCAGTCTCGGTCGACCGGAGGCACAATGGTCAGAAATATGACCGTTGGGCCGGTCGACCGGGCGGTCGACCGGAAGGGCATTTCTGCCCTTTCTAGCTGCCAACGGGCAGAATTTTGTGGGGGTTATAAATAACCTCCATTTGAGTTGGTTTTGAACAAGTTTTTCAAGAGTAAAATTCTCATACTTTCTAGTGTTTATATTCAAGTTTTCAAAAGAGTTTTAAGCCAAAAAGATTTATCTTTTATTTGTTTTCAAGGGCTGGAAAAAGTAAAGAAAAATAGAGATTTGGGATATTTGTTTGTTCTTCATTTTTATCAAATTCTAGTTATTTTTCTAAGTATTTTTTTCTTTGTGATTTGATTTTCAACACCTTGATTTTCTCACACTTGAGCTTATCATATCTATCCTATCTATTAGGATCTTGTTTAGTGAGAAAAGATTTAGTTTGTGGTCTTTGTGATCACCTATTGTTGTAAACCTCATTTCCTTGTTGTTGGTATCCCTCTTGTGTAGAGGTGATTGTGGAGGTTGCGTTAGAATCCCTCTAAGTGTAGAGGTGATTGTGGTTGTGTGACCTTGAGCCTAATCCCTCTAGTGAGAGGTGGATTGTTGTTTGGCTAAGTGCCTATCCCTCATTTGTGAGGTTGATATTGTGTTGGCTTGTGCCTTGCCTCTAGTGAGAGGTTGTATTGGTTGAGAGAGGAGTTGTGTACTCCCTAATTGTATTTGCCCATATCCACAGTGGAGGTTCCCTGTGTGGGAAGTCCTGTGTGGACGAGTTAGTGAAAATCTTTCTGTGTGAAGGCGGGGATGTAGAGCTGTGTGCTCGAACCTCGAAACATATCCTTGTGTTTACGTTTGATCCACTTTCTCTAACTCTCTCTTTTATATTGTACCTTGCATCATTCATATTGCTCATCCATACTTATATGCTTGGTATTGTTATTTGTGTGCCATATTTGTGTTAAACCAAGAGAGCTTCATATAGCACCTCAACTCTTATTCAGAGGAATCAAGAGGAGTTAGTCCAGAGCCCTTCACCAGAAATTGGCTACACTCTTTGGTTACACTAAGTGTGTTGCATTAAGTTTTTAATTCCGCATCATTTGTCATTAGATTAGCCTTACACCTATTCACCCCCTAGGTATACTTTCAATTGGTATCAGAGCCTACGCTCCTGATATTAGGTTTAACCACCTAGGAGTGAGATCTTAGTTAGCTAATCTATCATTTGCATTTGCACACATATTGTTTGCACTCATGGATAACCATCCCATATTTGATATCTCTAAAATTAATATATGGAAGGTTAGGATGAGTTAGCACTTAAAAGCCATAGGTTATAAAGTTTACCTTGCCATTACCAAGGAATCTTACCTTAGTAATAGCATGCATATAGAAGCCAATGCACTAGCCCTAGAGGCACTTAGAAAATCACTTAGTAAAGAATATTTAAACATGGTTTCTCATTGTGATTCCGCTTTTGCAGTGTGGAACATCTTGACGTCTCCAAAGCTTCAATTGCCAATCCAAATGGAGAAGGAATCTAGTGGAGAAGAATCCGACCAACGTTGCTTCATGATCCAAGAGAATGACTCCCTTGAGGTACATTCGGATACTCAACTAGATAGTGCTACTTCTTTTTGTGATGATTATGTTGATTCTGACGCATTGAATGAAGAGATATTTATTGTTTGTGAGAACCTCTTTGAAAAATATAAAGTTTTAAAAAAAAACTTTTAAATTAACTAAAGAAAATAAATAGTTGTTTTCTAAACTTGATATTGTTTTGTAAGAAAAAGATGAGATTTCTAATGAAAGGAATTCATTGAAATTCAAACTTGATCTTGCCCTAAAAGAAAATGAAATTTTGAAAACCAAAAATGATTGTGAAATGTTTTAAAGAAAAATAAAGTTCTATCTTCAAAACTTGATTTTGTTGTAAAAGAAAATGAATTTTTGAAAAATAAGATTATTTCTTTTTCAAAGGATTTGGATTTGGTTTCTAAGAAAAATATTTCTTTGAAAAATGATTTAGATTCTCATATTTATCATGCTAGTATAGCTTCACCTTCTAACTTACATATTGCATGCACCTCTTCTTCTATAATTAAAAATGATATATGTATGTTAAAGAAGAGCATTAATTGTTTGGGCTCCACTTTGAGCCAATGTGCCCTAAACCACACACGTTTGGAATTCATGTTTCGAAAGAAACAAGTTCCAAATTTGCATGCACACAAACCACGGCATACACATGCTTCTCACGTTCACACTCATAATACTTTATATGCTCATGTGTACACTTGTACACATTGTGGACGTAAGGGCCACCTTACTAAGTTTTTTATGATAAAATATATGATGTAAATTTAGCAAATAAATTTGTTTGGGTTAGGAAAGGAGCTAACCCCAAGGACCAAAAGAGTATGGGTACCAAAGATCACCCCTATTTTATTTGTTGTAGGTGTGGGCTCTCACTCGACGTGAGAGTGCTAGTGCCTTGAGGTGGATACGTTCCGAGCTTAATGATGACTAATTTGGATGCATCATTTTCAAAGAGAATTTGGTGGAAGGACCTGAAAAATACCTAGAGGGGGGGTGAATAGGTGTAATTGCTAATCTAATGATCTTTTTGAACTAAGTATGATGAATGATGCAACGATCTCTCAAAAACAAGACTAAGAGCCGAATACCCCTTGCGAGGTTCTGAACTCCTTCCTCCCAATTCCCCTAGATATGGGTTAGAGGTGCGCAATGCAACCATGTTGTATTGAGATATGATCGATCAAGGCAAAGTATGATGATGAGAAATGAGATGCACACAATATATCACAAGAATTACAAGCTTGAATTAAAAGCATAAGGAAGATACAAGATCACAAGTAAGTAATAAGGAGCAATAAAGTGTTAGAGGAATTTAAAGCAAGAATTGGACGCAAAGGCAATCGCAAACACAAATATTTGTTTCGAGGTTCGAGCCACCGCTCTACTCCCCGCCTTCACCTCCGTGAAGGGTTTCCACTATCCACCGAGGACGCCTTTACAATTTGGTCTACCGAAGACCGAGCACCGAGCTCCACCGAGTACAAAGGACCTCTACCGAAGAGGTTGCTCCACAAGGAAAGGATTACAAGAACAAAGTGATCACAACAAGATCACTACACTTTTTCTCAAACTCTTTTACAAACACTCTCACTTTTATTACAACTTCACTATAGAATGAGTATAGGATTTTTGGCTCTATGAAGTGTGGCGAGAAAACTTCAGTTGTAGAGTGATATAGACAATCAAACACAACTGAAAAACAAATTTTAAAAGAATTGGAATGAAGGCTTTAAACTCTTTTCTTTTCTCTTTTGAAAACAACACAAACTTGAGGATTTTTCTTGGTGATGTGCAAGAGAGACTTCTCCTCTATTTATAGGGTTGAAAAAGGTTAAAAACAATTTCTTTACACCTAATTTGACCTGCAAAAGCTCCCCAACAACTCTCTAAAAATCTGTTAAAGCAGAAAAAAGAAACAGATTTTCAGAATTGCCCAAAGAGGAAAGAGCCGTTGGATTGTTGCAGGCCTGGCGGTCGACCGGTCCGGTCGACCGCCAGCCCAGCTGCAAAGAGCCGTTGGCTCTCGGTCGACTGGTCCGGTCGACCGTCCCAAAAGAGGAAACACAGTTTCCTTCTTCCGGTCGACCGGTCCGGTCGACCCAGAAAACCAGAGAGCAGTGTGCTCTTGGTCGGTCGACCGGTGCGGTCGACCGACGGACGTGCACAGACGTGCACGTCCAGGCTATGGCGCCGGTCGACCGGGCCGGTCGGCCGGTCAGCCTGAAATGGGAAAAATTGCAGGATTTTGAACTTGAAAAAATTTGAAAAATTGTTTTAGGTTTAAACAAACTAGAGTGACATGTTAGTAGGAGTATGTATACATGATCTAGACAAGATATTTATTTTATAACACTTAGCTTCATGTAAATCTCTACTAAGGCATGAAACCAAATTTTGAAAATGAAAACAAGACCAAATTTTATCAAAACCAAATTTTGTGTGTGTGTGTGTATCCTAGAGCCAAATAACCAAGACTCAAACTTTAACATTCTATTCTTACAATGATTCTAAGGACTTCAAGATCTTCAATAGGCTTCTTCATATGATCTTCAACACTTGTTCCTTGAGCCCAATTGGAGTTGACTTGAGTCCAAATCCTTGTATTTGTGAGAGAAGACTTCTAGAATGAATAGAAACCTGAAACACACTTAAACAACAAATATTATTAGTATAAATAACTAATATGTTTTGTAATCATCAAAATACACTAATCATGGGTGATTGTAACCTTGGGCCAACAATCTCCCCCTTTTGATGATGACAAAACATATAAGTTATTTAAACAAATAAAGGAAGAAGAGCTTGGAAAGCTCCCCCTCAAACAATGCTATGTAAAAAAAATAACTATTAGTGAGATACATGAAGCATTGAAAACCCAATATTTTTGTCAAAAGCTCTAATACCAATCGAAATCAAACTTAATACCAATTAAACTTATACTTTTTCTCTTTAAACTTATAGTAAATAAACTAAACTCAAACTATAAGCAAACTTATTTCTTTTCAATAAACACTTTAATTAAACTTATATATTTTTCTCCCCTTTTTGTCATACATCAAAAAGGGTTAAAATCAAAACAAAATAGAAATATTTTTAAGAATCTATCATGCAAACATTCAACTCACCACAAATAAATGAAAATCTAGCATAATCTAGAGGTTTAGTAAAAATATCGGTAAGTTGAAAATCGGTAGAAACATAATCAATATCAATATCATCTTTCTCATAATGATCTCTAAGAAAGTGATACCTAATGTCAATGTGTGTGGTTTTACTATGTTGATTTGCATTCTTTGACATGTGAATAGTACTAGTATTATCACAAAATATTTTAACATGATCAAAGTGTAAATCATAGTCAAGGAGAGTATGTTTCATCCAAAGAACTTGTGCACAACAAGCTCCGGTTGCAACATACTCCGCCTCGGCGGTTGAAAGGGCTACCGAATTTTGCTTTTTGGAAGACCAAGATACAAGACAATTACCCAAGAATTGACATGTTCCACTTGTGCTCTTCCTATCTACCCTACAACCCGCATAGTCGGCATCCGAAAAACTAGTCTTTGAAAATTGGCCGGTTTCGGATACCACAAACCCATTTCAATGGTGCCCATAAGGTATCTAATTATGCGTTTAATCGCAATTATGTGAGACTCTTTAGGACAAGATTGAAAACATGCACAAAGACAAACGGAAAACATGATATCCGGCCTACTAGCCGTCAAATAAAGCAAGCTACCAATCATGCTACGATATAATTAATGTCTACACTTTTACCTTGTTCATCTTTGTCAAGCTTAGTAGTTGTAGCCATGGGAGTTTTGCTTACTTTAGATCCTTCAAGTCCGAATCTCTTGATTAGTTCTTTTATGTACTTAGCTTGTTTGATGAAGATCCCATCCTTCCTTTGCTTGATTTGGAGTCCAAGGAAATAGTTGAGCTCCCCCATCATAGACATTTCAAATTCATCCTTCATGCATGACTCAAAAGCTTTGCAAAGAGATTCATTAGTAGAACCAAAAATAATATCATCCACATAAATTTGCACAATAAGAATATCCTTTTCTACATGTTTTGTAAACAAAGTTGTGTCAATTTAACCTTTCTTAAAACCATTTGAAATCAAAAATGAAGAAAGTCTTTCATACCAAGCCCTAGGGGCTTGTTTTAAACCATAAAGAGCTTTATCTAATTTAAAAACAAAATCCGGATGTGTAGGATCAACAAACCTGGGGGGTTGTTCAACATACACCTCCTCTTCAATAAATCCATTTAGAAAAGCACTTTAACATCCATTTGAAATAATTTGAAATCTTTATATGAGGCAAATGCTAGTGTCATCCGTATGGCTTCAAGCCATGCTACGGGTGCAAAGGTTTCTTCAAAATCGATCCCTTCGATTTGAGTGTAACCTTGGGCAACTAACCTAGCCTTATTTCTAACTACATTACCCGATTCATCCAACTTGTTCTTAAAAATCCACTTAGTACCAATTGTTGGTCTATCGTGGGGCCTAGGAACAAGGTGCCAAACTTGGTTGTGCTCAAATTGATTGAGCTCCTCTTGCATGGCTAGCAACCAATATGAATCGGCCTCGGCTTTGAGGACATTTTTGGGTTCAATATGAGAAATGAATGCATAGTTACCACAATAGTCATGAAGTCTAGAGCGAATAGTTACCCTTTTGATACTTCACCTATGACGAGGTCCTTGGGATGATGTGGATTGTATCTCCAATCCTTTGGTAGTGGTTGAGTAGGCTCCACCTCATGTGTTTGATTTTCATTTCCTTGTGCCTCTTCCACCTTAGCTTCGCTTCCTTCATCATCCTTTGGTTTGTCTCCCATAGTAGAAGCATCCTCCAAGGTCACTTTCTCCAAACCTTCATCCAATGCATCTATTTCTACAACATTCTTAACAAACTTGTTAGATTCCTCAAACTTAATATGAATAGACTCTTCAATAGTCAATGATGATCTAATGAAAACTCTATAAGCCTTACTAGTGTTTGAGTAACCTACAAAAATAGCCTCATAAGATCTAGCATCAAACTTTCCTAAATTATCTTTTGTATTTAAACAAAACATTTGCATCAAAAACTTTGAAATAAGAAACATTTGGTTTTCTAGAAAAGTACATTTCAAAAGAAGTTTTAGTAGTATTTTTACATAAGAAAACACGATTTGATATATAGCATGATGTATTAACGGCCTCGGCCCACAAATAATGTGGTAGACCATATTCACTTAGCATTGTCCTAGCCATCTCTTGTAATGTTCTATTTTTCCGTTCAACTACTCCATTTTGTTGTGGAGTTCTAGGACAAGATAGTTCATGCTTTTTCCATGTTCATCACAAAAAGTGGTAAAGGGTTGGTTAATGAATTCACCTCCTCTATCACTTCTTATTCTCAAAATCGAAACATCTTTTTCTTTTTAAACTCTTTTCTTAAAAGTTTGGAAATACGAAAATGCTTGGTTTTTGTGTTCAAGAAAGAAAACCCAAGTAAACCTTGAAAAGTCATCAACCAAAACATAAGCAAATCTATTCCCACTTAGACTTTTGGTTTGTGTAGGGCCAAAAAGATCCATATGGATTAACTCTAAAGGACGTGATGTCATGATATCCTTAATTGACTTGAAAGAAGACTTAGTTTGTTTCCCAAATTGACATGCGTCACAAACTCGGTCCTTTTCAAAATTCAAGTAAGGAATACCTTTCACCATTTCCTTTGTGTTCAACCTAGAAATGTGATCAAAAGAAATATGGCCTAATCTCCTATGCCACAGCCAAGAGTCATCATCGAGGGCTTTCAAACAAGTAATATTACAAGACATATTTAACATATCAATCATATAAACATTACTTTCACGAAAACCGGAAAATACACAAACATTAGAAGTTCTATCAATTACTTTACAAGCAACATTATCAAAAACAACATCAAAACCTTTATCACAAAGTTGACTAACACTCAAGAGATTATGCTTGAGGCCATCAACTAAAACTACATTTTCAATTAAAGGAGAGGTGCCAAGTTTTACATTACCAATACCGATGATTTTACCCTTGGCGTCATCTCCGAAGGTGACGGTGCCACCTTCATGATATCTTGATAGGGTTGCAAAGTTGTTGATGTCCCAAGTCATGTGCCTTGAGCAACCGCTATCAAGATACCACAATCCTCTACGTCGTTGGGCTTTGGAAAGTACCTACATCATTTAACATAATTGTTGATTTTGGTACCCAAACTTTCTTGGGTCCTTTAAAGTTAGTGCCTCGAACCCAAATATTATGATGTGATGCAATTAGTCTATCATAGCAAAAATTGGCTAAGTGTCCTTTCCGCCCACAATGTGAACATGAGAACACTCTACCATACATGAATGCATGATGTGTACGTGTAGTGTGAGCATGTTTTGGGGTTTTGCCATGTTGTTTAGGTTGTGTAGCATGAACATGAACATGAGCATGAGCATTTTCTTTGGGGCTTGTTTCTTAGGAAACATAGCCTCAATTTTCTTCTTGTTAAACTCACAATTTTTCAAAACAACACTTAATGAGTCTAATCTTTCCTTAAGCATAGAAACTTCATTAGAATCAATTAGTGGGGCCTTACCTTTGCAAGAAATCTTATATTTTTCAAAATCATTTTTAGTAGTGGCCAAGGTGGAAACCAAATCATCCTTTTCTTTTGTAAGAGTAAAAACTTGATGACTTAAAGATTCATTTTCCTTTTTCATTTTTAAATACTTTTTCTTTAAGAAATCATAATTTTGTGACAACTCAACAAAAGCCTCTTCTAATTCATCCATAGAAAGCTCATTATCATGGGAAGGGGAAGAGGTTACCTTGCTTGTGCCTTCATTAGCCATGAAGCACATGTTGGCGGTGTCTATTTCTTCCTCGGATTCGGTCTCCGAATCCCAAGTTGCCTTCATAGCCTTCTTCTTGTAGGGCTTCTTTGATGTGGAGGGCTTAGCTTTGTCCGGACACTCCGCAACAATGTGTCCGGGCTTTGGCAATTGAAACAAGTGATCCTTCTTTCTTCTTTGCCTCCTTGCCATCTTCTTCTACCTTGGTACTTCGCCTTGTTGTACATCCTCCGGACATTCTTAACAAGGAGTGAGAGCTCCTCATCATCTTCTTCTTCATCGTCTCATCGGAGTGTGTAGCTTGACTCTTGAAGGCGATAGTCTTCTTTTGGAAGGAGCCATATCCTCCCTTGCTTTCCTTTCCATCTCATGGGTTTGAGGTTCCCAATGAGACCTATAAGCTCCATCTCTTCATTGTCGTTGAGTTCCTTCAAGGTTGTTGCTTTAACTTCCCATGAAGTAGGAAGAGCTCGGATGATCTTCCTTACTCTTTCATCATTGTTGATATCTTCACCTAAAGAAGAGAGTCCATTAGTAATCTTGGTAAATCTTGTAACCATATCATCTATGGTTTCATTTTCTTGCATGCTAAATGTTTCATATTGGGACCGAAGAAGGTCAATCTTAGCCTTCTTTACTTGTGAGGTCCCCTCATGTGTGACTATCAAGTGTGACCAAATCTCATATGCGGATTTGCAATGGATAACCCTAGAAATGTCATCATCATTAAGGGCTTGTAGAAGTGCATAGTGAGCTTTGGCATTGGCATCGAATTCCTTAGTCTCTATTTCGGACCAAGTGGATTCGTCACCGGGGGGTACACTAAAGGACTTAGTCACGGCTTTTGCAACTCGGCTACCTAGAGATTGCAAAAACACGGTCATCTTAACTTTCCATATGGGAAAGTTAAGTCCATCAAACTTAGGAGGGGTCTTAATTCCATCGGCCATTTTTACTATATGAATATGAATGAAATGATTAGCAAATTAGGATCTTCTCTAAGGTTGTTAAACCAAATCCTAGAGTCCAAGCTCTGATACCAATTGAAAAATACCTAGGGGGGGGTGAATAGGTGTAATTGCTAATCTAATGATCTTTTTGAACTAAGTATGATGAATGATGCAACGATCTCTCAAAAACAAGACTAAGAGCCGAATACCCCTTGCGAGGTTCTGAACTCCTTCCTCCCAATTCCCCTAGATATGGGTTAGAGGTGCGCAATGCAACCTTGTTGTATTGAGATATGATCGATCAAGGCAAAGTATGATGATGAGAAATGAGATGCACACAATATATCACAAGAATTACAAGCTTGAATTAAAAGCACAAGGAAGATACAAGATCACAAGCAAGTAATAAGGAGCAATAAAGTGTTAAAGGAATTTAAAGCAAGAATTGGACGCAAAGGCAATCGCAAACACAAATATTTGTTTCGAGGTTCGAGCCACCGCTCTACTCCCCGCCTTCACCTCCGTGAAGGGTTTCCACTATCCACCGAGGACGCCTTTACAATTTGGTCTACCGAAGACCGAGCACCGAGCTCCACCGAGTACAAAGGACCTCTACCGAAGAGGTTGCTCCACAAGGAAAGGATTACAAGAACAAAGTGATCACAACAAGATCACTACACTTTTTCTCAAACTCTTTTACAAACACTCTCACTTTTATTACAACTTCACTATAGAATGAGTATAGGATTTTTTCTCTATGAAGTGTGGTGAGAAAACTTCAGTTGTAGAGTGATATAGACAATCAAACACAACTGAAAAACAAACTTTAAAAGAATTGGAATGAAGGCTTTAAACTCTTTCTTTTCTCTTTTGAAAACAACACAAACTTGAGGATTTTTCTGGTGATGTGCAAGAGAGACTTCTCCTCTATTTAGAGGGTTGAAAAAGGTTAAAAACAATTTCTTTACACCTAATTTGACCTGCAAAAGCTCCCCAACAACTCTCTAAAAATCTGTTAAAGCAGAAAAAAGAAACAGATTTTCAGAATTGCCCAAAGAGGAAAGAGCCGTTGGATTGTTGCAGGCCTGGCGGTCGACCGGTCCGGTCGACCGCCAGCCCAGCTGCAAAGAGCCGTTGGCTCTCGGTCGACTGGTCCGGTCGACCGTCCCAAAAGAGGAAACACAGTTTCCTTCTTCCGGTCGACCGGTCCGGTCGACTCAGAAAACCAGAGAGCAGTGTGCTCTTGGTCGGTCGACCGGTGCGGTCGACCGACGGACGTGCACAGACGTGCACGTCTAGGCTATGGCGCCGGTCGACCGGGCGGTCGGCCGGTCAGCCTGCAATGGGAAAAATTGCAGGATTTTGAACTTGAAAAAATTTGAAAAATTGTTTTAAGTTTAAACAAACTAGAGTGACATGTTAGTAGGAGTATGTATACATGATCTAGACAAGATATTTATTTTATAACACTTAGGTTCATGTAAATCTCTACTACTAAGGCATGAAACCAAATTTTGAAAATGAAAACAAGACCAAATTTTATCAAAACCAAATTTTGTGTGTGTGTATCCTAGAGCCAAATAACCAAGACTCAAACTTTAACATTCTATTCTTACAATGATTCTAAGGACTTCAAGATCTTCAATAGGCTTCTTCATATGATCTTCAACACTTGTTCCTTGAGCCCAATTGGAGTTGACTTGAGTCCAAATCCTTATATTTGTGAGAGAAGACTTCTAGAATGAATAGAAACCTGAAACACACTTAAACAACAAATATTATTAGTACAAATAACTAATATGTTTTGTAATCATCAAAATACACTAATCATGGGTGATTGTAACCTTGGGCCAACAG
>JAVJIF010030775.1:0-323302 GCA_038442645.1 Agave tequilana | reverse complement strand
TGAATTTCGGGCATTTTTTTTAATATTTGCAAATTCCTTATTTCCACTAGATTGCCACCTCATTTCCCACTCACATTCTCACCTAACCCCACTAACTCTCTCCTCCCCATGGCCGGCCAAGTGGCATGGAGGGTGACACCTCATGCTTTCCCTTTTACACCAAAACCCCTCCTTTCTTCACAATTGCCATCTCCTTTACAAAATCCCCAACCTATAAATCCCATTCTTTTGCAAACTTCCCCATTATTCTTTCTCATTTCTTCACAAGAGAAAATCCCCCAAAATTCCCTCTTCCTCACCCCCAAAACCCTAGCTTCAAGGATCCATCTCAAGACTTCAAGGCTTCACTAGGGCTTCATCACAAGAGCTTCATCTCCAACCATCAACCTCAAGGCAACACCAAGCTTCAACATCTTCAAATCAAGCTTCCACAACCCATGGATTAAGGCCATCATCTTCTTCTTGGATCAAGCCCCTAATTGGACCCATCCAAGTGAGTACCTTACTCACCAAGACCTAGATAGCTTCCTAATTACTTAATTAGTAATTCTTATACACTAGATTCTTAAAAATCCTATTTTTAGGTCATCAAGAACTAAATCCAACCTTTCCATGTGAGTATTTCACTCACCAGATTTGAATTAGCCCTAGAGCACTTGTGTCTACCCCTATTGTACATCTAAGTTACCTAAAATCATGAATTTAGCCATCTAACACAACTCCCAGAAATTCTGCTCTGTCACAGTTTTTCCCACGACTAGTCGACTTATCCTAGGGGCTAGTCGACTAGAACACTTAGCTGAAACTTAGTTTTTCCGGAAAACTCAGTATTAGTCGACTTACTCCCAGTATTAGTCGACTGATAAACTCTCTGGAAATCCCTGTTAGTCGACTCCTGAATTCACCTAGTCGACTAACCTTCCTTGGACCAGAAACCAACTATCGGCCTAGTCGACTGAGCCTAAATACCAGTCGACTTGAACCCCCTAGTCGACTAACCATTTTGCCTTAGTCGACTAATGTTCCCTGAACCAGAAACTCCAATTCTCTGTATCCCAGACTTAGTCGACTTGCGTGTATGTTAGTCGACTTGAGACCTATATTAGTCGACTAATCCCACTAGTAGTCGACTAATTCTTCCCCCTAGTCGACTAATTCTGTCTGCATGTCTTAAATGGTTTCTTTTCTAAAATTAGATCTTGTCGTTGATTTATGTATTATGCATTATGGTTTCTTGTACTTCATGACTTGTACTTTAGGACTCATCGCTTGATGGATCTTATGCATGGCTCATGTGAATGCACTTGGTACTTATGACCTATTATTTGAGGTTCATCACCTGCAGTCACTTTATTATCATGCTTGTGTATTGCCATGTAATCGCTTGTTTTATTCTTAGACTTATGCCTTGCCCGTGTTATCCTTACTCCTTTATTGTATACATGCGTGGCAGACCCTTCGAGGTCGTTGAACCCTAAGTTATCTCTATGTTTCCACTTGCTTTACCTTATTATAGTTGTTAGTTATCTATTACCTTTTAACACATGTATATCACATGACGCCTAACATGTACTCACTCGACCATTGTTATGCCATGGTTGACCCGGCCAATTATTAGTTCATTGTTACGTTTCATTTGTTATATCACCACTTAGTCATGCTATCCCTTAAACCGAGCATGATACACTTGACTTTACGATTATCTTATTTACGGGAATCCTACCTTGTTTTATGGAACTAAGTGCCACACCGTCCAATGGTGGGGCCACCTCTAGAATCCACTCCCTCAGAACAAAGTGCCACATGGAACAAAGTGCCACACCACACGGTGGGGGCCACCTCTTGAATCCATGGGGGCCACCTCTTGAGTCTGTAGGGTTACTACTGTCATGTTCATTTATTCCCGTAAACTGATAATCTTTAATAAGCTACAACTATATGGGGTATGGGTGGAAGTGATGGATGCCGGAATGATACCTTGCTTATAGTGATGGAAGTATATGGGGGACATTGAGCCTCCAAGCCGGTCCCAGGTGGTGGGAACCGTTGGACCACCTAATTGGTCCCCGGTGTATGTGAACTATTATCGAGCCTGTTAGCCGGTCCCAGGCGGTGGGAACCGTTGGACCACTAAACTGGTCCCCGGTGTATGTGGACATGTGAAGCACTATAAGAAGCTATATCAGTTCTCTATCTACTTCCGATAACGACCCTCGACTTTCCGATATATGGATGTATGTGAGTTGGGATCGATACCGAGGCACATACCTAGATATATGGGTTAGACGAGTAATATTAATAATAATTGATACTGTTATGGTTATTGTTATGGATCTTGACGTTCCAGGTATGTTTTCCAGTTATGTTTCCAGTTGTGACACTTGTTATGATTTCCGTGATTCCAGTGATGATTCCGGTTTTAACTATTATTAGTTCCTGTTTTGGATTTGTGTTGCACTTGTTGTGTAGCCCTGTTGGACTGTCGTATGAATTGCAATTCTGATCCTATACGCTTGTTTTCCTGTGGCATGAGATAGAGGTATATGTATGAGGGTTTCCTTGTTTGGATTATTCCTTCGACGTACTAGTCTCATGGGACAGTGACTTAAGCGTATACGATCACTTTTGCTTGTAGTTAGCACTACTTTGGATTTCCCATTTCATGTCGATTATGTTATACTCGTCCCTTTATTTCATAGTTGTGTTCTGACCCCATCCATGCCCCTAGCCACTTGGCAGTAGTTCATTTATTACTATTTGTCTTGACCCCTTGGATTTGCATATTCAGATTCCGAGGCTTGGATCGTGGTGGAGCCGTCCACTGCAGATTGAGCTTCCTCTGGTGAGCAGGCAGTCTAGCTCCAGTGCTTTTACTCCAGATTTCTTTTGACTCACGGGATCCTCACCTCCCTCGTGAGCGTTTCGTGTATGTCTTGTATATTTTACTTTTGGACTGAGTTGTGATAAAAGACATATGGAATATGTAATGTTTATCATACTGTGATGACTTGTATCTGTACTTTATGTTGGCATATATGTGTGTATACCATGCTTTGCGTTGCACTCTGATCCTTGCTTGTTGTTATGCTTGGCGTGTATACGTGGGGGCCTTTCCTGACCTACGTATATACGTCGCAGTGACGCCCCCGTATCCGTGGAATCGGGGCGTTACACTCTCTCTCTCTTTACTTTGTGCATATTGCTATATCATATACTTGCTTGGTTGTGTGCATCACTCGTTGGTTGCACTTGAGTGTATTTGCAATTAGTTTTTAAATTCCGCATTTAGTTCATAGATTAGCATTATCACCTATTCACCCCCCCTGTAGGTGATTTCAATTGGTATCAGAGCCTACGCTCCTGATATTTAGGTTTAACTACCTAGGAGTGTGATCTTGGTTTGCTAATCTTCATTTGCATTTCATTTGCACACATATTGTTGCACTCATGGATAGCCCTCCTATGTTTGACTTTTTTAGACTTGATGTTTGGAAGGCCAATATGAGTAGTCATTTAAAAAGTCTAGGACATCTAGTTTATCAAGCCACTACTAATGAATCCTACCCAAATCATAGCAAGCATAAAAAGGCAAATGCATTAGCACTTAAAACACTTAGAGCATCTCTTAATGAACATCTTTTACCGGTGTTTGATTGTTATGACTCGGCTTTTGCACTTTGGAGCATATTAACTTCTCCCGAATTACCAAGGATTATCAACAAGTTAGTGAGAAGATCTAGGAGAGACGAGTCCGACGAGCATTGCCTCATGGTCCAAGGGAAAACTCCCTTGAGGTACAATCGGATTCTCAAATAAATGATAGCTCTAGCTCTTATTGCTATGGATGTTTAGAAGTTCAAAATTTAAATGTAGAACTTGCTTCAAAACTTGAAAATTTTATTGAAAAACATGACCTTTTGAAAAAGAAGCATTTTGAATTAAAAGAAGAAATGAAGGATTTACGCTCTACTTTTGAATTGGTTTTGCAAGAGAAGGAAGAGATTACTAGTGAACGTGACTCACTAAGATCTCAACTAGACCTTGCCCTAAAAGAGATTGATGATTTAAAAAGCAAAAATGATTGTGATGATGTTGTGAAAAACAATGAGGTTTTATCTTCTAAATTAGATTTTGTTTTAAAAGATAACCTTGTTTTGAAAAATGAAATTGATTACATTACAAAAGAATTAGATCTTGTTTTAAATAAAAATAAATCTTTACAAATTGATATAGATTCTCATATTTATCATGCTAGTGTAGCTTCATCTAGCACACCTTTTGCATGCTCAACTTTATCTTCAAGTATTGAAAAAGATATAAATGTTTTGAAGAAAAGTGTTGAATGTTTGTGCTCCACTTTGAGCCAATATACTTTGAACCATACACGCTTGAAAACCTTGGTTTGCAAGAAACAAGTTCCATCTTTACATGTACACCCATCACGGCATACACATGCTCATCACGGACACAACCATAACATGTATGCTAATGTGTACACTTGTACACATTGTGGTCGTAAGGGCCACCTTGCTAGATTTTGCTATGATCATTTACATATTGAAAATTTAGCAAATAATCTTGTTTGGGTTAGAAAAGATACTAACCCCCGTGGACCCACAAGAAAATTGGTACCAAAGACCACCTCTATGCTTTTTGATGTAGGTGGGGGCTCTCGCATCACGTGAGAGTGTTGGTGCCTTGAAGTGGATGCGTTCCGTGCTTAAAGAAAACAAATTTGGATGCATCACTTTCAAGGGAGTTTTGGTGGAGAGGACCACCATTGGTTTGGAGAACTAGAAAGGTGCCTTCATCGGTTTTGGTATCAATCTCTAACTCCCGTTTTTATTTACATGCTTTTTCATGTTCATCAATTTATAGCATGTCTTGTTTTATGCGTCATTATGTTTATGTCATGTTAATTAGATTAGTGTTATACATGTTTAGTTACTTGAGACACCCATGTTTTATATGGATCTATATTTAGTGTTCTCACCTTGTTTTAAACTAATATGTATGCCCTAAATCTAATGCACATGCATATACATAATGATCATATGGATGTTTTATGATTTTTATTTTGATGATTCATGTTTAGTGTGTTAAATGCCTTGATTTTTAGATCATTGACATGCATGTACAGCTTATGAGATCACCCATGCTTATTGGACCCATTTGTTGTGTTCTCACCATTCGTTTAGCTATTATGGATATCATGATTCTAATAGCATGTGGATTTACTTCATGATCATTTTTATGTCTATCATGTTGATTTATGTGGTTTTATGCTTCATGATTTGAATATATGTTTAGATGTTAGTTTTCATGAAAACTAGGATTTATACTTGTACATAGAATGGGCCACGAGTAAATCTTTATATATGTTTGTACTTGAATGCCTATTTGTACCCATTAGATGTGCTAGTATAGTCTAGTTTTGATGATTCATGCATTCTAACTTGTATTCCTCATTTTGGATATGTTTCTATAATCATGTGTTTTAACTTCATGTATATGTCTATCTTGTCCAAACTATTAGATATACATATACATCCTTTGAGCCACGTGCCTTCATGCATATACCCTTGTGGACTCATTATGTTTAGGATATGTATGTATACTTTAGTTTGTACATGACATACATATGCCTTGAAGTTAAATCGTTTTGATGATTTCAATTGGCGTTCATGATTTTCATGTTTTTAGGTAATTTCAATGGTAATGAAAATTTAGTTTTTCATGTGTTTTGTTTTTAAGGAATTTCACATGTGCTTAATTGAATATTTTCATGTTGATATGTGTCACACAACACTTGTACACTCACTTTATTAGTTTACTCATGATTTGTTTTCATGAGACTATGATATGGACTTTATAGATTTTGAGTGTTTAGTGATCATGTGATTTACATGTGTTTCATGAAAAACAATTTGTTTTATTCCTTGCTTGAAGGATTTCGTACTAGTTTAAAAGTTTTTCCTACAACTAGTTCGTATTCTTCACTTTGGTAGAGATTTTCAAACATACTACATTTTCAAACCTATTTTGAAAACCTCTACCTTCCACGGGCGGTTGGTTGGGCGACCATGCCTTGTATGCTTAACATTGAAAATTCTTTTAAACATGTGCATGAAATGGGAGGTATAGGTATATGAGATATACACTTGATACTATTGTTATTTCAATTGGTATCATTGAATTCTTTCAATTGGTATCAATCTTGACATCTTTCTTGTATACTCATATATTTGTATGTATGTATGCTTTCATTTCAAATGGTATCAATTTCATTTGGTATCTATCTATTCATACATATATGTGTTTTATTTGTGCTTCCTATATTTCTATATTGTCAAGCACAAATCTTGTTTATGCTAAAGCTTGAGTTTCAACTTTGTTTCAATTGATTAGTTTTCAATTGGTATCCATATACAAGCTTTATCATAGTTTTAGTTGGTATTTCATAAAGGGGGAGAAAATTTGATTTTATCTTTCAATTGGTATTTGATTTACTATGGACTTTGCATTCCACTCCCTTGCTTTATGATAGAAAATAATGATTTCATTGGTATCTTATGCCTTTAATGAATAATAATTTCAAATGGTATCAAGATTTATGTATAGTAATTCAAAATTTGTAATGTCTAATTTCAATTGGTATTAAGATTGTTTATTTACATTGGTATGTTGTTTGTTTACTTATCAATTGGTATCAAGATTTTTATTTTTCAATTGGTATAGTTTCACTTTTAAATTGGTATCAATATGCACTTCATTGACACATTTTTAATTGGTATCATATTTGAATTGACCCCTTATTGACATTGTTTTTGTTTTAGACAAAAAGGGGAAGAACATTTTTTGTGTGTTTTGATTTACCCTTATTGATTCTTTGTTTTTGAACAAAAAGGGAAAAGAATATGTTTTTAGTTGTTTTGCCTTTAACCCTTTGTTGATGATTGATAAAAAGGGGGAGAAAGATTTTGGTTTTTATATGCATACTTATGTTTTTGCATATATTAAGTTTTATTGGTATCTAGAGCATGACTTGAAAATTTCATTGGTATCTAGAGCCTTTTATTGTTTATGCATATCTATGCATGTTTCATGTTTAATATTCATTATATGTTTATTGTTTATTTGATATGCATGAGTTAAGGGGGATTCTTTGAAGCTTAACTTTAATCCATGCATATATAACTCCATGAGTTTTGTCATCATCAAAAAGGGGGAGATTATTGGCCCAAAGGCCTTCCACTCTAGTTTTGATGATGATTAACTCATGTAATTATGTGTACTAATTATCTTGTGATTTTAGTTTCAGATCATTAACCAAGATATTAGTAGGTGATTAGCTTCAACAAGATGGTTTGGAAGCTTTCACATGATGATTCAAGAGCCCGAGCGTCAAAGATGATATCTAGCACTCATTGGAGTCAAACTCGGTGAATCAAGCTTTGGATCGAGTCAACTTGGAGATTGCGCTCTACAAGAAGACATCGGTACCTAGTTTAGTTTTGTGTTTTAGATCCAAATTGTAAAGATTAGAATAGTATGATATGCTCAAGTTCACAACACACACGTTTCATGTTTTGAATATTGGTTTTGGTTTATGGTTTAACCGATCTTGATTTTCATGAATAGTTAGATCAAAACAAGTTTACATGGTTTAATGTATATTAGATTTGTTCTATATACATACATGCTTCAACTACTTAGACAAACTTACTTTGATATACCTATTCATGTGTTTTAGGTTTTGTGTTTTAACAAAACTTATTTTTGGTATTATAGACAAAAACTATGATATGTATATTAGATTATATCCATATACATCATGCCTAAATGTTGTTTAATATCATGTTTTTGTATTTGGATAAGTTTGGACAAAATGTATTTTCTATTCAAAATTCAAGTTTTAAAATACGGTTTTGGTTTTGGTAAAAATGATAAGACACAAAAATAGTTCAAACTGCATGATATTTGAGTTGAAATTTTATCACATGTTTATATATCAATGCAAAATGATAAAACTATTTTTGGGGATTTTTAAGTATTTTACAAGATTTATTAAAAATATTTTAACATGTTTTTTGACCCAGTTTTGACCCAGTTCTGTGCCTGACAGGCTAGGTCAGTCGACCGTACGGTCGACCGAACTAGTAGCCGGTCGACCGAACGGTCGACCGACGTGCACAGCCTTGTGCACGTTTGGCTGGCACTTGGCACGGTCGACCGGTCGGTTGACCGTCCCAGAGAGCAGTGCTCTCTGTATCTGGTGGTCGACCGAGCGGTCGACCGGAACTGAGAGCAGTGCTCTCTGTTCTTTTCGGTCGACCAGGCGGTCGACCGGATGGTGCCTGCGGTCAAATTCGACCGTTGGCCGGTCGACCGGTAGGCCAATTCTGGCAGTTTTAGCTGCCAACGGCTATATTTTTCTGGGGACTATAAATACCCCTTTAAAGGCCAGTTTTCACTAAGAATTTTTGGACGAATTTTCTGAGCTTTTTCTAGTGTTTTCACAGCAATCAAAAGAAGTTTTTGGGCTTTAATTGAACAATCCATGTGGTGTTTTTGCTAGGGTTTGGACAATCAAAGAAAAGGGTTTTTGGGAAAAGATTTTGATTGAACTTCTTCATCTTAATTTTTAGTTTTTCCCAAAGATTTTCTGTGTGATTTTGATTTCCATTCCATTGGTTTTCTCCACACTTGAGCTACACCTACTTTATTATATAGGATCTTTGTGTGGGAGAAAGAGATTGTTTGTGGTTGTTTCTTAGACCACCAAGTTGTAAACCCAATCTTTACTTGGCTTTGTGCCTTTGGGTTGTATCCCTCAAGTTGTGAGGTGATCCTTGTGTAAGCTTTGTGCTAATCCCTCAAGTTGTGAGGTGATTATTTGTTGGCTTGGAGTTGTGCCTCAATGAGGAGGTTGTGTTTGTAAGGAGAGGAGTTTCGTACTCCTTGTAATTGTTATTGCCCCAAATCCTCGGTGGAGGTTCCCTTTGTGGGAGTCCTTTGTGGACAAGCTAGTAGAATTAAAATCCTTCTGTGTGAAAGCGGGGATGTAGAGCTGGGTGCTCGAACCTCGAAACATATCTTGTTGTTTGCGCTTGATCCCTTGACTCTTACTCTTACTCTCTCTCTTTACTTTGTGCATATTGCTATATCATATACTTTCTTGGTTGTGTGCATCACTCGTTGGTTGCACTTGAGTGTATTTGCAATTAGTTTTTAAATTCTGCATTTAGTTCATAGATTAGCATTATCACCTTTCACCCCCCTCTAGGTGATTTCAAATAGCACTGACATTATCACACATAATAGGTGAATTTGTGATAGATATACCATAATCAAGTAAGATTTGTTTCATTCATAAAATCTGAGCACATCAACATTAACAGCGATATATTCTGCTTCGGTTGTTGATAATGATACAGAATTTTACTTTTACTGAACCATGATACTAGTGAAGGTCCAAAAAAGTGACAAGTATCACTAGTACTTTTCTGATCAGATTTACATCCAGCAAAATCAGCATCACTATATGATAGTAAATCAAATGTACTTGATTTTGAATAAAATAAACCATAGTTGATAGTGTTATAATATATCGAAAAATCCTTTTCACTGCTTTAAGGTGTGATTCCTTAGAATTAGATTGATATCTAGCACATAAGCAAATACTTAACATAATATCAGGTCTATTTTAAGTAATATATAGTAAAAAACTAATCATACCTAATATATTTTTTATCAACATTCTTACCATTTTCATCTTTGTCTAAGAATGTAGTAGTATTCATTGAAGTATTTTTACTACCAGAATTTTCTATACCAAATCTTTTAAGAAGTTCCTTTGCATACTTGTACTAAAAAATGAAGATTCCATCATTCATTTACTTTATTTGTAGACCGAGAAAGTAATTAAGTTCACCCATATGGCTCATCTCGAATTCACTCTGCATAGTCTTAAAAAATTCTTGATAAAGATTATTATTAGTAGATCCAAATAAAATATCATCAACATATATTTGTATAATTAAGATATTTTTATTAATATGTTTAATAAAAAGTGTTATATCGGCTCTTCCCATCTAAAATTAGAATTTAAAAGAAAATTTTTTAATCTATCATATCAAGCACGGGGTGCTTGTTTTAAATCATATAAAGCTTTTTTAAGTTTAAAAACATGGCTTGAAAATTTTTCATGTTCAAAACCTGAAGGTTGTTTAACATAAACAGTTTCTTTAGTAAAACCATTTAAAAGGCACTTTTAACATTCATTTGATAAAGTTTAAAATTTTTAAAGCAAGCAAAAGCAAGTAAAATACGAACGGATTCGCGTCTAGCTACTGGTGCATAAGTTTCTTCAAAATCAATACCTTCTTCTTGATTGTATCCTTGTGCAACTAACCTTACTTTGTTATTAATAACTTGACCTGATTCATCGAGTTTGTTCTTAAATACCCATCTGTTGCCGATGACTGGATGATCAATAGGGTATTGTACATGATTTCAAACATCATTTCTGACAAAATGATTCAACTCTTCTTGCATTGCAATAGTCCAAAAATCATCTGTACATGCTTATTTGATATTCTTCGATTCAATGAGTGATATGAAAGCAATTTATGTCATGTAGTTCAACTTGGATCTCGTCTGAACACCTTGAGTTATATCTCCAATAACCAAATCATGTGGATAATTTCTTACTTCAACATATGCTTTAGGTAACTCAGTAGGAGTCTCATCAATATTAGAAATATTAGTATCATCAGAAGATATAATAGTATTATTAATAGGAGTATCTATGATATCATCATTATCATGTGAAGAAGTATTAGAAATAGGTTTAGTCAAAGATTCATCAAATTTGACATGCAATGATTCTTCAATAGTAAATATTTTATTATTAAAGATTCTATATGCTTTACTTTGAGTAAAATATCCAACATAAAGACCTTCATTAGATCTAGCATCAAATTTGTCTAAAGCATCTCTTATATTTAAAATAAAACATTTACATCCAAAAATCTTGAAATAAGAAACTTTTGGAATTCTGTTATATAACAATTCATAAGATGTTTTGTTTAAAATAGGTCGATTACACATGATTTAAAACATAACATGCAGTAACAACAGCTTCAGCCTAAAAATATTTTGTAAAAGACTGTCCATAAGCATAGTTCTAACACATTCTTATAAAGTCCTATTATTTCTCTCCACAACACCATTTTGAGGAGATGCTCTAGTAAATGCAAAGTTATTTATAATACTATACTTATCATTGAAATTTATAAAAGATTCATTTTCAAATTCTCCTCCATGATCACTTCGAATAGTGACTGTGTTTAGAGATTTTTGATTTTGAATTCTTTTACAAAAACTTAAAAACTCATTAAAAGTATCATTTTTATTCTTTAAAAAAAATACCCATGTAAAATGTGAATAATCATCAACAATAATAAAAATATACCTATTTTTGTTTAAAGAAGCAACATGAGTAGGACCAAATAAGTCGGTCTATTAGTAGAAACTGAATCTTTAGATTTGAAAGATTATTTAACTTGTTTTCTTAATTGAATAGATCACAAAAATAATCCTTTTTAAAATCTATTTTTGGAAGACCTTTAACTAAATCAAATCCTAGAAATCTTAGAAATTATTTTCATATTTAAATGATTAAATCTTTTTGTTGGCCCAGAGGCCCTTCACTCTAGTTTTGATGATTATTAGCTCATGTAGTTATAATTTACTAATAATATTGTGATATTTAATTTCAGATATTTGATCAAGATATTAGTAGGTGATTAGCTTCAACAGAGGTATTTTGGAGCTTTCACATGGTGATTTAAGAGCTCGAGCATCAAGTTCACATCTAGCACTCGATTGGAGTCAAGCTCGGTGGATCACGTTTGGATCGAGTCGACTTGGAGATGACATTCTACAAGAAAACATCAATTTGTTTAAGTTTAAGATTGTGTTTAGATCTTGTGTAAAGATTAGATAGTATTGATATGCTCAAGTTCACAACACACACATGTTTTCAATTTAAAGTTCCATGTTTTGATTTTCGGTTTAACCGATCTTGGTTTTCATGAATAGATAGAATCAAAATAAGTTACATGGTTTAATGTATATAGATTTGATCTATATACATCTATGCTTCATATACTTAGAAAAACTTATTTTGATAAGCCTATTCATGTGTTTGGAGTCTTGTATTTAAACAAAACTTTTTTTTGGATTTAATATCAAAAATATAGATATAAATATTTATATGTAAATTGGATTCTATCCATATACAATATGCTTCAAAGTTGTTTCAATATCATGTTTTTGTATTTACATGAGTTTTGGAGAAAACGGTTTTCCATTTCAAAAATCTAAGTTTTGAAAAATACAGATTTTGGTTTAAAGCAAATTTTCTATCTCACAAAATAATTCAAATTGTTTAAAATATGTGTTGAATTTTTGTCATTCATATTTGTATTCAAAGATCTAATAAGAAATGATTTTTATGGAATTTATGTGATTTATGGGCTTTAATTAAAGATAAAAACCCAAGTTTTTAAATCCTAAAAAGACTATACTGGCTGTCTGCCGGTCAACCGTAGAAGAAGTCGGTCGACCGGTCCGGTTGATCGACATGCACAAGCGTGTACGCCAGCTTGAGCTGGGGGGCCGGTCGACCGGGTCGGTCGACCGTCCAGAGAGCTCTGCTCTCTGGAAATGGCCCCGGTCGATCGGGCCGGTCGATCGGCCCGGTCAACCAGCAGAGAGCTCTGCTCTCTGTATCCAGTCTCGGTCGACCGGAGGCACAATGGTCAGAAATATGACCGTTGGGCCGGTCGACCGGGCGGTCGACCGGAAGGGCATTTCTGCCCTTTCTAGCTGCCAACGGGCAGAATTTTGTGGGGTTATAAATAACCTCCATTTGAGTTGGTTTTGAACAAGTTTTTCAAGAGTAAAATTCTCATACTTTCTAGTGTTTATATTCAAGTTTTCAAAGAGTTTTTAAGCCAAAAAGATTTATCTTTTATTTGTTTTCAAGGGCTGGAAAAAGTAAAGAAAAATAGAGATTTGGGATATTTGTTTTGTTCTTCATTTTTATCAAATTCTAGTTATTTTTCTAAGTATTTTTTCTTTGTGATTTGATTTTCAACACCTTGATTTTCTCACACTTGAGCTTATCATATCTATCCTATCTATTAGGATCTTGTTTAGTGAGAAAAGATTTAGTTTGTGGTCTTTGTGATCACCTATTGTTGTAAACCTCATTTCCTTGTTGTTGGTATCCCTCTTGTGTAGAGGTGATTGTGGAGGTTGCGTTAGAATCCCTCTAAGTGTAGAGGTGATTGTGGTTGTGTGACCTTGAGCCTAATCCCTCTAGTGAGAGGTGGATTGTTGTTTGGCTAAGTGCCTATCCCTCATTTGTGAGGTTGATATTGTGTTGGCTTGTGCCTTGCCTCTAGTGAGAGGTTGTATTGGTTGAGAGAGGAGTTGTGTACTCCCTAATTGTATTTGCCCATATCCACAGTGGAGGTTCCCTGTGTGGGAAGTCCTGTGTGGACGAGTTAGTGAAAATCTTTCTGTGTGAAGGCGGGGATGTAGAGCTGTGTGCTCGAACCTCGAAACATATCCTTGTGTTTACGTTTGATCCACTTTCTCTAACTCTCTCTTTTATATTGTACCTTGCATCATTCATATTGCTCATCATACTTATATGCTTGGTATTGTTATTTGTGTGCCATATTTGTGTTAAACCAAGAGAGCTTCATATAGCACCTCAACTCTTATTCAGAGGAATCAAGAGGAGTTAGTCCAGAGCCCTTCACCAGAAATTTGGCTACACTCTTTGGTTACACTAAGTGTGTTGCATTAAGTTTTTAATTCCGCATCATTTGTCATTAGATTAGCCTTACACCTATTCACCCCCTAGGTATACTTTCAATTGGTATCAGAGCCTACGCTCCTGATATTAGGTTTAACCACCTAGGAGTGAGATCTTAGTTAGCTAATCTATCATTTGCATTTGCACACATATTGTTTGCACTCATGGATAACCATCCATATTTGATATCTCTAAAATTAATATATGGAAGGTTAGGATGAGTTAGCATTTAAAAGCCATAGGTTATAAAGTTTACCTTTCCATTACCAAGGAATCTTACCTTAGTAATAGCATGCATATAGAAGCCAATGCACTAGCCCTAGAGGCACTTAGAAAATCACTTAGTAAAGAATATTTAAACATGGTTTCTCATTGTGATTCCGCTTTTGCAGTGTGGAACATCTTGACGTCTCCAAAGCTTCAATTGCCAATCCAAATGGAGAAGGAATCTAGTGGAGAAGAATCCGACCAACGTTGCTTCATGATCCAAGAGAATGACTCCCTGAGGTACATTCGGATACTCAACTAGATAGTGCTACTTCTTTTTGTGATGATTATGTTGATTCTGACGCATTGAATGAAGAGATATTTATTGTTTGTGAGAACCTCTTTGAAAAATATAAAGTTTTAAAAAAAAACTTTTAAATTAACTAAAGAAAATAAATAGTTGTTTTCTAAACTTGATATTGTTTTGTAAGAAAAAGATGAGATTTCTAATGAAAGGAATTCATTGAAATTCAAACTTGATCTTGCCCTAAAAGAAAATGAAATTTTGAAAACCAAAAATGATTGTGAAATGTTTTAAAGAAAAATAAAGTTCTATCTTCAAAACTTGATTTTGTTGTAAAAGAAAATGAATTTTTGAAAAATAAGATTATTTCTTTTTCAAAGGATTTGGATTTGGTTTCTAAGAAAAATATTTCTTTGAAAAATGATTTAGATTCTCATATTTATCATGCTAGTATAGCTTCACCTTCTAACTTACATATTGCATGCACCTCTTCTTCTATAATTAAAAATGATATATGTATGTTAAGAAGAGCATTAATTGTTTGGGCTCCACTTTGAGCCAATGTGCCCTAAACCACACACGTTTGGAATTCATGTTTCGAAAGAAACAAGTTCCAAATTTGCATGCACACAAACCACGGCATACACATGCTTCTCACGTTCACACTCATAATACTTTATATGCTCATGTGTACACTTGTACACATTGTGGACGTAAGGGCCACCTTACTAAGTTTTTTTATGATAAAATATATGATGTAAATTTAGCAAATAAATTTGTTTGGGTTAGGAAAGGAGCTAACCCCAAGGACCCAAAAGAGTATGGGTACCAAAGATCACCCCTATTTTATTTGTTGTAGGTGGGGCTCTCACTCGACGTGAGAGTGCTAGTGCCTTGAGGTGGATACGTTCCGAGCTTAATGATGACTAATTTGGATGCATCATTTCAAAGAGAATTTGGTGGAAGGACCTGAAAAATACCTAGAGGGGGGGTGAATAGGTGTAATTGCTAATCTAATGATCTTTTTGAACTAAGTATGATGAATGATGCAACGATCTCTCAAAAACAAGACTAAGAGCCGAATACCCCTTGCGAGGTTCTGAACTCCTTCTCCCAATTCCCCTAGATATGGGTTAGAGGTGCGCAATGCAACCTTGTTGTATTGAGATATGATCGATCAAGGCAAAGTATGATGATGAGAAATGAGATGCACACAATATATCACAAGAATTACAAGCTTGAATTAAAAGCACAAGGAAGATACAAGATCACAAGCAAGTAATAAGGAGCAATAAAGTGTTAGAGGAATTTAAAGCAAGAATTGGACGCAAAGGCAATCGCAAACACAAATATTTGTTTCGAGGTTCGAGCCACCGCTCTACTCCCCGCCTTCACCTCCGTGAAGGGTTTCCACTATCCACCGAGGACGCCTTTACAATTTGGTCTACCGAAGACCGAGCACCGAGCTCCACCGAGTACAAAGGACCTCTACCGAAGAGGTTGCTCCACAAGGAAAGGATTACAAGAACAAAGTGATCACAACAAGATCACTACACTTTTTCTCAAACTCTTTTACAAACACTCTCACTTCTATTACAACTTCACTATAGAATGAGTATAGGATTTTTGGCTCTATGAAGTGTGGTGAGAAAACTTCAGTTGTAGAGTGATATAGACAATCAAACACAACTGAAAAACAAACTTTAAAAGAATTGGAATGAAGGCTTTAAACTCTTTTCTTTTCTCTTTTGAAAACAACACAAACTTGAGGATTTTTCTTGGTGATATGCAAGAGAGACTTCTCCTCTATTTATAGGGTTGAAAATAGGTTAAAAACAATTTCTTTACACCTAATTTGACCTGCAAAAGCTCCCCAACAACTCTCTAAAAATCTGTTAAAGCAGAAAAAAGAAACAGATTTTCAGAATAGCCCAAAGAGGAAAGAGCCGTTGGATTGTTGCAGGCCTGGCGGTCGACCGGTCCGGTCGACCGCCAGCCCAGCTGCAAAGAGCCGTTGGCTCTCGGTCGACCGGTCCGGTCGACCGTCCCAAAAGAGGAAACACAGTTTCCTTCTTCCGGTCGACCGGTCCGGTCGACTCAGAAAACCAGAGAGCAGTGTGCTCTTGGTCGGTCGACCGGTGCGGTCGACCGACGGACGTGCACAGACGTGCACGTCCAGGCTATGGCGCCGGTCGACCGGGCCGGTCGGCCGGTCAGCCTGAAATGGGAAAAACTGCAGGATTTTGAACTTGGAAAAATTTGAAAAATTGTTTTAGGTTTAAACAAACTAGAGTGACATGTTAGTAGGAGTATGTATACATGATCTAGACAAGATATTTATTTTATAACACTTAGGTTCATGTAAATCTCTACTAAGGCATGAAACCAAATTTTGAAAATGAAAACAAGACCAAATTTTATCAAAACCAAATTTTGTGTGTGTGTGTATCCTAGAGCCAAATAACCAAGACTCAAACTTTAACATTCTATTCTTACAATGATTCTAAGGACTTCAAGATCTTCAATAGGCTTCTTCATATGATCTTCAACACTTGTTCCTTGAGCCCAATTGGAGTTGACTTGAGTCCAAATCCTTGTATTTGTGAGAGAAGACTTCTAGAATGAATAGAAACCTGAAACACACTTAAACAACAAATATTATTAGTACAAATAACTAATATGTTTTGTAATCATCAAAATACACTAATCATGGGTGATTGTAACCTTGGGCCAACAATCTCCCCCTTTTTGATGATGACAAAACATATAAGTTATTTAAACAAATAAAGGAAGAAGAGCTTGGAAAGCTCCCCCTCAAACAATGCTATGTAAAAAAAATAACTATTAGTGAGATACATGAAGCATTGAAAACCCAATATTTTTGTCAAAAGCTCTAATACCAATTGAAATCAAACTTAATACCAATTAAACTTATACTTTTTCTCTTTAAACTTATAGTAAATAAACTAAACTCAAACTATAAGCAAACTTATTTCTTTTTCAATAAACACTTTAATTAAACTTATATATTTTTCTCCCCCTTTTTGTCATACATCAAAAAGGGTTAAAATCAAAACAAAATAGAAATATTTTTAAGAATCTATCATGCAAACATTCAACTCACCACAAATAAATGAAAATCTAGCATAATCTAGAGGTTTAGTAAAAATATCGGCAAGTTGAAAATCGGTAGAAACATAATCAATATCAATATCACCTTTCTCATAATGATCTCTAAGAAAGTGATACCTAATGTCAATGTGTTTGGTTTTACTATGTTGATTTGCATTCTTTGTCATGTGAATAGTACTAGTATTATCACAAAATATTTTAACATGATCAAAGTGTAAATCATAGTCAAGGAGAGTATGTTTCATCCAAAGAACTTGTGCACAACAAGCTCCGGCTGCAACATACTCCGCCTCGGCGGTTGAAAGGGCTACCGAATTTTGCTTTTTGGAAGACCAAGATACAAGACAATTACCCAAGAATTGACATGTTCCACTTGTGCTCTTCCTATCTACCCTACAACCCGCATAGTCGGCATCCGAAAAACTAGTCATTGAAAATTGGCCGGTTTTCGGATACCACAAACCCATTTCAATGGTGCCCTTAAGGTATCTAATTATGCGTTTAACCGCAATTATGTGAGACTCTTTAGGACAAGATTGAAAACGTGCACAAAGACAAACGGAAAACATGATATCCGGCCTACTAGCCGTCAAATAAAGCAAGCTACCAATCATGCTACGATATAATTTAATGTCTACACTTTTACCTTGTTCATCTTTGTCAAGCTTAGTAGTTGTAGCCATGGGAGTTTTGCTTACTTTAGATCCTTCAAGTCCGAATCTCTTGATTAGTTCTTTTGTGTACTTGGCTTGATTGATGAAGATCCCATCCTTCCTTTGCTTGATTTGGAGTCCAAGGAAATAGTTGAGCTCCCCCATCATAGACATTTCAAATTCATCCTTCATGCATGACTCAAAAGCTTTGCAAAGAGATTCATTAGTAGAACCAAAAATAATATCATCCACATAAATTTGCACAATAAGAATATCCTTTTCTACATGTTTTGTAAACAAAGTTGTGTCAATTTTACCTTTCTTAAAACCATTTGAAATCAAAAATGAAGAAAGTCTTTCATACCAAGCCCTAGGGGCTTGTTTTAAACCATAAAGAGCTTTATCTAATTTAAAAACAAAATCCGGATGTGTAGGATCAACAAACCCGGGGGGTTGTTCAACATACACCTCCTCTTCAATAAATCCATTTAGAAAAGCACTTTTAACATCCATTTGAAATAATTTGAAATCTTTATATGAGGCAAATGCTAGTGTCATCCGTATGGCTTCAAGCCGTGCTACGGGTGCAAAGGTTTCTTCAAAATCGATCCCTTCGATTTGAGTGTAACCTTGGGCAACTAACCTAGCCTTGTTTCTAACTACATTACCCGATTCATCCAACTTGTTCTTAAAGATCCACTTAGTACCAATTGTTGGTCTATCGTGGGGCCTAGGAACAAGGTGCCAAACTTGGTTGCGCTCAAATTGATTGAGCTCCTCTTGCATGGCTAGCAACCAATATGAATCGGCCTCGGCTTCGAGGACATTTTTGGGTTCAATATGAGAAATGAATGCATAGTTACCACAATAGTCATGAAGTCTAGAGCGAGTAGTTACCCCTTTTGATACTTCACCTATGACGAGGTCCTTGGGATGATGTGGATTGTATCTCCAATCCTTTGGTAGTGGTTGAGTAGGCTCCACCTCATGTGTTTGATTTTCATTTCCTTGTGCCTCTTCCACCTTAGCTTCGCTTCCTTCATCATCCTTTGGTTTGTCTCCCATAGTAGAAGCATCCTCCAAGGTCACTTTCTCCAAACCTTCATCCAATGCATCTATTTCTACAACATTCTTAACAAACTTGTTAGATTCCTCAAACTTAACATGAATAGACTCTTCAATAGTCAATGATGATCTAATGAAAACTCTATAAGCCTTACTAGTGTTTGAGTAACCTACAAAAATAGCCTCATAAGATCTAGCATCAAACTTTCCTAAATTATCTTTTGTATTTAAAACAAAACATTTGCATCCAAAAACTTTGAAATAAGAAACATTTGGTTTTCTAGAAAAGTACATTTCAAAAGAAGTTTTAGTAGTATTTTTACATAAGAAAACACGATTTGATATATAGCATGATGTATTAACGGCCTCGGCCCACAAATAATGTGGTAGACCATATTCACTTAGCATTGTCCTAGCCATCTCTTGTAATGTTCTATTTTTCCGTTCAACTACTCCATTTTGTTGTGGAGTTCTAGGACAAGATAGTTCATGCTTTATTCCATGTTCATCACAAAAAGTGGTAAAGGGTTGGTTAATGAATTCACCTCCTCTATCACTTCTTATTCTCAAAATCGAAACATCTTTTTCTTTTTCAACTCTTTTCTTAAAAGTTTGGAAATACGAAAATGCTTGGTTTTTGTGTTCAAGAAAGAAAACCCAAGTAAACCTTGAAAAGTCATCAACCAAAACATAAGCAAATCTATTCCCACTTAGACTTTTGGTTTGTGTAGGGCCAAAAAGATCCATATGGATTAACTCCAAAGGACGTGATGTCATGATATCCTTAATTGACTTGAAAGAAGACTTAGTTTGTTTCCCAAATTGACATGCGTCACAAACTCGGTCCTTTTCAAAATTCAAGCAAGGAATACCTTTCACCATTTCCTTTGTGTTTAACCTAGAAATGTGATCAAAAGAAATATGGCCTAATCTCCTATGCCACAACCAAGAGTCATCATCGAGGGCTTTCAAACAAGTAATATTACAAGACATATTTAACATATCAATCATATAAACATTACTTTCACGAAAACCGGAAAATACACAAACATTAGAAGTTCTATCAATTACTTTACAAGCAACATTATCAAAAACAACATCAAAACCTTTATCACAAAGTTGACTAACACTCAAGAGATTATGCTTGAGGCCATCAACTAAAACTACATTTTCAATTAAAGGAGAGGTGCCAAGTTTTACATTACCAATACCGATGATTTTACCCTTGGCGTCATCTCCGAAGGTGACGGTGCCACCTTCATGATATCTTGATAGGGTTGCAAAGTTGTTGATGTCCCAAGTCATGTGCCTTGAGCAACCGCTATCAAGATACCACAATCCTCTACGTCGTTGGGCTTTGGAAAGTACCTACATCATTTAACATAATTGTTGATTTTGGTACCCAAACTTTCTTGGGTCCTTTAAAGTTAGTGCCTCGAACCCAAATATTATGATGTGATGCATTTAGTCTATCATAGCAAAAATTGGCTAAGTGTCCTTTCCGCCCACAATGTGAACATGAGAACACTCTACCATACATGAATGCATGATGTGTACGTGTAGTGTGAGCATGTTTTGGGGTTTTGCCATGTTGTTTAGGTTGTGTAGCATGAACATGAACATGAGCATGAGCATTTTTCTTTGGGGCTTGTTTCTTAGGAAACATAGCCTCAATTTTCTTCTTGTTAAACTCACAATTTTTCAAAACAACACTTAATGAGTCTAATCTTTCCTTAAGCATAGAAACTTCATTAGAATCAATTAGTGGGGCCTTACCTTTGCAAGAAATCTTATATTTTTCAAAATCATTTTTAGTAGTGGCCAAGGTGGAAACCAAATCATCCTTTTCTTTTGTAAGAGTAAAAACTTGATGACTTAAAGATTCATTTTCCTTTTTCATTTTTAAATACTTTTTCTTTAAGAAATCATAATTTTGTGACAACTCAACAAAAGCCTCTTCTAATTCATCCATAGAAAGCTCATTATCATGGGAAGGGGAAGAGGTTACCTTGCTTGTGCCTTCATTAGCCATGAAGCACATGTTGGCGGTGTCTATTTCTTCCTCGGATTCGGTCTCCGAATCCCAAGTTGCCTTCATAGCCTTCTTCTTGTAGGGCTTCTTTGATGTGGAGGGCTTAGCTTTGTCCGGACACTCCGCAACAATGTGTCCGGGCTTTTGGCAATTGAAACAAGTGATCCTTCTTTCTTCTTTGCCTCCTTGCCATCTTCTTCTACCTTGGTACTTCGCCTTGTTGTACATCCTCCGGACATTCTTAACAAGGAGTGAGAGCTCCTCATCATCTTCTTCTTCATCGTCTTCATCGGAGTGTGTAGCTTGACTCTTGAAGGCGATAGTCTTCTTTTGGAAGGAGCCATATCCTCCCTTGCTTTCCTTTCCATCTCATGGGTTTTGAGGTTCCCAATGAGACCTATAAGCTCCATCTCTTCATTGTCGTTGAGTTCCTTCAAGGTTGTTGCTTTAACTTCCCATGAAGTAGGAAGAGCTCGGATGATCTTCCTTACTCTTTGATCATTGTTGATATCTTCACCTAAAGAAGAGAGTCCATTAGTAATCTTGGTAAATCTTGTAACCATATCATCTATGGTTTCATTTTCTTGCATGCTAAATGTTTCATATTGGGACCGAAGAAGGTCAATCTTAGCCTTCTTTACTTGTGAGGTCCCCTCATGTGTGACTATCAAGTGTGACCAAATCTCATATGCGGATTTGCAATGGATAACCCTAGAAATGTCATCATCATTAAGGGCTTGTAGAAGTGCATAGTGAGCTTTGGCATTGGCATCGAATTCCTTAGTCTCTATTTCGGACCAAGTGGATTCGTCACCGGGGGGTACACTAAAGGACTTAGTCACGGCTTTTGCAACTCGGCTACCTAGAGATTGCAAAAACACGGTCATCTTAACTTTCCATATGGGAAAGTTAAGTCCATCAAACTTAGGAGGGGTCTTAATTCCATCGGCCATTTTTACTATATGAATATGAATGAAATGATTAGCAAATTAGGATCTTCTCTAAGGTTGTTAAACCAAATCCTAGAGTCCAAGCTCTGATACCAATTGAAAAACACCTAGAGGGGGGGTGAATAGGTGTAATTGCTAATCTAATGATCTTTTTGAACTAAGTATGATGAATGATGCAACGATCTCTCAAAAACAAGACTAAGAGCCGAATACCCCTTGCGAGGTTCTGAACTCCTTCCTCCCAATTCCCCTAGATATGGGTTAGAGGTGCGCAATGCAACCTTGTTGTATTGAGATATGATCGATCAAGGCAAAGTATGATGATGAGAAATGAGATGCACACAATATATCACAAGAATTACAAGCTTGAATTAAAAGCACAAGGAAGATACAAGATCACAAGCAAGTAATAAGGAGCAATAAAGTGTTAAAGGAATTTAAAGCAAGAATTGGACGCAAAGGCAATCGCAAACACAAATATTTGTTTCGAGGTTCGAGCCACCGCTCTACTCCCCGCCTTCACCTCCGTGAAGGGTTTCCACTATCCACCGAGGACGCCTTTACAATTTGGTCTACCGAAGACCGAGCACCGAGCTCCACCGAGTACAAAGGACCTCTACCGAAGAGGTTGCTCCACAAGGAAAGGATTACAAGAACAAAGTGATCACAACAAGATCACTACACTTTTTCTCAAACTCTTTTACAAACACTCTCACTTTTATTACAACTTCACTATAGAATGAGTATAGGATTTTTGGCTCTATGAAGTGTGGTGAGAAAACTTCAGTTGTAGAGTGATATAGACAATCAAACACAACTGAAAAACAAACTTTAAAAGAATTGGAATGAAGGCTTTAAACTCTTTTCTTTTCTCTTTTGAAAACAACACAAACTTGAGGATTTTTCTTGGTGATGTGCAAGAGAGACTTCTCCTCTATTTATAGGGTTGAAAATAGGTTAAAAACAATTTCTTTACACCTAATTTGACCTGCAAAAGCTCCCCAACAACTCTCTAAAAATCTGTTAAAGCAGAAAAAAGAAACAGATTTTCAGAATTGCCCAAAGAGGAAAGAGCCGTTGGATTGTTGCAGGCCTGGCGGTCGACCGGTCCGGTCGACCGCCAGCCCAGCTGCAAAGAGCCGTTGGCTCTCGGTCGACTGGTCCGGTCGACCGTCCCAAAAGAGGAAACACAGTTTCCTTCTTCCGGTCGACCGGTCCGGTCGACTCAGAAAACCAGAGAGCAGTGTGCTCTTGGTCGGTCGACCGGTGCGGTCGACCGACGGACGTGCACAGACGTGCACGTCCAGGCTATGGCGCCGGTCGACCGGGCCGGTCGGCCGGTCAGCCTGAAATGGGAAAAACTGCAGGATTTTGAACTTGAAAAAATTTGAAAAATTGTTTTAGGTTTAAACAAACTAGAGTGACATGTTAGTAGGAGTATGTATACATGATCTAGACAAGATATTTATTTTATAACACTTAGGTTCATGTAAATCTCTACTAAGGCATGAAACCAAATTTTGAAAATGAAAACAAGACCAAATTTTATCAAAACCAAATTTTGTGTGTGTGTATCCTAGAGCCAAATAACCAAGACTCAAACTTTAACATTCTATTCTTACAATGATTCTAAGGACTTCAAGATCTTCAATAGGCTTCTTCATATGATCTTCAACACTTGTTCCTTGAGCCCAATTGGAGTTGACTTGAGTCCAAATCCTTATATTTGTGAGAGAAGACTTCTAGAATGAATAGAAACCTGAAACACACTTAAACAACAAATATTATTAGTACAAATAACTAATATGTTTTGTAATCATCAAAATACACTAATCATGGGTGATTGTAACCTTGGGCCAACAGGACCACCATGGTTTGGAGACATAAAGAGTTGCCCTCATGGTTTTGGCAACGATCTCTTACTCCCTTTTATGTTTGCATGGTTTTAGATCATTCATTTGTAGCATGTCTTGTTTTAAATGCTCATTATGCCATATGCCTTGCTTATTAGACTATTGACATACATATATAGTATGTGAGATCACACATGTTTATATGGACCCATATTTTGTGTTCTCTCTATAGGTTAGCTATTATGTATATCATAGCTCTAATAACATGAGTATTTACATAATGATCATATGAGTTTTGTTTTAATCTTTGCACTTCATGTTTTGACTACCTGTTTAAATGTTAGTTTTCATTAAAACTTGTGTATATGCTTGTACAACTAGTGAGCCACAAATAGATTATTATATGTTTGTGCCTAATTTTCATTTGTACCCATTAGATGTACTAGCATAACTTAGTTTTGATGATTCATGCATTTTGACTTGTATTCCTCATATTGGACATGTTTTCATGATTATGTGTTTAAGCTTCATGTATATGCCTATTTTGTCAAAACTATTGAATATACATGTATACCCTTGAGTCATTTACTTTTCATGCAAATCTTTATCTTGGACTCATTTGTGTTTAGGGATATGTATGTATACCTATAATTTAGATAAAACATACATATGCCTTGAAGTTGTTTTATTTTAATGAAAATTAAATTTGATGATTTTCATGTTTTTGAAGGAATTTCATATTGGGCTTATTGCGTATTTCTATAACTATGTCTTTCACATTATACTTGTACACTCACATCATTCTTTTTTACTCATGATTTGTTTTCATGAGACTATATGAGCTTTATAGACTTTGAGTGTTTAATGATCATGTGATTTGCATGTTTTCATGGAATATTTCTTTGTTTTATTTCTTACTTGAAGGATTTCTACTAGATTTCAAGATTATCATAAAACTAGTTGCGGTATTCTTCATTTGGTAGAGCTTTCAAACTTGCAAAATTATTTTCAAACCTATTTTTGAAAACCCCTACCCATTGAAGGGCGGTTGAACCGTTGGGCGACCATGCCTTGTATGCATTATTGAAAATCTATTTAAACATGTGCAGGAAATGGGTGGTAGGGAGTATGAGTTATACACTTGATCCTTATTGTGTTTTCAACTGGTATCACAATTGATATTTATTTTGTATACTCATATTTATTTCTATATATGTATGCTTTAACTTCAAATAGTATCAATTTCGATTGGTATTTAAATTTTCATACATATATATGTGTGTTTTGATTGTGCTTACTATATCTCTATATCTTTAAGCACAAATTTGGTTATGCTAAGCTTGATTTAGTCCTTAATGATAATTATTTTTAAATTGGTATCTTATACAAGCTTATGCATTGTTTTCATTAGTATTTCATAAAGGGGGAGAAAATTCATGTTTTACCTTTCAATCGGTTTTATTTACCTTTAATATCTTACTCCCACTCTTTATGTTGAAAAATTATATCTTAGTTTTTATTTTGTTTCCTATGCTTCTAATGAAAATTATTTTCAATTGGTATATGTTTCATTTTCAATATTGGTATCAAGAATCTTAAATTGACATTATTCTCTATTTGGTATCTTTATTGCAAAATAATTTTAGTGTTTAACCAAAAAGATTGGTTTATGTTTTTCAATTGGTATTAAAAAGAGTAAAATATTTTCAATTGGTATTAATTTTTACAATTGGTATCAAGATTACCTATATGTTATATCTTTCAATTAATATCAAAATTTTTGTTGTTTTGTTTATTTTCAATTGGTATCATAAATTGGTATAATGATGTTTAGATGTATACGTTCATGCTAAATTGATATATCCTTCAATTGGTATCATATTGTTTTGATATTATATTGCTTATATGCAAGGGAAGCTTAACATCTTCTCTATATATAGATTCATGTTGAGTTTATGTCATATTGAAGTGATTGACCTTTCTTTGGGATGTAGCATACGTGTGTAGTAGGAGCTTCACATCTCCTTTTATACATTGCATATTATGCTTTATGTGGTTAGGATTTAGTCATCTCTTTTCATATAAATGCATGCATGTAGGGGGAATTAACTTCACGTCTCTCCTCTTCATGAATGTATATAGCATATATACCTTTATTTTTTGATTTATGCAAAAAGGGAGAAAAATATTGTTTATGCCCTTTATTGTTTGCACCCCTTTTTTGATGAATTGACAAAAAGGAGGAGAGATATTTTGGAGAGAGATATTTTTGAGTTTTATATATGCATGTTTGTTTATGCATGTCTGTTTATATGTTTTTTATATGCATGGTTGTTTAAATTTATTGTATTTTACCATTGGTATCAAAAGCATCTTTTGTTGGTATTCGTATCAAGAGCATCTTTTGTTGTTTTGTTGGTATCAAGAGCTTTTGTTGGTATCAAGAGTTTTTTGTTGGTATTAAGAGCAACATTATTTTTAAGAACATGTTTATTTTAAAATTGATATCAAAAGCATGTTTATTTCATTTGTATAAAAGATCATGTTTATTTCATTTCCTTGTTTTATACATGTTTATGCATATTTATGTTGAGCATTCATTGAATATCTTATTGTTTATTGCTAAGCATGAGTTAAGGGGGAGCTTCTATGAAGCTTAACTTTTATCCATGCATATGTAACTCCATGAGTTTTATCATCATCAAAAAGGGGGAGATTGTTGTCCCAGAGGGCGTTCACTCAAGTTCTGATGATGATTAACTCATGTAGTTATAGTTTACTAATAATCTTGTGATATTTAGTTTCAGATATTTGATCAAGATATTAGTAGGTGATTAGCTTCAACAAAGGTATTTTGGAGCTTTCACTTGGTGATTCAAGAGCACGAGCGTCAAGTTCACATCTAGCACTCGGTTGGAGTCAAGCTCGGTGGATCACGTTTGGATAGAGTCGACTTGGAGACGGCATTCTACAAGAAGACATCGGTTTGTTTAAGTTTATGCTTGTGTTTAGATCTTGTGTAAAGATTAGATCGTACTGATATGCTCAAGTTCACAACACACACATGTTTTCAGTTTAAAGTTTCATGTTTTGGTTTTCGGTTTAACCTATCTTGGTTTTCATGAATAGATAGAATCAAAACAAGTTTACATGGTTTAATGTATATTAGATTTGATCTATATACATCTATACTTCATATACTTAGAAAAACTTATTTTGATAAGCCTATTCATGTGTTTGGAGTTTTGTAATTAAACAAAACTTATTTTTGGATTTAATATCAAAAACATAGGTATAAATCTTTATATGTATATTGGATTCTATCCATATACAATATGCTTCAAAGTTGTTTCAATGTCATGTTTTTGTATTTACATGAGTTTTGGAGAAAACGGTTTTCCATTTCAAAAATTTAAGTTTTAGAAAATACGGTTTTGGTTTAAGGCAAATTTTCTATCTCACAAAAATGGTTCAAATTGTTTAAAATATGTGTTGAATTTTTTTCACACATATTTGTATTTCAAAGATATAATAAGAACTGATTTTTGTGGAATTTATGTGATTTTATGGGATTTAATTAAAGATAAAAATCCAATTTTAAATCCTAAAAAGACTGTACTGGCTGTCTGGCGGTTGACCTACGGTCGACCGTAGCAGAAGTCGGTCGACCGGTCCAGTCGACCGACGTGCACAAGCGTGCATGCCAGCTTGAGCTGGTCGGCCGGTCGACCGGGTCGGTCGACCGTCCAGAGAGCTCTGCTCTCTGGAAATGGCCCGGTCGACCGGGCCGATCCACCGGCAGAGAGCTTTGCTCTCTGTATCCAGTCTCGATCGACCGGGCCGGTCCACCGGAAGCACAACGGTCAGAAATATGACCGTTGAGCCGGTCGACCGGGCGGTCGACCGGAGGGGCATTTGTAACACCCCGCTCCCAGAATACGTACTTAGTTGCGTATTCAGATTTATCGATCATATTTTTTCGATTTACTTCATGTATTTGTTTTGTATTATGAATTATTTACATGATCGTTTTGCCTTGAATTGGGATTCGTGGACTCGGAGTCAGCCCTAGTCTGAACCGAGAACCCGATTCTAGTGTTTTACTCAATTTGGTCTTTTCGCTATTTCGATTTGACCAATTTCAGTTTTAAACGTCGTTTTCCAATATTTTAGATTTTCTATGATTTTCTGGAATTTTCCTGAATTAAGTTGAAAATCTTCAAAACCGGTGTCGACCAATGCCACTGACCGATTCTCGGATTTTTAATTTACAAACGGAGTTGAATTTCATGAAACGGCTTTCCCATAACTTCTTAAAATCATATTTTCTATCTAAATACTTTTTCTGAGAATTTTCTGAATTTATCAAAAATCCGGCCAACCCGGTGTAGACCGATATTGACGGTTGACTTTATGATTTTTATTTTGAAAATGGGATTTAATTTCTGAAAACCGATTTCACCAAAAATCTTTATATAATATTTATTATTTTTGAGAATTTTTGGGAAGCTTCCGAGTTACTTTATTTTTTGGGCTTTTCCGAAGTTTTTCGGTGTTTTCCCCGGATACCGGAATCTATCCAGATATTGTATTTATATCTTTTCTCATTTTTCTCTCTCCTGTCTCAGACGCGAGTCTCACCAGACTCAGATCTGATTTTTAATGCGAAGATTCGCATTCATTCCGCATTTAATGCACTTCAGATCACGTCTAATCTAGTCATTATGACTTTCTCTCTCCTCTGTTAAACGCAGCTTTCGCATTTTCTCCGGAACGCGGCTTTTATTTCCGCGTCTGGCTTTCTTTTGCCTAGACGCGGATTCCCCCTTTTTTGAGACGCAGCTTCTTTGTAATGAAACGCAAGTTTCATTATAATGATGGGAATAACAACATTATTATATTATTTTCTCCATTATATAAACCCCACCTTCCTTTCTCTCTCTTACATTATCTTTTCTTCCTTCTCCTTTGTTACCAGCAGCCACCAACAGAGAGCAAATGGCAGCCATGGCCTTGCCTTGGCCGGCCACTTCTCCACCCACCTTCTCCACTTTTTCCACCACCAATTCCTCCACTTCCTTCTCCTCCATTTCCTCCTCCATCCCAACAACAGCAACAACCATTCACCATTTTCACTACCTTCTTCTTCCTCTTCTTTTCCACCATGAACCCATTAAGCTCTAAAGTTTCACCACCCTCTCCACCACCATATACACCACCTTGGCCGCCAACGACCATGCCATCTTCTTCTTTCGTCGTGCTCTTTCCGCCGAACTATTCCTTCGCTCTCTGAAATCCTTTTGCAAAACTCTAAAAATCCATTTTTAACTACACTTGCACCCCCCATGGTTGCTTGAGCTTGGGCTTGGGCTACCGGATTCCGGCCGTCTCCGGCCACCTCCGGCCGCCGCCGGCGACCACCGGCCATAGCCGACGACCAACCGCCTTCCCTTCTCTTCTTTCCTTTCCTTCTTTCTTTCTTTTCCTTCTTTCTTTTTTCCTTTCCTTTTCCTTTCCTTTCCTTTCCTTCTCTGGCTTTCCTCCCTAAACCTGCGTCCTCCTCTCTCTCTTTCTGCGTCTCTCTCACATTCCCCCTATCACTTCCTTTAATTACTAGACGCGGATTTTACCCCTGCGTCTGAGTAGTTATTTCACGCGACATTCGCGTCTTGTATCAACGCGACGCGAAGTTCATGCCCGCGTCCGCGTTCTCCTCGTGTCCTTACTTGAACGCGGGTCTCGAACCCCGCGTTTGTGGAAGCCTGCGCGACGCAAATCCTGCGTCTGCGACCCCGCGTCTCACTCTCAAACCCGCGTCTTCCTGTGCTCTCTCCCTCCCTCTATCACTTTCTCTCTAAAGCCTTGACGCGTTGATTTTCTGGATTCCAGAGATCGGGGATTTCACTATATTTTCTGAAGACTTAGGCGAGTGTCCTCGCTCTCGCCTCCATTTGGGTTTCCCCGCTTTGTCGGGTTGACATGTATTTTATTCCATCTTTATATGTATTTTACTGCTTTATACTATGCGTGGCCGACCCTTGTGGTCGTTGAACTCTGGGTCTCTGCCCACTCCTGGGATGGCTGGTAACCACCGAGAGTGCGCTTAAACCCCGAGCGTTTTTGGACCCCCAGCCTTCAGCCTCCGGTCTCTCACTATCTCGAAAGGGAAGTGATTGGGACCGTCAGGTCTCTCAGCCCTTCAGCCTCCGATCTCTCACTATCTCAAAAGAGACGTGATTGGGATCGTCAGGTCTCTCAGCTCCGCCTGGTTATCATGATCAACTTTCAACACTTTACCACTAGATTCGTCTAGGCGAGAGGCTGCTGGATTTTCTACTCGCACCTTAAGCCGAGTTGTCCGGTAACCTTGCCAGACACTCCAGTGTTAAATACTGTTTGCTGTCTGTACACTCCAGCTTGCTCAGCTCCGCTTGGTTGTGCTCATCTACTATTCTATCACATGTCATGTATTTACCTGATATGTTAACACTTGACATGCTATGCCATCACTTCATACCTGTCATTTACATGCTACTACTTGACACTGGCTCATGTTATACCCCTTGTCTCCAGTTATGGCTTGACTTATCACCTGTTATCTTCATGAACACTCGTTATTGGCATGATAAAACCTGATACCTGTTATAATTAACTCTCTACTCATGATTATCACATTACGGGAATGTAGAACTTGCTCTCTTGTTATGAACTCCTGTTATGCTTGTTATGTACTCCTGTTATGACCAGTTATGTTTCTACTTATTCCCGTAATCCGATAATTATGTTAAGAAGCCATAAAGAGGATAACTTGCACGAGGAATGGGAGGAAGTGATGAATGCCGGTATGGTGCCTTGCTTATAGTAGTGGAATATAAAACTGACGATTCGTGTTAGGGGGATTTCAGGCCCCCAGAAGATGCGTGTTAAGGGGATTTAAGGCCCCCAATGGCTGTGTCCCGGGCGGTCGGGAACTACTATAAGTATGAGCTATCAGTTCTTCATCAGCTTCCAGTAACGAACCTCGGCTTGCTTATATATGGATGTATGTGTGTTGGGATGTACACCAGGACACATACCTAGATATATGGGTCAGGCGAGTAATAATAATAAAAGATGCCAACTATGTATCTTGTTATGCCTGTTATGAACTCCGTTATGCTTGTTATGATTCTTTTTATGCCTGTTATGTACTCCTGTTATGACCGTTGTGTGATTGCCACGAATGCTTTTCATCGGATTTTACTTCGGATTTCTGGTTTATGTTTATTATATTATACTTGTTCATGTCCTGCCTTTCCACTTATATTCTATTCCACCAGTCTCCTGCTCTTGTGGTATTATACCATGTGCTTATCTTTGCTCGCCACTTGGCATTCGTATCACCACTTGCCTGGGGAGTTCTATCTGACTCCCCTGGATCCTCATGTCCAGGTCATGGAGCTTGGAGCCTGTGGATTCTCCCAGTTGCTGATCAGAGTGGCGCAGCGGTAGCGTGGATCTCCAGCAGACCGCCCAGAGCTCTATCCTTCCAGGCCCCCTTATTCAGCTCCAGAGTTTTCCTGTTATGACTCTGAGCCTCCATTTGTACTGTTCATACCTGTACATCTACTTGTATTCTCGCAATTGCGCATATCAGTGATGTAATATTCATGTAATATTTGTCACCTCTGGTGATAACATTGTAATTGTACTCATGTGTTAGAATGTATAATGCACCACTTGCTTCCGTACTCTGATTCTTGCCTGTACTGATGCTTAGCGTATATACGTGAGGGTATTTCGGACCTGCGTATATACGTTGCAGTAACGTCTCCGTACCCGCAGGACCGGGGCGTTACAGGGTGGTATCAGAGCCTAGGCTCTCGCATCCTCAGTACGTCCAGACGGCAAATTAATGGTAAAGAAATTTGTAACTGGAATGCATGAGTCCTGGTTATACAGTCCAACTACAAGTGCAGAGTTATCTATTCTTTCTTGATCATTCTTCCTTTGATTCCAAATCCCTTCCATCTTTCCCCTGTTTTGGTTTTTCGAAGCCCTTCTACCAACTCAAGATATGGATAGTCTAGAGAGGTAGCGGCTGGTTCTGGATGATGCTATGACATGATCTCTTCGGCTAACTCTATGAAGCTCAGGTATTCTCAGGATTGATCCTGATCGGGTTATCTTTCAGAAGTCAGTAGTCGGGATTCTCTACGGATATTCTATATTCTCGGCTATATCTTTTAGAGTGATTGATGCCTGGTATTCGGAATTCTCAATTATCGGTCTTCTTTATTATGCTCAGGACTATCAGGGTTTTCTTTATCTTCAGTATTCTGGTTCATCCCCGGAGCGACATTAAGTATGCAGTACAGCGGGAATTCTATTGCAAAGCTGTGTTATCAGTCAGTATTATTTGGCATCGTTCGGAGATTTATACAGCCGGAAGTGCAGAGGATGTCTATATTCTGATTGTTGTTCAGTCAACTTGAGAGCCCTACCTATAGTGCGTCATATCTTCATTGGTATAAATTCCGCCCTTGTCCTCTTTGTGTTCAATTTACCCCTTATCGAAATTGCGAGGACGCAATTTTTTGTAAGGTGGGTGGATTGTAACACCCCGCTCCCAGAATACGTACTTAGTTGCGTATTCAGATTTATCGATCGTATTTTTTTCGATTTACTTCCTGTATTTGTTTTGTATTATGAATTTTTACATGATCGTTTTGCCTTGAATTGGGATTCGTGGACTCGGAGTCAGCCCTAGTCTGAACCGAGAACCCGATTCTAGTGTTTTACTCAATTTGGTCTTTTCGCTATTTCGATTTGACCGATTTTAGTTTTAAACGTCGTTTTCCAATATTTTAGATTTTCTATGATTTTCTGGAATTTTTCTGAATTAAGTTGAAAATCTTCAAAACCGGTGTCGACCAATGCCACTGACCGATTCTCAGATTTTTTAATTTACAAACGGAGTTGAATTTCACGAAACGGCTTTCCCATAACTTCTTAAAATCATATTTTCTATCTAAATACTTTTTCTGAGAATTTTCTGAATTTATCAAAAATCCGGCCAACCCGGTGTAGACCGATATTGACGGTTGACTTTATGATTTTTATTTTAAAAATGGGATTGAATTTCTGAAAACCGATTTCACCAAAAATCTTTATATAATATTTATTATTTTTGAGAATTTTTGAAAAGCTTTCCGAGTTACTTTATTTTTCTGGCTTTTCCGAAGTTTTTCGGTGTTTTCCCCGGATACCGGAATCTATCCAGATATTGTATTTATATCTTTTCTCATTTTCTCTCTCCTGTCTCAGACGCGAGTCTCACCAGACTCAGATCTGATTTTTAATGCGAAGATTCGCATTCATTCCGCATTTAATGCACTTCAGATCACGTCTAATCTAGTCATTATGACTTTCTCTCTCCTCTGTTAAACGCAGCTTTCGCATTTTCTCCGGAACGCGGCTTTTATTTCCGCGTCTGGCTTTCTTTTGCCTAGACGCGGATCCCCCCTTTTTTGAGACGCAGCTTCTTTGTAATGAAACGCAAGTTTCATTATAATGATGGGAATAGCAACATTATTATATTATTTTCTCCATTATATAAACCCCACCTTCCTTTCTCTCTCTTACATTATCTTTTCTTCCTTCTCCTTTGTTTCCAGCAGCCACCAACAGAGAGCAAATGGCAGCCATGGCCTTGCCTTGGCCGGCCACTTCTCCACCCACCTTCTCCACTTTTTCCACCACCAATTCCTCCACTTCCTTCTCCTCCATTTCCTCCTCCATCCCAACAACAACAAGAACCATTCACCATTTTCACTACCTTCTTCTTCCTCTTCTTTTCCACCATGAACCCATTAAGCTCTAAAGTTTCACCACCCTCTCCACCACCATATACACCACCTTGGCCGCCAACGACCATGCCATCTTCTTCTCTCGTCGTGCTCTTTCCGACGAACTATTGCTTCGCTCTCCGAAATCCCTTTTGCAAAACTCTAAAAATCCATTTTTAACTACACTTGCACCCCCATGGTTGCTTGAGCTTGGGCTTGGGCTACCGGATTCCGGCCGTCTCCGGCCATCTCCGGCCGCCGCCGGCGACCACCGGCCATAGCCGACGACCAACCGCCTTCCCTTCTCTTCTTTCCTTTCCTTCTTTCTTTCTTTTCCTTCTTTCTTTTTTCCTTTCCTTTTCCTTTCCTTTCCTTTCCTTCTCCGGCTTTCCTCCCTAAACCTGTGTCCTCCTCTCTCTCTTTCTGCGTCTCTCTCACATTCCCCCTGTCACTCCCTTTAATTACTAGACGCGGATTTTACCCCTGCGTCTGAGTAGTTATTTCACGCGACATTCGCGTCTTGTATCAACGCGACGCGAAGTTCATGCCCGCGTCCGCGTTCTCCTCGTGTCCTTACTTGAACGCGGGTCTCGAACCCCGCGTTTGTGGAAGCCTGCGCGACGCAAATCCTGCGTCTGCGACCCCGCGTCTCACTCTCAAACCCGCGTCTTCCTGTGCTCTCTCCCTCTCTCTATCACTTTCTCTCTAAAGCCTTGACGCGTTGATTTTCTGGATTCCAGAGATTGGGGATTTCACTATATTTTCTGAAGACTTAGGTGAGTGTCCTCGCTCTCGCCTCCATTTGGGTTTCCCCGCTTTGTCGGGTCGACATGTATTTTATTCCATATTTATATGTATTTTACTGCTTTATACTATGCGTGGCCGACCCTTCGTGGTCGTTGAACTCTGGGTCTCTGCCCACTCCTGGGATGGCTGGTAACCACCGAGAGTGCGCTTAAACCCCGAGCGTTTTTGGACCCTCAGCCTTCAGCCTCCGGTCTCTCACTATCTCGAAAGGGAAGTGATTGGGACCGTCAGGTCTCTCAGCCCTTCAGCCTCCGATCTCTCACTATCTCGAAAGAGACGTGATTGGGATCGTCAGGTCTCTCAGCTCCGCCTGGTTATCATGATCAGCTTTCAGCACTTTACCACTAGATTTGTCTAGGCGAGAGGCTGCTGGATTTTCTACTCGCACCTTAAGCCGAGTTGTCCCGGTAACCTTGCCAGACGCTCCAGTGTTAAATACTGTTTGCTGTCTGTACACTCCAGCTTGCTCAGCTCCGCTTGGTTGTGCTCATCTACTATTCTATCACATGTCATGTATTTACCTGATATGTTAACACTTGACATGCTATGCCATCACTTCATACCTGTCATTTACATGCTACTACTTGACACTGGCTCATGTTATACCCCTTGTCTCCAGTTATGGCTTGACTTATCACCTGTTATCTTCATGAACACTCGTTATTGGCATGATAAAACTTGATACCTGTTATGATTAACTCTCTACTCATGATTAACACATTACGGGAATGTAGAACTTGCTCTCTTATTATGAACTCCTGTTATGCTTGTTATGTACTCCTGTTATGACCAGTTATGATTCTACTTATTCCCGTAATCTGATAATTATGTTAAGAAGCCATAAAGAGGATAACTTGCACGGGGAATGGGAGGAAGTGATGAATGCCGGTATGGTGCCTTGCTTATAGTAGTGGAATACAAAACTGACGATTCGTGTTAGGGGGATTTCAGGCCCCCAGAAGATGCGTGTTAGGGGGATTTAAGGCCCCCAATGGCTGTGTCCCGGGCGGTCGGGAAATACTATAAGTATGAGCTATCAGTTCTTCATCAGCTTCCAGTAACGAACCTCGGCTTGCTTATATATGGATGTATGTGTGTTGGGATGTACACCAGGACACATACCTAGATATATGGGTCAGGCGAGTAATAATAATAAAAGATGCCAACTATGTATCCTGTTATGCCTGTTATGAACTCCCGTTATGCTTGTTATGATTCTTGTTATGCCTGTTATGTACTCCTGTTATGACCGTTGTGTGATTGCCACGAATGCTTTTCATCGGATTTTACTTCGGATTTTCGGTTTTATGTTTATTATATTATACTTGTTCATGTCCTGCCTTTCCACTTATATTCTATTCCACCAGTCTCCTGCTCTTGTGGTATTATACCATGTGCTTATCTTTGCTCGCACTTGGCATTCGTATCACCACTTACCTGGGGAGTTCTTTCTGACTCCCCTGGATCCTCATGTCCAGGTCATGGAGCTTGGAGCGTGTGGATTCTCCCAGTTGCTGATCAGAGTGGCGCAGCGGTAGCGTGGATCTCCAGCAGACCGCCCAGAGCTCTATCCTTCCAGGCCCCCTTATTCAGCTCCAGAGTTTTCCTGTTATGACTCTGAGCCTCCATTTGTACTGTTCATACATGTACATCTACTTGTATTCTCGCAATTGCGCATTCAGTGATGTAATATTCATGTAATATTTGTCACCTCTGATGATAACTTTGTAATTGTACTCATGTGTTGGAATGTATAATGCATCACTTGCTTCCGTACTCTGATTCTTACCTGTACTGATGCTTAGCGTATAAACGTGAGGGTATTTCGGACCTGCGTATATACGTTGCAGTAACGTCTCCGTACCCGCAGGACCGGGGCGTTACAGCATTCCTTTCTAGCTGCCAACGGGCAGAATTTTGTGGGGGCTATAAATAACCCCCATTTGAGTTGGTTTTGAACAATTTTTTCAAGAGCAAAATTCTCATACTTTCTAATGTTTATATTCAAGTTTTCAAAAGAGTTTTTAAGCCAAAAAGATTTATCTTTTATTTGTTTTCAAGGGTTGGAAAAAGCAAAAAAAATAGAGATTTGGGATATTTGTTTGTTCTTCATTTCTATCAAATTCTAGTTGTTTTCCAAGTATTTTTTCTTTATTATTTGATTTCCAGCACCTTGATTTTCTCACACTTGAGCTTATCATATCTATCCTATCTATTAGGATCTTGTTTAGTGAGAAAAGATTTGGTTTGTGGTCTTTGTGATCACCTTTTGTTGTAAACCTCATTTCCTTGTTGTTGGTTTCCCTCTTGTGTAGAGGTGATTGTGGAGGTTGAGTTGGAATCCCTCTAAGTGAAGAGTTGATTGTGGTTGTATGGCCTTGAGCCTAATCCCTCTAGTGAGAGGTGGATTGTTGTTTAGCTAAGTGCCTATCCCTCATTTGTGAGGTTGATATTGTGTTGACTTGTGCCTTGCCTCTAGTGAGAGGTTGTATTGGTTGAGAGAGGAGTTGTGCACTCCCTAATTGTATTTGCCCAAATCTTCAGTGGAGGTTCCCTGTGTGAGAAGTCCTATGTGGACGAGTTAGTGGAAATCCTTCTGTGTGAAGGCGGGGACGTAGAGCTATGTGCTCGAACCTCGAAACATATCCTTGTATTTGCGTTTGATCCACTTTCTCTAACTCTCTCTTTTATATTGTACCTTGCAACATTCATATTGCTCATTCATACTTATATGCTTAGTATTGTTGTTTGTGTGCCATACTTGTGTTAAACCAAGAGAGTTTTATATAGCACCTCAACTCTTATTCAGAGGAATCAAGAAGAGTTAGTCCAGAGCCCTTCACCGGGAATTCGGCTACACTCTTTGGTTACACTAAGTGTGTTGCATTAAGTTTTTAATTCTGCATCATTTGTCATTCGATTAGCCTTACAACCTATTCACCCCCCCTCTAGGTGTACTTTCACTTTTATGCCATTAAAAATAGTAATTATTAGAAACAATTAAGCATAAGTTATCATTTGATGATACACAAGTTTTGGATAACTCATAACTATTATTGTTACGAGAACCTTTAAACAGAATATCTTTCATGTTTGTATCATATATAAGACATGCATTTTTTTCGAAAACAATTTTATAACCCTTATCATATAACTGACTAATACTTAATAGATTGTGTTTTAAACCTCTTACCAAAAGAATATTTTCAATAAGGGGTTTCAAAATGTTACCAACCATGCCAATACCAATAACCTTTCCATTGTTATTGTCTCCAAATGTTACTGTACCTCCCTTTTTGATTTGAATGGAAGATAATAGTTGAATGTGACCGGTCATGTGTTTGGAACAACCACTATCAAGTATCCACTTTTCTTTATAAGATGCCTATAAAATAAAATATTTTATATGGTACCCATCATGATAGGGTCCGAAAAAGATTAGCCTTTAGGAACCCAAACCCAATTTGAATTTGGTTTTCATTTGTTAGTATAAACATAATTACAAGAATTACATACATGATATATATATGATGCAATATAAGAATTTTTATCCACATTATTTAAATTTTTAGGAATCCATATATATTTGTTCCTAATTCTTTTTGAAATAGTATCAGTATTTCTTTGAACAAAAGAATTATATGGATTATGATTTTTCTTTTTATAAAATGTATAGATTTTTCAAAATTATTGTTTGAAAATCCAAGACCAAAACGATTATTTGACATCTTTTGATAAGACAATAAATCATTTAAAGTTTCTTTTCTCTTATTAAATTTTGTCACATTTTTCAAAATTTCATTATACTTAATTTTGAAACTAGTTATTTCTTTATCTAAAATAGTAATTCTAGAATTTAAAGAAATAGTTTCTCTTTTAAGTAAAGAATTCTCTTTTAAGAAATTCTCATTATCTATTTTTAAAGATGAAATAATTTTTTCAAAATCAGATTTTTTAGAATTTAAGGAAGATATTTGAGAAATATAAAGTGAATTTTCTTTGACAAGTTCGTCATTTTCTTTTGTTAAAACTTTATTTTTAATCTTTTCATTCTTGAAATCATCATAAAGTTCATTAAATGCTTCTAATAATTCAACATAGTCTTGTAGCTCATCTTCTTGAGCCATGAAACAGATATTGGAGGTTTTAGTGGCTTCTTCTTCATCAGAGGAAAATGAATTGTTATCATCCCAAGTTGCTTGGAAGGCTTTCTTCTTTTGATTGAACTTATTGAAATTCTTGAAATTTCTTTTAGATTTCATCAATGGGCAATCCTTCTTTATATGACCTGGTTGTTACACTTAAAATAAATAGAATTATCATTAGTATCTTTTTTCTTTTTAAACTTATCTTGTTTTAAGAACTTTCTGAATTTTCTTGAGAACATTTTCATCTCCTCTTCATCATCATCTGAATTGTCCATATCTAAAGATGTATGGAAGGCAAATACTTTCTTCTTAGATTGAAGTTGTTATTCATCCTTCTTCCTATCTTCAAATTGCACTTCATATGCCATTAAATTACCAATAAGGTTTTCTAATGATATTGTTGAGAGATCATTTGCTTCTTCTATTATAGTAGTTCTCTTCTCCCAATCTGATGTGAGTGCATCTTTCTGACTTTTTCAACTTGTGTGTATTCTTTTCCAAGGGCTACTAAGGAATTTGTAATATCGATGAACCTTGTAAACATTTCTGCAATGGTTTCATTCTCCTTCATTTTAAAGAATTTAAACTTGTAAACAAGAACAAAGATTTTAGGTTCTTTAACTTTATTTGTACGTTCATGTGTTACCTATAAAATCTGCCATATTTGATTTACAGATCTGGCTATTGACACACGATTAAATTCTTCTTTATTCAAGATACAAAAAAGCGCGTTCATTACTTTGGCATCAAGATTGATAGACTTCTTTTGTTCTTCACTCCAACCATCATAATTGGTGGTAGGTTTGGTGAATGGTGCTTCCATTATGCTACATAGTTCATAGTTAAGTGATTACAAGTAGATCTTCATTCTACACTTTCAGTAGTTGTAATTTGATCCATCAAATAATGGTGAACGTTGTGTATAATATTCTTCTTTGAATTGTGATGAAGGAAACACTGTTGCCATCCTTACTCTGATATCAAGTGTAGGATCTATAAACAAAGCAACACAAACACTAGAGGGGGTGAATAGTGTTTATAAACTTTAAAAATAAACTACTTGCATGAAAGTAAATGCACAAAATAAATCTCAGAAAAATGCAAATGCAAACACAAGAGATTTTTATTCTAGTTTGGTCCTTGTGACCTACGTTCAGTCCCCAAGCAACCCGCTTGAGATTTTCCTTATCCTGATTTTGATACACCCCAAAATCAACTCCTTGTACACCACTTGACAAAAACAAACTTTACCAAATCTGTACAACCCTTCTCTACATCAAGAAGACAACAACTCTTTGAATGATTACAATGAATCCTATAAGCCTTGAAATTTGTACGTGATTGTGAATAAGAAATCTTATAGGAGAACTTTCAGAATTCTTCACAAAGACTTGAAATTGAGTGAAGAACAGAAAGTAGAAACAAATTTTTTGAAAAACAGAATATTTTGAACATAGTTTTGGGAAGAAAACTTGTGATTTGAATTGGTGATTACATCCAAGGACAACATCCCTATTTATAGGTGAACTTTATGGTCAGTTAGGAAGGTTATTAACTCAAATTTGAAAATCAAAACGTTGGATAAAACACCAGAAAATCAAAACTGAATAACAATCAGAAACTGAAATCAGTCGACTAGGGTATGAGAGTTAGTCGACTAATATAGGAAGTTTTGCCTGGGTTAGTCGATTAGTATATATATCAAGTCAACAATAAAAAACTGACACAGAATGATAAGTCTCTGGAATTTAAGATTAGTCGACTAGCAGAAAGTATTAGTCGACTAAGTTTGCTTACAGTCAAAAAACAGAGAACTGATATATGTTGTGTGAAGATACTATACGAGTTAGAGCCCTCATAAATTGTATCTCTCTGAGAAAATCTTCTGAAATTTCTTGAAATAAGGAATAATTTGTAGTTGATTGTTGAATCAATAAAATCTCTTTCTACCTTACCCCGAGGACGTAGGCAAATCGTCGAACCTCGTTAAATATTGTGTTAGTTTATTTTCTCTCTTGTTTCTGTAACACCCCGCTCCCGGAATACGTACTTAGTTACGTATTCAGATTTCTCGATCATAGTTTTTGATTTACTTTCTGTATTTGTTTGTATTATGAATTGTTTATAGGATCGTTTTACCTTGGATCCGGATTCGTGGACTCGGATTTAGCCCCAGTCTGAACCGGGGACCCGATCTCAGGTTATTACTCAATTTAGTCTTTCTGGTATTCAAATTTGACCGATTTCAGTTCCAAACATCATTTTCCAATATTTTAGATTTTTCATAATTTTTTTGAAATTTTTCAGAATTAAATTGAAAATCTTCAAAACCGATGTCGACCGATACCACAGACCGATTCTCAGATTTTTTATTTACAAACGGAGTTGAATTTTAGGAAACGACTTTCCCATAACTTCTTAAAATCACATTTTCTATCTAAATACTTTTTTCTGGGATTTTTCTAAATTTATCGAAATTCCCCTGGATTTGGTGTCAGCTAGTATCACTGGTTAATTCCAGGAATTTTAGTGTACAATTGAAATTAAATTTCTATATTCCGCTTTCATATTACTTCTTAGAATTATATTTTCTCCTTTCTGGCATTTTCTGAGATTTTTCAGAATTTATCAAAATCCGGCCAACCCGGTATAGACCGGCATTGACGGTTGACTTTAGGATTTTTATTTTAAAAATGGGATTGAATTTCTAAAAACCGATTTCACCAAAAATCTTTAAATAATATTTGTTATTTTTGAGAATTTTTGAGAAGCTTTCCAAGCTACTTTATTTTTTGGACTTTTCCGGAGTTTTCGGTGTTTTCCCAGATACCGGAATTTTATCCAAATCTTTCACTTTTCTCTTTTTTCTATTTTTCTCTCTCCTCGCTAGACGCGAGTTTCACCAAACTCGGATTCATCTTTTAATGCAGAGATCCTCTCCTTACTGCATTTAATGCATTGCTAATCAATTCCAATCAAGTCATTATGACTTTTGTCCTTTTTGTTAAACGCAAAACTCGCGTTTATCCTCCTGGACGCGGATTTTTCTCCGCCTCCAGTTCATTTGGCCAAGACGCGGATTTTGTTCATAGAGACGCAAGTTATTTTGTGCGTTCTCTTTTGTTTTGGAAAGGAAAGGCAACATTATAATATTCATTTATTCCCTTTATGTATATTACCCCACTCCTTTCTCTCTCTTCATTATTTTCTTCTTCTCCTCCTTTGTTTCCTGAGAACAAAAACCAGCAGCCAAGAGCCTCTTGCTCCCTTCTTTGGCCGGCCCATCTCCACCTTCTCCACCTCAATTTCCACCACCAATTCCTCCACCTCTCTCTCCTCCATCTCCTCCGCCATTCCAACAACAACAACACCAACTCCAACCACCAATATCACCTTCTTCTTCCTCACTTTCCACCAAACAACCCATTCTTACCAACAAACTTCACCACCTTCTCCACCACCACCTACACCACCTTAGCCACCATCAAACACACCACCTTCTTCTCTCGACATTCTCTTTCTAACGGACCTACTCGTCGCTCTCCGTAACACCATTTTCAAAACTTCAATTTTTCCATTTTAACTACACTTGCACCCCTCCACATATTGCTTTGACCACCTTTCTGGCCAACTCCGGCCAACTCCGGCTGCCGCCGGTGACCGTCGGCCATCACCCCCTTCCATTCTTCTTTCTTATCTTTCCTTTCGTTCTTCCTTTTCTTCCCTTCATTCTTTCTTTTTTTCTTTCTCTTTTCTTTCCTTCTTTTTTCTTCCTTTCCTATTAATTCAAAACCTGCGTCCCTCTCTCCTCATTTTCTGCGTCTCCCCCTTACATCTCACTCCCTGGCTCTCTCTTTCTCTGTTAATTGCTAGACGCGGAACTCATCCCCGCGTCCAAGCAATTCTTTAACGCGATCCTCGCGTTCTTGTGTTAACACGACGCGGAGCTCATACCCGCGTCTGTGTTCTTCTCGTCCCTAGCTTTAACGCGAGTCTCGAATCCCGTGTTTGTGACATCTCCGCAATGCGTCTCCCGCGTTTGCGATTCTCGCGTCTCCATTCTCTCTCCTCCTTTATATTGAACGCGGTTACGCGTTGATTTCCTGGATTCCGGACATCAGGCATTTCACGGTGTTTTTCTAAGTTTAAGGCGAGTGTTCTCGCTTTCCCATTGGACTTTCCCGCATCGTCGGGTTGACTTGCATAACATTATGTATTTATTTCGGTATTCTCGTTTGATATTGTGATGCACATACTTGTCATGTTAACACTTGACATACACCTGTCTGTATCATTTAGCAACTGCCGTGTTATTCTGTATTACTTACAATAACTTGAATCATGTGCATGTTATCCTGTGTTATATATACAGTGACCCGAATATATAGTATTCATGTACTCCTGAATTCCTGATCATGTCCTGATCCTTTTATTCCTGTGAATTGCTATCTACATATTAAATTACAATAAGACAACTTGTACCCGGTTTGGGGGAAACTGATGGGCCCTGATTAATCATGTTTATGGTGGCCTTATCGAGTCACGCGTGGCCACATACTTGAGGGATCACCTGGCGGCCATCAGGGATTTCGTGGGGTGTGCTGGTACCCCTACTCCTTTTCATTCCTGCCGGGTATGCACACGCCCTAGGCCTATTTCTATGGGATCTGTGATACTCTATTCCTGTTCGGGCATAAATAAGTCCCGGTACCTAGCGGTACGTTCCGGCTCAGCACCGGATACTCCTGGACCGTTGTCCCGGGCATGTACGGGGCCCATCCGAAACATGATTCATCGAACTTTATCAGTTTCTAAATAACTTGCTCTATAAGTTGTGAGTGAAAGTATGTGGAATGGGACACATACTGAAGCCTAGAACTTAGACGGCCCCAATTATGATAAGATGCTAATATACAATTTGTTGTGCCGTTTTGTAACACGGGTTGTATGCACTTGGATTATGGTGGCATGGGATAAAGGTATATAGATGAGGGTTTCCTTGTTTGGATTATTCCCTCGATGTACTAGTCTCATGGAGCCGTGACCTGAGTCGTGCGATCGGTTTTACTCGTAATTAGTTTTATTCGGTTTTATCAATACACTTATACTTATCTTAGCACGCCATCTGGCATTCGCATCACCACTTGCTGGGGGAGTTCTGACTCCTCTGGATCCTCATGTCCAGGTCCTAGAGCTTGGAGCTAGGGGATTCTCTTTGTTGCTGACCTGAGAGGTATTGCGGTAGCTTGGATCTCCAGCAGACCATTTGAAACTCTATCCTTCCAGGCCCCTGTGCGCCTCTCGAGTTTTCCTTTTGTAAACTCGTGAGTACCTTTATACTGTTCATACATGTACATCTCTTTGTATTCTCGCAATTGCACCTATCAGTGATGTAATATTCTTGTAATATTTATCACCTCTGGTGATAACTTTGTAATTGTACTCATATGTTGGAATATATAATGCACCATTTGCTTCCGTACTCTGATTCTTGCCTGTACTGATGCTTAGCGTATATACGTGAGGGTATTTCTGACCTGCGTATATACGTCGCAGTAACGTCTCCGTATCCGTGGGATCGGGGCGTTACAGGGTGGTATCAGAGCATAGGCTCTCGCATCCTCAGTACGTCCAGACGGCAAATTAATGGTAAAGAAATTTGCAACTGGAATACAAGAGTCCTGATTATACAATCCAACTACAAGTGCAGAGTTATCTATCCCTTCCTTCTGATCCATTTCTTGAATCCTGAGACCTTCAATCTTTTACCTTCCAGTTTCTTCTTGTTACCCTCTCCAACCAACTCAAATATGGAAAGACGGGGAACACGTAATGGTGCTGGTACTTCTCAAGATGGATCCAACAGAGACAATGATGGTATGATGAGGATACTTCAAGGGATGATGCAGAGTCAACAACAGCAGACAGAGCTTCTACGTCAAGGACTGTTAGTTGTACCCCGAGAACAGAGGCCAGGCAACGTGTCGGATTTCAGGAGATTACAGCCGGCGATCTTTTTAGGTATAGAGAAGCCCCTGGATGCAGAACAGTGGCTGATAGACACAACAGATCTTTTGAAGGCGGCCCGAGTCCCTGATGAGAACCAAGTGGAAGTGGCCAAGATACAATTGAAGGATGTGGGCCGAACATGGTGGTTGGCGGAAGAAGCGACACTGGAGAAACCCATCACATGGGACCAGTTCTCAAAGGGTTTCTACGAGAGATTCTTCCCTGCAACAGCTCAAAGGGACATGGAAGAACAATTTATCCGCCTACAGCAGCGCAACCGGTCAGTGGATGAATATGCTGCTGAATTCTTGAGGCTCAGCAGATTTGCTCCCTACATGGTGGCAGACGAAGAAAAACGGGCCAGCAGATTTCAGCAAGGGCTAAAGATGGACGTCCAGATGTATCTTATTCCTCAACAGCTGAAGACATACTCCCAGGTTCTCTCCATTGCCCGTGAAGTAGAACAAGGACTAGAGAAGAAGAATGAGAACCAGGTACATAACAAGTCAGCGAAGAGACCCTTTCAGTTGATGAACGAAGAAGACGCAGCCAGAACCACCAACGGGCCGATAGTCAAGCGACCATTCTAACCTCCACTTCAGCAGATGATATGCGGGTACTGCCAAAAGCCCGGACACATCCAACGCAACTGCCGAAAGGCTAATGGACTATGTTTGGTATGTGGATCCGGTAATCACTTGACAGGTGGTTGCCCATTCAAGAGGACCTATCCAACACCATCAACATTTCCAGCACGAGCAACACCCCCGGCACTTCCAGCTCCACCACTGAGGAGGAACCCAGAACCCGTTGACCGAAGAGCTCCATTCCCATCCCAACAGTATGACCAGCCACAGAGAGGAGCAAGAACTAGAGCAGATCATGGCAGAGGCCAAGTCTACAACACGGCAGCGGAGGCATCAGACGAAGCAACAGCAGAATATGAAACCCAGTATCCAGAACAGGAATCTTGAGGATATCACTATAACCGTTACCCTGATCTTTTGTATTTTGAGTTGGTAACCTTTTGTAAATATCTCACTTTATCATTCTCTCATTGTCAATCCTGGTCTCTCCTGTGTTCATCTTCCCCTTATCGAAATTGCGAGGACGCATTTTTGTAAGGTGGGTGGAATGTAACACCCCGCTCCCGGAATACGTACTTAGTTGCGTATTCAGATTTCTCGATCGTATTTTTTGATTTACTTCCTGTATTTGTTTGTATTATGAATTGTTTATAGGATCGTTTTACCTTGGATCCGGATTCGTGGACTCGGATTTAGCCCCAGTCTGAACCGGGGACCCGATCTCAGGTTATTACTCGATTTAGTCTTTCTGGTATTCAAATTTGACCGATTTCAGTTTCAAACATCATTTTCCAATATTTTAGATTTTTTATGATTTTTTTGAAATTTTACAGAATTAAATTGAAAATCTTCAAAACCGTTGTCGACCGATACCACTGACCGATTCTCGGATTTTTTATTTACAAACGGAGTTGAATTTTAGGAAACGACTTTCCCATAACTTCTTAAAATCACATTTTCTATCTAAATACTTTTTTCTGGGATTTTTCTAAATTTATCGAAATTCCCCTGGATTTGGTGTCGGCCAGTATCACTGGTTGATTCCAGGAATTTTAGTTTACAATTAGAATCAAATTTCTACATTCCGCTTTCATATTACTTCTTAGAATTATATTTTCTCCTTTCTGGCATTTTCTGAGATTTTTCAAAATTTATCAAAATCCGGCCAACCCGGTATAGACCGGTGTTGACGGTTGACTTTAGGATTTTTATTTTGAAAATGGGATTGAATTTCTGAAAATCAATTTCACTAAAAATCTTTAAATAATATTTATTATTTTTGAGAATTTTTGAGAAGCTTTCCAAGCTACTTTATTTTTTGGACTTTTCCGGAGTTTTCGGAGTTTTCCCAGATACCGGAATTTTATCCAAATATTTCACTTTTCTCTTTTTTCTATTTTTTTCTCTCCTCTCTAGACGCGAGTTTCACCAAACTCGGATTCAGCTTTTAATGCAGAGATCCTCTCCTTACTGCATTTAATGCATTGCTAATCAATTCCAATCAAGTCATTATGACTTTTGTCCTTTTTGTTAAACGCAAAACTCGCGTTTATCCTCCTGGACGCGGATTTTTCTCCGCGTCCAGTTCATTTGGCCAAGACGCGGATTTTGTTCATAGAGACGCAAGTTATTTTGTGCGTTCTCTTTTGTTTTGGAAAGGAAAGGCAACATTATAATATTCATTTATTCCCTTTATATATATTACCCCACTCCTTTCTCTCTCTTCATTATTTTCTTCTTCTCCTCCTTTGTTTCCTGAGAACAAAAACCAGCAGCCAAGAGTCTCTTGCTCCCTTCTTTGGCCGGCCCATCTCCACCTTCTCCACCTCCATTTCCACCACCAATTCCTCCACCTCTCTCTCCTCCATCTCCTCTGCCATTCCAACAACAACAACACCAACTCCAACCACCAACATCACCTTCTTCTTCCTCTCTTTCCACCAAACAACCCATTCTTACCATCAAACTTCACCACCTTCTCCACCACCACCTACACCACCTTAGCCACCACCGAACACACCACCTTCTTCTCCTCGACATTCTCTTTCTAACGGACCTACTCGTCGCTCTCCGTAACAACCATTTTCAAAACTTCAATTTTTTTCATTTTAACTACACTTGCACCCCTCCACATATTGCTTTGACCACCTTTCCGGCCAACTCCGGCCGCCGCCGGTGACCGCCGGCCATCGCCGGCCATCACCCCCTTCCATTCTTCTTTCTTATCTTTCCTTTCCTTCTTCCTTTTTTTCCCTTCATTCTTTCTTTCTTTCTTTCTCTTTTCTTTCCTTCTTTTTTTCTTCCTTTCCTATTAATTCAAAACCTGCGTCCCTCTCTCCTCATTTTCTGTGTCTCCCCCTTGCATCTCACTCCCTGGCTCTCTCTTTCTCTGTTAATTGCTAGACGCGGAACTCATCCCCGCGTCCAAGCAATTCTTTAACGCGATCCTCGCATTCTTGTGTTAACACGACGCGGAGCTCATACCCGCGTCTGTGTTCTTCTCGTCCCTAGCTTTAACGCGAGTCTCGAATCCCGCGTTTGTGACATCTCCGCAATGCGTCTCCCGCGTTTGCGATTCCCACGTCTCCATTCTCTCTGCTCCTTTATATTGAACGCGGTTACACGTTGATTTCCTGAATTCCGGACATCAGGCATTTCACGGTGTTTTTCTAAGTTTTAGGCGAGTGTTCTCGCTTTCCCATTGGACTTTCCCGCATCGTCGGGTTGACTTGCATAACATTATGTATTTATATCGGTATTCTCGTTTGATATTGTGATGTACATACTTGTCATGTTAACACTTGACATACACCTGTCTGTATCATTTAGCAACTGCCGTGTTATTCTGTATTACTTACAATAACTTGAATCATGTGCATGTTATCCTGTGTTATATATACATTGATCCGAATATATAGTATTCATGTACTCCTGAATTCCTGATCATGTCCTGATCCTTTTATTCCTGTGAATTGCTATCTACATATTAAATTACAAAAAGACAACTTGTACCCGGTTTGGGGGAAACTGATGGGCCCTGATTAATCATGTTTATGGTGGCCTTATCGAGTCACGCGTGGCCACATACTTGAGGGATCACCTGGCGGCCACCAGGGATTCCGTGGGGTGTGCTGGCACCCCTACTTCTGTTCATTCCTACGGGTATGCACACGCCCTAGGCCTATTTCTATGGGATCTGTGATACTCTATTCCTGTTCGGGCGTAAATTAGTCCCGGTACCTAGCGGTACGTTCCGGCTCAGCACCGGATACTCCTGGACCGTTGTCCCGGGCATGTACGGGGCCCATCCGAAACATGATTCATCGAACTTTATCAGTTTCCAAATAAGTTGCTCTATAAGTTGTGAGTGGAAGTATGTGGAATGGGACACATACTGAAGCCTAGAACTTAGACGGCCCCAATTATGATAAGATGCTAATATACAATTTGTTGTGCCGTTTTGTAACACGGGTTGTATGCGCTTGGATTATGGTAGCATGGGATAAAGGTATATAGATGAGGGTTTCCTTGTTTGGATTATTCCCTCGATGTACTAGTCTCATGGAGCCATGACCTGAGTCGTGCGATCGGTTTTACTCGTAATTAGTTTTATTCGATTTTATCAATACACTTGTACTTATCTTAGCACGCCATCTGGCATTCGCATCACCACTCGCTGGGGGAGTTCTGACTCCTCTGGATCCTCATGTCCAGGTCCTGGAGCTTGGAGCTAGGGGATTCTCTTTGTTGCTGACCTGAGAGGTGCTGCGGTAGTTTGGATCTCCAGCAGACCATTTGAAGCTCTATCCTTCCAGGCCCCTTGTGCGCCTCTCGAGTTTTCCTTTTGTAAACTCATGAGTACCTTTATACTGTTCATACATGTACATCTCTTTGTATTCTCGCAATTGCACCTATCAGTGATGTAATATTCTTGTAATATTTATCACCTCTGGTAATAACTTTGTAATTGTACTCATATGTTGGAATGTATAATGCACCATTTGCTTCCGTACTCTGATTCTTGCCTGTACTGATGCTTAGCGTATATACGTGAGGGTATTTCTGACCTGCGTATATACGTCGCAGTAACGTCTCCGTATCCGTGGGATTGGGGCGTTACAGTTTCTCTGCTCTTGATCTTGTGGGCACTTCTCTGGCTCGTCTATCTCTGTTACTTGGGTTCCTCAATTTGGTTGATGCCCGGATAGAAGGCTTTAGGTGCAAGAAGTGCTATCCCCCGAAGTCGCAACTCGAATATACTTCAAATAAGCCCCCTTTCGTATAAGTACTTTCGACTGAAATTCTGGTGCAGGCTAACATTTAAGTTTATTTGCATATGCAGCAATAAACTGAAAGGACCACTCAATAAATACATGCAAAGAATAATAAGATTAAATTCGAGAGGATCATCATGGTAGTTACCTAATCCTCCGATCACGACTCTTGCCCTTTGTTCACAGTCAAACATAAAAGTTATTTCCCGACATGACACCATCAAGAATCCTCTCCACTGAAAAGTTTGTAACCTGAAACAATGACTTCCTCTTCAACTATTAAATTTATAAAATTTATAAGTGTCTCGGTATCCAATTCATTTTCATATGATTGCTTACCAGAAAATTTATCTTTCCCCTTCTTGCTTTAAGCAGCTGTAGGAATTTCCTTTAGACTGAATAATGTATACTTTTTATTCACTTTTTATAACGGTCACACGAGATTCTGAACACTTTCTTTTCCCATCTATTCGTGGGGAAGATATCTGCCTCGTTGAAAGAACTTCTTTGTCCTCTTTTCTTGAACTCTTTTTCACTTGTCTTATTTTGTTAAAACATGATTTGATATATTGTTTTCAATAATTTCTAATGAGAGGTTTGTTGGCTCCCCATTTAAGTCAAATGCAGGAGATAAATCAACAGAGTTCTCTGATGAGTTCTTATATGATGACTTTTGAAAAAGAAAATACGGGAGGAGGGAAATTTATAAAAAAAAAAAATAATAATTTTATTTTATTTATTCTAATAATTTTTCATACAACTTTCTCAAACTCTATTTATAGAAATACAAATTCTCCAATCTCTTACTAGTAGACAAACTCTTATAGCCAAATACTACAAATATTAAATTGAAACTCAAATACATAAAAACCCTACTACAATCATAATTAGACTTTGACTCCTAAAGGAATAAAAACTCTTCTAAATAGATACTCCTAGTTTAAGTCACCTTTGACCAAAGCTCTTTACAAACATGATTGAAATTGATTCATCCTCCGTTAATTCAATTCTTCCATAAAATGCATGCGTAACACTTGGTCTAATTAATCATGATTTAATGCTTTAATTTTAGATTTTGAATAATTTATGATAATTAACTTAGTTACTCATATGATAATACAATTTTGATAAGATTAATGAAAAATTGAAATGAATAATCAAGTGAGACATCTACAAATATAAAGATATACATACACACACTGATTAGGTGAAAACCGTGCACATAAACAGGTGTTGAAACAAAGATTAAAAACTGGGTGCTCTGGTTTCTCGCAATTCTACCGCTATAACAAGTGGCTATGCGGCCCATGATCTACAAGAAGGGATGCAATGAAAGCATTTTGGTATCATTAAATTACTAAATCTGCTAAAACGGTCTTCTTTATTTCGAAAAAGAAAGAAAATAAAAACAAAAAGTAAAAAGTAATAGAGACGGTTTGATTTTGAATGTTGGTTTGAGATCACTAAAGAGAAAAATATGAGTTTTTAAAATAAAAGAAATTTAAGGCTCACTCATTTTCTTAATACCACTATGTACTTACATCTTGAAAGATTAGTGTCTTAATTAAAATCATCGACAAGTGTCCAAGCAATGAAAACAAGATAGAGGTTGAAAAATGCAACTCCTCTTTAACACGATTTTAAAGTTGAATGGTAAACAATCAAGAAATTCAAGCAAGAAATAAAAATAAGTTTTAAAAGTTCTATTTTAAATAAAGAGTAAAAAACTCAACACCCATCAGTTGTTGCTTTCAGGAACACTCGCTTAATAGCAAGGCTTGTCTTAAAGCATGCATATGATTCAATTGGGGTCACAAAAATTGTAACGCCCCGATCCTGCGGGTACGGAGACGTTACTGTAACGTATATACGCAGATCAGAAATACCCTCACGTATATACACTAAGCATCAGTACAAGCAAGAATCAGAGTACGGAAGCACGTGGTGCATTATACATTCCATCATATGAGTACATTACAAAGTTATCACCAGATGTGACAAATATTACAAGAATATTACATCACCGATAGGCGCAAATGCGAGAATATAAGGAGATGTACATGTATGAACAGTACCAAAGGGAGGCTCCGAGTCACAACAGGAAAACTCTGGAGCCGAACAGGGGGCCTGGAAGGATAGAGCTTCAAATGGTCTGCTGGAAATTCAAGCTACCGCTGCGCCACTCTGATCAGCAACTGGGAGAATTCACATGCTCCAAGCTCCAGAACCTGGACATGAGGATCCAGAGGAGTCAGAACTCCCCCAGCGAGTGGTGATGCGAAAGCCAGATGGCGTGCAAAGATAAACACACGTGTATCGATAAAACCGAATTATAATCATGCATTGAAAACAATGTCGTGAGCATAGGCATGTATAAGCAGGTAGATATATAACAAGTGATATTAAGCAGGAACTACTCATGGAATGATAAGATAGGAGCAGAAGACTGATGGAATGGAACATGGGTAATAAAACAGGGTATGAGTAGCTAATATGCTAATAATCATAAAACTGAAAATTCAAAGTAAACCCGATGGAAGCAAACTCGGCAAAGCATACAACAGATCCATAGCTGGCATCTTTTATTATTATTATTGCTCGTCTTACCCTGATGTCTAGATATGTGAACTAGCGTCCCAGCACACATATATCCACATCTGAGTAAAGGAAGGTTGTTATTGAAAACTAACGGGGGGTATCAACGAACAATGTTTACAGTGTGTCCCGTACAAGCCCGGGACCACGACCCAGGATGTTCCATCGCTGGTGTATGGAACCGATCGTAAGGCCTACAGGAGGGTCTTATAGAATGCCCTTATCAAGATGGTACCAAGAAGGAGGGAGCCAGCACTTCCCTCGGTCGCCTGGAGGCCCACAGGTCAGACCGGAAGTTTTAGTTGCACAACATGCCTAGTACCACTGTAAACACGAACATATATTGATAGCCGCAAGTTTCCCCCGACCCGATGCAAGTTGTTCCTTTTTATGATTTATTATGTAGTTATCAAATTTACGGGAATAGCAGGTACAAGACATGATCAGGAATTCAGGAGTACATGAGTACTATAGATTCAGGTCACTGTATATATAATACAGGATAACAAGTACAAGATTCAAGTCACTGCATGTAATGCAGGATAACAAGTATAGTATTCCCGTAAATGAGATAATCACAGGTCAAGTATATCATGCCGGGTGTTAAGTGATAGCATGACAGGAGGATGATATTTTGCAGGTGACCAATCATGTCAAGAGATTGATATTAGTCCGGTGGCAAGTCATGCCATAACAAGAGGTCTTGCCAAGTAGTAGCATGTCTGGTGTTAGGTGATAACACATCAGTTGTCAGGTGATACAAACAGGTATTAAATAGTAGCATGTAAATGACAGGTATGAAGTAATGGCATGGCATGTAATAGAGTAGTAGCTGAGCACAACCAAGCGGAGCTGAGTAAGCTGAAGGCACGGATAGCAAGCAGTATTTAACACTGGAGCGTCTGGCAAGGTTACCGGGACAACTCGGCTTAAAGTGCGAGTATAAAATCCGGCAGCATCTCGCCTAGACGAATCTAGTGGTAAAGTGTTGAACGCTGATCATGATAACCAGGCGGAGCTGAGAGACCTGACGGTCTCAACTCACTTCTCTTTCGAGATAGTGAGAGACCGGAGGCTGAGAAACCTGACGGTCTCAACTCACTTCTCTTTCGAGATAGTGAGAGACCGGAGGCTGAGAAACCTGACGGTCCCAACTCACTTCTCTTTTGAGATAGTGAGAGACCGGAGGCTGAGAAACCTGACGGTCTCAACTCACTTCTCTTTCGAGATAGTGAGAGACCGAAGGCTGAAAGGTCCGGAAGACAAGAACGTTCGAGGTTTAAGCGCACTCTCAGTGGCTACTAGCCATCCCAGGAGTGGGCAGAAACCCAGAGTCCAACGACCACGAAGGGTCGGCCACGCATGGTATAAAGCAGTAAAATACATCACATGCATGGTATATGTACAAGAATTAAACTACCCTAATACAAGCATTCGTCACAGAGCAATACATGTCCAGTCATTGGCACTCGGCCATACACAAATACAGGGACACAGCCCAATACAAAATACATTTAAACACAGAATAAAATACATGTCGACCCGACAAAGCGGGGAAACCCAAATGGAGGCGAGGACACTCGCCTAAATCACCGAAAATGCCGAAAAGTCCGAAATCCATGGAACTCGTGCATGCGCCATAAAATATAATAATATATAAATATTTTAGAGAGAGGAAGTGAAGAGAAGAGAGAAAAAGTTAGAGAGAGAAAGAGAGGAAAATCTAGAGAGAGAAGTATATGGTGTTGGCCCAAAGGCCATTTGCCCGATATCTCCATGATTATTTTGATGATAACAAAACATATTTAGTTATGTATTTAACATTTATGTTTCAGAATATTTCAGGTTATTTAACAGGTTATTTTTGACGGCTCCGCTAAAAGACTCACAAGTTTGGACGCCGCAAAAATGAAGATTCCCAAGCTATGCACAACTAGGATGCTTCGGGATCAAGATGATGATGTGAAGATCAAGACGTCAAAGAAAAATAAGATTTGTATTTTTGTTTTTAGAAATTGTGTCAAAACCTAGATGATAGAAGTAGAGGATTGGGATTACACACACACACCTATTCAGTTTTTATAAAGGCTTCAAAAATGATTTCAAAATCCATTTCCTAACATGTTTTGGAAATTAAGTTAGAAATATTTAAGTTTTTGGAAAAATAGTTTTTGAGAAAAACAAGCTTTTATCAAAAGGATTTATATCAAAATATTTTAAACATGATAGAGTATTGACACAGGCTCATACTCTAAGTTTTTACAAGTTTAAAATATAAAACTTAAAAGATAAAATCATTTCCCAAATTTTCTGGTTCTGGCAGTTCTGATTTTTCAGAACTGACAGTGGCCGGTCGACCGGGTCGGTTGACCGGACGTGCACAAATTGTGCACGAGTATCAGTCGACCGTAACGGTCGACCGATCCCTTTGTTTTTGCTCTCGGGAAAACTCGGTCGACCGAGGCGGTCGACCGTAGGTCCCAACGGTCGGATTTTTGACCGTTGGCGGTCGACCGTCCCGGTCGACCGGACACTGTCAAAAGTTCTGACAGTTCCAACAGCTAGTTTTCTGTCAGGTTTTTGTTTTGGGATTTGTTTCCAACAGCTATGAGAGGCTGTTTTGAGTTGTTTTTGACCCCTATAAATAGGAGGTCATTTCTATTTGATTAGATCTATCAAGAACAATTTTACAAAAGATTTTCAAGTGTTTTCTAAGTTTTCAATAGCTTTCTTTTGCAAAAGATTTCCAAAGCCAAAAATTGCCAACACCCCAACTTGTAGCCTTTACCTCTAGCTTCTCTCTAGCTTTTGCACTACACAATCCCATCAATCTACATCTACATACTTGGTTCTAGGATTGTGATAAGTGAGCTTTTGTAAAGTGATCAAGTGTTGATCACTCATTTTCTTCTTGGAGTGAAGTTGTAGAGGCATCGGCCTCAAGGCGAGCGAGTGTGCTCAAGGTGGTGTTGAGGCATCACGAGAGACGGACAAGTGTGTCCTTGTATTGTTGATCCGGTGGGATCCTCAATAGTGGAAATCCTTCAAGTGTGAAGGCGGGGACGTAGAGCGTGGCTCGAACCTCGGAAACATATCGGCGTGTTTGCGTTTGCTCGAATTTTCTCTAACTCAACTCTCTTACTTTATTGCACTTATATTGTTCTATTTATTGCAAATTTACATTTGTGCGAATTGTTGTGTTAGAAATTTTTAATTCCGCATAATTGTCATTTCATATAGCCATCACCTATTCACCCCCCCTCTAGGTGATCTCAATTAGTATCATAGCGATTTCAATTGGTATCAGAGCCTAACCCTACAACTTAGGTCTAACCACCTTAGGGAGATCCATATTTGGCTATATACATTTTTGTTGCATTTATATTTGCTTGTGCATTCATGGCATCCATGGACTTCTCTAGCATTAAATCCCCACCCAAATTTGATGGCTTGAACTTTCCCATTTGAAAAGTCAAGATGAACTTATTTTTGAAATCCTTAGGTGTTAGGGTAGCTAGGGCCATAACCAAAGATTTCATAGAACCTACAACCGATGAGAGCACATGGTCCGAGGATACTTCCAAAGACTATGAGGCTAATGCTAGGGCACAATATGCATTGACCCAAGCATTAAATGAGGATGACCTTGCACGCATAATTAATTGTAAATCCGCATTTGAGGTTTGGAACATTCTTATTGTGACTCATGAGGGAACGTCACAAGTCAAAAGAGCTAAGGTTGACTTGCTACGTTCTCAATATGAGAACTTTTATATGTTTGATAATGAGAGCATTGATGACATGCTCACTCATTTTACTAAGATCACTAACGCTTTATCTTCTCTAGGAGACAAGATTGACAATGACCAAAAGATTCGAAAGGTCATTCGGGCTCTTCCCAAAGCTTGGGAAGTCAAGGCAACAACACTCAAGGAGCTTAATGACAAAGAGGAGATGGACTTCTCCGGCTTCATCGGAAATCTCAAGACACATGAGATGGAGATGAAGGTTCGAGAAGAAAGGGAGGCACCCAAGAAGAAGACAATCGCCTTCAAAGCCACTCCTACCATACACGAGGAGGACGACTCATCCGAAGATTGCGATGAGGACTTCGCCATGCTCATCCGGAAGGTGGGCAAGATGTTTTACAAGAAGGGACGGCAAAGTAACTTCCGAAGGGGGAAGCCTCAAGGAAGGTACGAGAAGAAAAGAGAAGAACCCGGTCCTTGCTTCCATTGCAAGAAGATCGGTCACCTAATTGCCGATTGCCCCGCTCTCCAAGCAACCACCTCCAAGCATGGGAAGAAGAAGAAAGCTTTGGCCGCTACATGGGATGATACGGAGTCCGAATCCGAGGAGGAGATCGACACCGCCAACATGTGCTTTATGGCACAAGGTGAGGATTCATCTAAGGTATGTCTAGAAACTTTTATTGATGATGATGATCTTACAATGGATGAACTTGCTCAATTTTTTGAAGAATTGCAACATAGGTATGAGATTTCACAATCTCATAATAAGAAATTGAAAAAGGAAAATGATGTTTTGAAGAACAAACTTGAAATTTGTTTAAAAGAGAAAAATGAGTTATCTAGTTCTTTTGAAAAATTGAAAAGTGATTTTGATAAGTATAAGGTAGCTAATAAAGGAAAAACCCCCATGATTTCTAATAATAAAAATGTTTTTGTTGAAATTCAAAAACGTGTTGATTCTTTAGATAACACTTTAAAGAAATGTGCATTTGATTTTAACAAGCTTGCATCTAAATTTCCTAAGGGAGTAGCCCAAGGGAAACATGTTCATCATAAACACTCTACACATAAACATGCACACACACATAACCATGCATTTATGTATAGTAGTGGTAGAATTTTTATTTGCACGCATTGTGGCCGCAAAGGCCATTTAGAAAAGTTTTGTTATGCTAAGAACAATGTTAAGAATAAATTTGTTTGGGTTCGCCCCGGATCTAACCCCAAAGGACCCACTAAGATTTGGGTACCAAAAGAGCCACCGAATTTAAATGATACAGGTATAGGTGGATCTACACCCTCCAAGACTTAGGAGGAGGTGGTGCCAGGGTGGTTGATGCATCGGAGCTTAAAGAACAAATCGTGCATGCATCGCTATCGTGGAGGCACCTATTTGTGGAGATTGCCCGTATTTTGGTAACATCTCCATTTAAGAGTTTAATTTTTGTATATACAATTGTTATAGGATTGCTAGTTTAATTTTATGCCTCATTGATACATGATTAGTATAAACTTGCAACTCTATCATGATTATATATGCCATGTCCAGTTTTTGATATCTAGTTGTTTATGCAATGTTTAAATGTCCACATATATAGTTTATAATTTGTGATTATATACTTGTATACATATACACATTATTTTCATAAATAAAAATAAACATTTGTAAAATTTCCATATATAAAGCAAATACCTTAGAGATGGCAATTGCGCGCCTCAACTCATTTCACGAGGAATCAAGAGGAAGAAGTTCAGAACCCGTCACTGGGTATTCGGCTTTAACATCTCTAAAACTTTGTTTTAATATGGAAATTAAAAATTAAAATACCTTGTTTGTAACTTTGGTTGTCATAACAATTTAATGAAGATTACAACATGTTGATTGTAATTTTATATTTATAATATATCATATAAAATTATATTTTTTAAAAATTTTTTTAGGCTGTATTTTGCAGACAGGTTTCAGGCGAAACCAGTTGACCGACCATAGTCCCGGTCGACCGCTGCTGACCAGCAGAGCTCTCGGGATAATTCGGTCGACCGTGCCGGTCGACCGTTCTGAAAATTCAGAACTCTCGGGTTGTCCTCGGTCGACCGAAAGTCAACCCCGGTCGACCGTTCGACGAATTCTGCCCTATATCTGTTATTTCTTTTCACTTTTTTTCTCTCTCTCTCTCTCACTCAGCCGACGAACCCGACTCCCTCCTTCTCCAAAAATTTTCTTTTTCTCTCCAATCTCTCAACCGATCTCAAATTAATTTAAAACCCACTTCCAATTCCTTCTTCAAGTGCCAGATCTTCAGTTTCAAGTCGATCCATCCGCCAGATTTGCAGATTTTCGGATTTTTCTGATTAGGGTTTGAGTTCTTCACTCTTAAGGTAAAAACTTTTTTTTTCTCTCTGATATTCACTTCCAGCTTTGTAATCTTCCATCTATTGTCAATATATTAGGTTATTAAGCTTTCTAGATCGTGCCCTAACTTGTTTCAACCTAAAAATCTCATTTTTTATTCTAAAATGTCAAAACGATCAAGGCAAGAGAAAGGCAAAGCCATTGCACAACCTTCAACTCCCAAACCTAAACGTCTTTTTGTCAGTGAACTTGCCGGTAATCGTTACATCAATCTTTCCACTAGAAAAATCAACTCGGGGAGATATGTTGTCATTCAAGATTTTGAGCATTTGGATATCCCCCAAATCTTTAGGAACAATGAACTAGACGAGTTCTTAACTATCAAGGAACAAGTCTATTCCTCTCTAGTTCCCTATTTTTATGCAAACTTTTCATTTGATGGGAACCGGATCAAATCTAGAGTGTTAGGTAGGGACATCGACCTTAGTATCGGTCGACTTGGTGATATCCTACATCTCACCCCTGGTGGTGTTGATGTGTATTCCTATGACCTACACACTTTTGAGTCCTATCCTGACGGTGAGTCTGCGCTCACCGCATCTACCTTGATCCACGGGGATGATAACCCCGGTCTAGTAAGGAACGAAGTTGTGAGTAGGTTCACTCTCACTGCTCAGGTCCTTGCTAAGATTAATTTCTACAACCTTGTCCCTAAGCATGGTGAGTATAGTAATGCTAGGGGTCCTACATCTCTGATTATCTATTGCCTTCTGCGAGGCATTAAGATAAATATACCCCGACTCATTGCATCTCATATGGCTTCTGACCAAATTCGTATGTCCGGTCGAAGTCTTCCTTTTGGCATGCTGATTACTCACATTCTCAGAGCCCTCAACTTCGATCTTTCTGCTGAGATTTCAGAAGATCCCAATATAAACATTGATGGAGTTTTGTTGAAGAGGATGGAAGCACAGTTGCGTAGACACGCTCCTGAGCAACCTCCAATTCCACCTCCTGTTATTCCTGGATCTTCTTCTGCCCCAGGGTCATCTTCGGCCCCAAGGACTTCATCTGCGTCAGCCCCAGCTTTTCCTCTTGATCTTCAGTCTCTCATGTCTTCTGTGGTCCGCTCTCAGCTCGAGGCACATCAGGCCTAGATTGAGCAGCGCGATACAGCTTTTCGTGCAGAGCTGGATGCACGATTTCTGCGTGAGGCCGCTGCTCGAGCGGAGATAGACTCTCGCATCCAGGGTCTTAGGAATGACGTGTCATATATTGTTGACTCCATGAGATTTGTGGATGTTCAGTTTGATGCTCTTTTCACCAAATTTGACATGATTCCTCCTGATCCTACTTCCATCGCTCGTCCACTTCCCTCTTCTGGTCCTCCATTTCCTACCAGAGCTCCATCATCTGCTCCTCCACCTCGACCTCGGGTTGACAGGATTGATCCAGAGGAGGCGGCAGCTTCTTCAGAGCAAGATGGTGATGGTGACAAGACTATGGCCGAAGGCATGGAGCACTCGTCAGAGGACGGAGACGATGACGGCGGTGACGGTGATACTGGTGCTGAGGAGTGACCTCCCCTTTTGATGATGTCAAAAAGGGGGAGAGTTATCTTGAGAGAGATATTTTGTGATGTAGTACTTTGTGTAAAGTTATCTTGAGAGAGATATTTTGTGATGTAGTACTTTGTGTGTGTTTGGACATGTAGTATTTGTGTTTGGACATGTAGTATTTATTTTTATTTTGTTTTGGACATGTATTTGTGTGTTTGGACACATATTTCTACATATATTTTCTATTATGCTTTGTGGACGTGTTTCTTTATATGTATCCTTTTGTATGAACCCATGTTCTATCTTTATCTATGACATGAGTATTTGCTCTATGATATGAGTACTTGTTGACATGGAAATATGGTGTTTGTCATTTTTTTTTATATATATACTATGCCTGAGTATGATTTGTGTCATTTATGATATGCATGTGTTGAGGGGGAGCTTCATTTGAAGTCTCTACCCAAAATATTTTGTGATAACTACATATGTTTTGTCATCATCAAAAAGGGGGAGATTGTTGGCCCAAAGGCCATTTGCCCGATATCTCCATGATTATTTTGATGATAACAAAACATATTTAGTTATGTATTTAACATTTGTGTTTCAGAATATTTCAGGTTATTTAACAGGTTGTTTTTGACGGCTCCGCTAAAAGACTCACAAGTTTGGACGCCGCAAAAATGAAGATTCCCAAGCTATGCACAACTAGGATGCTTCGGAATCAAGATGATGATGTGAAGATCAAGACGTCAAAGAAAAACAAGATTTGTATTTTTGTTTTTAGAAATTGTGTCAAAACCTAGATGATAGAAGTAGAGGATTGGGATTACACACACACACACCTATTCAGTTTTTATAAAGGCTTCAAAAATGATTTCAAAATCCATTTCCTAACATGTTTTGGAAATTAAGTTAGAAATATTTAAGTTTTTGAAAAAACAGTTTTTGAGAAAAACAAGCTTTTATCAAAAGGATTTATATCAAAATATTTTAAACATGATAGAGTATTGACACAGGCTCATACTCTAAGTTTTTACAAGTTTAAAATATAAAACTTAAAAGATAAAACCATTTCCCAAATTTTCTGGTTCTGGCAGTTCTGATTTTTCAGAACTGACAGTGGCCTGTCGACCGGGTCGGTCGACCGGACGTGCACAAATTGTGCACGAGTATCAGTCGACCGCAACGGTCGACCGATCCCTTTGTTTTTGCTCTCGGGAAAACTCGGTCGACCGAGGCGGTCGACTTTAGGTCCCAACGGTCAGATTTTTGACCGTTGGCGGTCGACTGTCCCGGTCGACCGGACACTGTCAAAAGTTCTGACAGTTCCAACAGCTAGTTTTCTGTCAGGTTTTTGTTTTGGGATTTGTTTCCAACAGCTATGAGAGGCTGTTTTGAGTTGTTTTTGACCCCTATAAATAGGAGGTCATTTCTATTTGATTAGATCTATCAAGAACAATTTTACAAAAGATTTTCAAGTGTTTTCCAAGTTTTCAATAGCTTTCTTTTGCAAAAGATTTTCAAAGTCAAAAATTGCCAACACCCCAACTTGTAGCCTTTACCTCTAGCTTCTCTCTAGCTTTTGCACTACACAATCCCATCAATCTACATCTACATACTTGGTTCTAGGATTGTGATAAGTGAGCTTTTGTAAAGTGATCAAGTGTTGATCACTTATTTTCTTCTTGGAGTGAAGTTGTAGAGGCATCGGCCTCAAGGCGAGCGAGTGTGCTCAAGGTGGTGTTGAGGCATCACGAGAGACGGACAAGTGTGTCCTTGTATTGTTGATCCGGTGGGATCCTCAATAGTGGAAATCCTTCAAGTGTGAAGGCGGGGACGTAGAGCGTGGCTCGAACCTCGAAAACATATCGGCGTGTTTGCGTTTGCTCGAATTTTCTCTAACTCAACTCTCTTACTTTATTGCACTTATATTGTTCTATTTATTGCAAATTTACATTTGTGCGAATTGTTGTGTTAGAAATTTTTAATTCCGCATAATTGTCATTTCATATAGCCATCACCTATTCACCCCCCCTCTAGGTGATCTCAATTAGTATCATAGCGATTTCATATGGGAAGAGAGAGTGCACAGGGAGACGCGGATTTTTGAGAGTGAGACAGGAGTCGCAGATGCGGGAGTCGCGTCACGTAGATGCCACAAACGCGGGGTTCGACACCCGCGTTCAAGCTAGGGACGAGAAAAACACAGACGCGGTTATAAGCTCCGCGTCGTGTTAACACGAGAACGCGAGGATCGCGTTAAAGAATGTTTGGACGCAGGGATGAGTTCCGCGTTTATCAATTAATCAGAGAAAGGGAGAGCCAGGGAGTGGGACGCAAGGGGGAGACGCAGAAAATGAGGAGAGAGGGAGATCTAGAAAGAAAGAGATTAGGGAAAGGAGAGAGGGAATTCAGGAGAGAGAGAGAGAGAAGGCTAGAGTGAGAGAGAGATTGGAGAGAGAAACTGAGGAGAGAGAAAGAGGATTAGTAGAGAGAGGGAGAGGAATCGTAGAGAGAGGAGAGAGAGTTCAGGGGAGAGAGAGAGTTCAGGAGAGAGAGAAGAGAGAGAGTTCAGGAGAGAGAGAGAAAAGAGAGAGAGGAGAGGGTGCTGGGGCTGCTCACGCAGCCCCTGCGCAAGGAGGGTCCACGGGGAACTGTGGGTCCTGGGGGACCTGGCCGGCACTCTGCCGGCCAGAGGCCTAGCCGGCGGCGGTCTGGTCGCCAGCGGCGCTAACAAAGGATGAGGAGAGAGAGATGCCAAGGAAGAAAGAGAGAGGACAGGGGGGCAGCAGCCCCCCTTCTCACGCACAGGGGGCTGGAAGCCCCATGGCCGGGCGAGGCCGCCGGCCGCCGGCGGAGCGCCGGCAGGGCGCCAGAGCTGGGGTGGCAGGTGGCCACCCCAGGGGAAAGACAGGGAGAGGTCAGCAGCTCCCTCCCTCCAACTGGGTCACGGCCAGGGCCTGCTGCCCTGGCCTGGCCATGCTCTGGCCGCGAAAGCGCGGCCAGAGGGCAGTGGAGGAGGAAGGACTTCGCCGGAGTTGGAGGACTCGCCGGCGTGGTGGTCGGAGTCCCGGCAATGGTGGCCAGATCTAGGGGGAGGAAGAGATGGTGGCGGTTTGATGTTGATGTGGGTGTTGGAGATGGGGGAGAAGAGGCTTTGCCGCCGGAGTTAGGGGGGTCTCTCGCCGGCGTCGTGGCCGCCGGAGGTGGGGGCTCGGCTTGGTCGTCGGCCACAGAGGAAAAGAGGAAGAAGAGAAGAAAGGTGAAGAAGAAGAGAAGAAAGAAAAAGAAAAGAAAAAAGAAAAGAAAAAGAGAGGGATTGATGGAGTGATGGATGGGAGAGGGAGTTAATGAAGGGGGTGAGGTGGTGTCGCCCACGTGGAGGGGAGTGGGCTGAAGTCGGTGGAAGAAAAGAAAAGGAAAGAAAGAAAGAAAAGAAGAGATTCGACAAAATAATGATATTATAATATGGTCGCGAAATATCGACTGTTCCGGAAAAATCCCCAAAAATACCCAGAGGTAGAAAACATCATCCTGAGGAATAATATGAAATCAGTTTCCAGAAATAAAATCCCATTTTCAAATTAAAAATCCGGAAGTCAACCGCCGATACCGGTCTACACCGGTTCGACCGGATTTTGATAAATTTTAAAAAATCTCAGAAAATATATTAACGAATAAAATATGATTTTAAGAAGTAAAATGAAAGCAAAATTTAGAAATTCAATTCCAATTGTAAACTAAAAATCCTAGAATCAACCTTTACAAAAATCCTAGAATCAACCAGCGATACTGGCCGACACCAAATCCGGTGGAATTTTGATAAATTCATAAAATCCTCAAAAAAAGTATTTAGATAGAAAATGTGATTTTAAGAAATAACGCAAAAAGACGCTACTAGTAATTCCACTCTGTTTGTAAATTAAAAATCTGGGAATCGGTCAGCGGCACTGGTCGACACCGGTTTTGAAGATTTTTAATTTAATTCAGGAAAATTCCAGAAAATTATAGAAAATCTAAAATATTGGAAAATAATATTTAAAACTGAAATCGGTTAAATCTAAATACCAGAAAGACCAAATCGAGTAATACCCTAGGATCGGGTCCTCGGTTCAGACTAGGGCTGACTCCGAGTCCGTGAATCCGGATCCAAGACAAAACGATCATATAAATAATTCATAATACAAAACAAATACAGGAAGTAAATTGAAAAATACGATCGAAAAATCTGAATACGCAACTAAGTACGTATTCTGGGAGCGGGGTGTTACAATCCATCCACCTTACAAAAATTGCGTCCTCGCAATTTCGATAAGGGGTAAATTGAACACAAAGAGGATAAGGACGGGAATTATACCAATTAAGATATGAAGCATTATAGGTACGACTCTCAAGTTGACTGAACAATAATCAGAATATAGACATCCTCTGCACTTCCGGCTGTATCAATCTTCGAACAATGCCGATTAATATTGACTGATAACACAGCTTTGCAATAGAATTCCCGCTGTACTGCATACTTAATGTCGCTCTGAGGATGAGCCAGAATACTGAAGATAAAGGAAACCCTGATAGTCCTGAGCATAATAAAGAAGACCGATAATTGAGAATTCCGAATACCAGGCATCAATCACTCTGAAAGATATAGCCGAGAATGTAGAATATCCATAGAGAATTTCGACTACTGACTTCTGAAAGATAACCCGATCAGGATCAATCTTGAGAATACCCGAGCTTCATAGAGTTGGCCAAAGAGATCATATAATCGCTTCATTCAGAACCAGCCACTACCCCTCTAGTATATCCATATCTTAAGTTGGTATAAAGGCTTCGAAAAACTAAAACAGGGGAAAGATGGAAGGGATTAGGAATCAAAGGAAGAATGATCAAGAAAAATAGATAACTCTGTACTTGTAGTTGGAGTGTATAATCAGGACTCATGCATTCCAGTTGCAAATTTCTTTACCATTAATTTGCCGTCTGGACGTACTGAGGAGGTGAGAGCCTAGGCTCTGATACCAACCTATAACGCCCCGATCCTGCGGGTACGGAGACGTTACTGCAACGTATATACGCAGGTCAGAAATACCCTCACGCATATACGCTAAGCATCAGTACAGGCAAGAATCAGAGTACGGAAGCACGTGGTGCATTATACATTCCATCATATGAGTACATTACAAAGTTATCACCAGATGTGACAAATATTATAAGAATATTACATCACCGATAGGCGCAAATGCGAGAATACAAGGAGATGTACATGTATGAACAGTACCAAAGGGAGGCTCTGAGTCACAACAGGAAAACTCTGAAGCCGAACAGGGGGCCTGGAAGGATAGAGCTTCAAATGGTCTGCTGGAGATCCAAGCTACCGCTGCGCCACTCTGATCAGCAACTGGGAGAATTCACATGCTCCAAGCTCCAGAACCTGGACATGAGGATTCAGAGGAGTCAGAACTCCCCCAGCGAGTGGTGATGCAAAAGCCAGATGGCGTGCAAAGATAAACACACGTGTATCGATAAAATCGAATTATAATCATGCATTGAAAACAATGTCGTGAGCATAGGCATGTATAAGCAGGTAGATATATAACAAGTGATATCAAACAGGAACTATTCATGGAATGATAAGCTAGGAGCAGAAGACTGATGGAATGGAACATGGGTAATAAAATAGGGTATGAGTATCTAATATGATAATAATAATAAAACCGAAAATCCAATGTAAAACCGATGGAAGCAAACTCGGCAAAGCATACAACGGATCCATAGCTGGCATCTTTATTATTATTATTATTACTCGTCTTACCCTGATGTCTAGATATGTGAACTAGCGTCCCAGCACACATATATCCATATCTGAGTAAAGCAAGGTTGTTATTGGAAACCAACGGGGGTATCAACGAACAATGTTTACAGTGTGTCCCGTACATGCCCGGGACCACGACCCAGCACGTTTCATCGCTGGTGTATGGAACCGGCCACAAGGCCTACAGGAGGGTCTTATAGAATGCCCTTATCAAGATGGTACCAAGAAGGAGGGAGCCAGCACTCCCCTCGATCGCCTGGAGGCCCACAGGTCAGACCGGAAGTTTTAGTTGCACAACATGCCTAGTACCACTGTAAACACGGACATATATTGATAGCCGCAAGTTTCCCCCGACCCGATGCAAGTTGTTCCTTTTTATGATTTATTATGTAGTTATCAAATTTACGAGAATAGCATGTACAAGACATGATCAGGAATTCAGGAGTACATGAGTACTATAGATTCAGGTCACTGTATATATAATACAGGATAACAAGTACAAGATTCAAGTCACTGCATGTAATGCAGGATAACAAGTATAGTATTCCCGTAAATGAGATAATCACAGGTCAAGTATATCATGCCGGGTGTTAAGTGATAGCATGACAGGAGGATGATATTTGGCAGGTGACCAATCATGTCAAGAGATTGATATTAGTCCGGTGGCAAGTCATGCCATAACAAGAGGTCTTGCCAAGTAGTAGCATGTCTGGTGTTAGGTGATAACACATCAGTTGTCAGGTGATACAAACAGGTATTAAATAGTAGCATGTAAATGACAGGTATGAAGTAATGGCATGGCATGTAATAGAGTAGTAGCTGAGCATAACCAAGCGGAGCTGAGCAATTGGAGGCACAGACAGCAAACAGTATTTAACACTGGAGCGTCTGGCAAGGTTACCGGGACAACTCGGCTTAAAGTGCGAGTAGAAAATCCGGCAGCATCTCGCCTAGACGAATCTAGTGGTAAAGCGCTGAACGCTGAACATGATAATCAGGCGGAGCTGAGAGACCTGACGGTCTCAACTCACTTCTCATTCGAGATAGTGAGAGACCGGAGGCTGAGAAACCTAACGGTCTCAACTCACTTCTCTTTCGAGATAGTGAGAGACCGGAGGATGAGAAACCTGACGGTCCCAACTCACTTCTCTTTCGGGTCCCAACTCACTTCTCTTTCGAGATAGTGAGAGACCGGAGGCTGAGAAACCTGACGGTCTCAACTCACTTCTCTTTCGAGATAGTGAGAGACCGGAGGCTGAGAAACCTGACGGTCTCAACTCACTTCTCTTTCGAGATAGTGAGAGACCGGAGGCTGAAGGGTCCGGAAGCCAAGAACGCTCGGGGTTTAAGCGCACTCTCAGTGGCTACTAGCCATCCCAGGAGTGGGCAGAAACCCAGAGTCCAACGACCACGAAGGGTCGACCACGCATGGTATAAAGCAGTAAAATACATCACAGGCATGGTATATGTACAAGAATTAAACTACCCTAATACAAGCATTCGTCACAGAGCAATACATGTCCAGTCATTGGCACTCGGCCATACACAAATACAGGGACCCAGCCCAATACAAAATATATTTAAACACGGAATAAAATACATGTCGACCCGACAAAGCGGGGAAACCCAAATGGAGGCGAGGACACTCGCCTAAATCACCGAAAATGCCGAAAAGTCTAAAATCTATGGAACTCGCGCACGCGCCATAAAATAATAATATATAAATATTTTAGAGAGAGAAAGTGAAGAGGAGAGAGAAAGAGTTAGAGAGAAAGAGAGGAAAATCTAGAGAGAGAAGTATATGGGAAGAGAGAGTGCACAGGGAGACGCGGGTTTTTGAGAGTGAGACGCGGGAGTCACAGACGCGGGAGTCGCGTCGCGTATATGCCACAAACGCGGGGTTCGACACCCGCGTTCAAGCTAGGGACGAGAAAAACACAGACGCGGTTATAAGCTCTGCGTCGTGTTAACACGAGAACGCGAGGATCACGTTAAAGAATGTTTGGACGCGGGGATGAGTTCCGCGTCTATCAATTAATCAGAGAAAGGGAGAGCCAGGGAGTGGGACGCAAGAGGGAGACGCAGAAAATGAGGAGAGAGGGAGATCTAGAAAGAAAGAGATTAGGGAAAGGAGAGAGGGAATTCCGGAAAGAGAGAGAGAAGGCTAGAGTGAGAGAGATTGGAGAGAGAAACTGAGGAGAGAGAAAGAGGATTAGTAGAGAGAGGGAGAGGAAGTGTTGGGAGAGGAGAGAGAGTTCAGGGGAGAGAGAGCTCAGGAGAGTGAGAAGAGAGAGAGAGAGGAGAGGGTGCTGGGGCTGCTCACGCAGTCCCTGCGCAAGGAGGGCCCACGGGGAACTGTGGGTCCTTGGGGACCTGGCCGGCACTCTGCCGGCCAGAGGCCTAGCCAGCGGCGGTCTGGCCGCCGGCGGCGCCAACAAAGGAGGAGGAGAGAGAGATGCCATGGGAGAGAGAGAGGACAGGGGGGCAGCAGCCCCCCTTCTCACCCACAGGGGGCTGGAAACCCCGTGGCCGGGCGAGGCCGCCGGCCGCTGGCGGAGCGCTGGCGGGGCGCCAGAGCTGGGGTGGCCGGTGGCCACCCCAGGGGAAAGACAGGGAAATGGCAGCAGCCCCCTCCCTCCAACTGGGTCACGGCCAGGGCCTGCTGCCCTGGCCTGGCCAAGCTCTGGCTGCGGAAGCGCGGCCAGAGGCCAGACGAGGAGGAAGGGCTTCGCCGGAGTTGGAGGACTCGCCGGCATGGTGGTCGGAGTCCCGGCAATGGTGGCCGGATCTAGGGAAAGGAAGAGATTGTGGCGGTTTGATGTTGATGTGGGTGTTGGAGATGGGGGAGAAGAGGCTTGGCTGCCGGAGTTAGGGGGTCTCTCGCCAGCGTCGTGGCCGCCGGAGGTGGGGGCTCGGCTTGGTCGTCGGCCACAGAGGAAAAGAGGAAGAAGAGAAGAAAGAAAAAGAAAAGAAAAAGAAAAAAGAAAAAGAGAGGGATTGATGGAGTGATGGATGGGAGAGGGAGTTAATGAAGGGGTGAGGTGGTGTCGCCTACGTGGAGGGGAGTGGGCTAAAGTCGGTGGAAGAAAAGAAAAGGAAAGAAAGAAAGAAAAGAAGAGATTCGACAAAATAATGATATTATAATATGGTCGCGAAATATCGACTGTTCCGGAAAAATCCCCAAAATACCCAGAGGTAGAAAACGTCATCCTGAGGAATAATATGAAATCGGTTTCCAGAAATAAAATCCCATTTTCAAATTAAAAATCCGGAAGTCAACCGCAGATACCGGTCTACACCGGTTCGGCCGGATTTTGATAAATTCTGAAAAATCCCAGAAAATGTATTAAAGAATAAAATATAATTTTAAGAAGTAAAGTAAAAGCAGAATTCAGAAATTCAATTCTAATTGTAAACTAAAAATCCTGGAGTCAACCAGCGATACTGGCCGACACCAAATCTGGTGGAATTTTGATAAATTCATAAAATCCTCAGAAAAAGTATTTAGATAGGAAATGTGATTTTAAGAAATAACGCAAAAAGATGCTACTAGTAATTCCACTCTGTTTGTAAATTAAAAATCCGGGAATCGGTCAGCGGCACTGGTCGACACCGGTGTTTGAAGATTTTCAATTTAATTCAGAGAAATTTCAGAAAATTATAAAAAATCTAAAATATTGGAAAGTGATATTTAAAACTAAAATCGGTTAAATCTAAATACCAAAAAGACCAAATTGAGTAATACCCTAGGATCGGGTCCTCGGTTCAGACTAGGGCTGACTCCGAGTCCGTGAATCCGGATCCAAGACAAAACGATCATATAAATAATTCATAACACAAAACAAATATAGGAAGTAAATCGAAAAATATGATCGAAAAATCTGAATACGCAACTCAGTGCGTATTCTAGGAGCGGGGTGTTACAATCCATCCACCTTACAAAAATTGCGTCCTCGCAATTTCAATAAGGGGTAAATTGAACATAAAGAGGACAAGGATGGGAATTATACCAATTAAGATATGAAGCACTATAGGTAGGGCTCTCAAGTTGACTGAACAATAATCAGAATATAGACATCCTCTGCACTTCCGGCTGTATAAATCTTCGAACAATGCCGAATAATATTGACTGATAACACAGCTTTGCAATAGAATTCCCGCTGTACTGCATACTTAATGTCGCTCTGAGGATGAGCCAGAATACTGAAGATAAAGAAAACCCTGATAGTCCTGAGCATAATAAAGAAGACCGATAATTGAGAATTCCGAATACCAGGCATCAATCACTCTGAAAGATATAGCCGAGAATGTAGAATATCCATAGAGAATTCCGACTACTGACTTCTGAAAGATAACCCGATCAGGATCAATCCTGAGAATACCCGAGCTTCATAGAGTTGGCCAAAGAGATCATATAATCGCTTCATTCAGAACCAGCCACTACCCCTCTAGTATATCCATATCTTAAGTTGGTATAAAGGCTTCGAAAAACCAAAACAGGGGAAAGATGGAAGGGATTAGGAATCAAAGGAAGAATGATCAAGAAAAATAGATAACTCTGTACTTGTAGTTGGAGTGTATAATCAGGACTCATGCATTCCAGTTGCAAATTTCTTTACCATTAATTTGCCGTCTGGACGTACTGAGGAGGTGAGAGCTTAGGCTTTGACACCAACCTGTAACGCCCCGATCCTGCGGGTACGGAGACGTTACTGCAACGTATATACGCTGGTCAGAAATACCCTCACGTATATATGCTAAGCATCAGTACAGGCAAGAATTAAAGTACGGAAGCACGTGGTGCATTATACATTCCATCATATGAGTACATTACAAAGTTATCACCAGATGTGACAAATATTATAAGAATATTACATTATCGATAGGCGCAAATGCGAGAATACAAGAAGATGTACATGTATGAACAGTACCAAAGGGAGGATCCGAGTCACAACAGGAAAACTCTGGAGCCAAACAGGGGGCCCGGAAGGATAGAGCTTCAAATGGTCTGCTGGAGATCCAAGCTACGCTGCGCCACTCTGATCAGCAACTGGGAGAATTCACATGCTCCTAGCTCCAGAACCTGGACATGAGGTCCAGAGGAGGCAGAACTCCCCCAGCGAGTGGTGATACGAAAGCCAGATGGCATGCAAAGATAAACACACGTGTATCGATAAAACCGAATTATAATCATGCATTAAACAATGTCGTGAGCATAGGCATGTATAAGCAGGTAGATATATAACAAGTGATATCAAGCAGGAACTACTCATGGAATGATAAGATAGGAGCAGAAGACTGATGGAATGGAACATGGGTAATAAAATAGGGTATGAGTAGCTAATATGATAATAATCATAAAACCAGAAATCCAATGTAAAACCCGATGGAAGCAAACTCGGCAAAGCATACAACGGATCCATAACTGGCATCTTTTATTATATTATTATTACTCGTCTTACCCTAATGTCTAGATATGTGAACTAGCGTCCCAGCACACATATATCCACATCTGAGTAAAGCAAGGTTGTTATTGGAAACCAACGGGGGTATCAACGAACAATGTTTACAGTGTGTCCCGTACATGCCCGGGACCACGACCCAGGACGTTCCATCGCTGGTGTACGAAACCGGCCGCAAGGCCTACAGCAGGGTCTTATAGAATGCCCTTATCAAGATGGTACCAAGAAGGAGGGAGCCAGCACTCCCCTCGGTCGCCTGGAGGCCCACAGGTCAGACCGGAAGTTTTAGTTGCACAACATGCCTAGTACCACTGTAAACACGAACATATATTGATAGCCGCAAGTTTCCCCCGACCCGATGCAAGTTGTTCCTTTTTATGATTTATTATGTAGTTATCAAATTTACGGGAATAGCAGGTACAAGACATGATCAGGAATTCAGGAGTACATGAGTACTATAGATTCAGGTCACTGTATATATAATACAGGATAACAAGTACAAGATTCAAGTCACTGCATGTAATGCAGGATAACAAGTATAGTATTCCCGTAAATGAGATAATCACAGGTCAAGTATATCATGTCGGGTGTTAAGTGATAGCATGACAGGAGGATGATATTTTGCAGGTGACCAATCATGTCAAGAGATTGATATTAGTCCGGTGGCAAGTCATGCCATAACAAGAGGTCTTGCCAAGTAGTAGCATGTCTGGTGTTAGGTGATAACACATCAGTTGTCGGTGATACAAACAGGTATTAAATAGTAGCATGTAAATGACAGGTATGAAGTAATGGCATGGCATATAATAGAGTAGTAGCTGAGCACAACCAAGCGGAGCTGAGCAAGCTGGAGGCACAGACAGCAAACAGTATTTAACACTGGAGCGTCTGGCAAGGTTACCGGGACAACTCGGCTTAAAGTGCGAGTAGAAAATCTGGCAGCATCTCACCTAGACGAATCTAGTGGTAAAGCGCTGAACGCTGATCATGATAACCACGCGGAGCTGAGAGACCTGACGGTCTCAACTCACTTCTCTTTCGAGATAGTGAGAGACCGGAGGCTGAGAAACCTGACAGTCTCAACTCACTTCTCTTTCGAGATAGTGAGAGACCGGAGGCTAAGAAACCTGACTGTCCCAACTCACTTCTCTTTCGAGATTGTGAGAGACCGGAGGCTGAGAAACCTGATGGTCTCAACTCACTTCTCTTTCGAGATAGTGAGAGACTGGAGGCTGAAGGGTCCGGAAGCCAAGAACGCTCGGGGTTTAAGCGCACTCTCAGTGCCTACTAGCCATCCCAGGAGTGGGCAGAAACTCAGAGTCCAACGACCACGAAGGGTCGGCCACGCATGGTATAAAGCAGTAAAATACATCACAGGCATGGTATATGTAAAAGAATTAAACTACCCTAATACAAGCATTCGTCACAGAGCAATACATGTCCAGTCATTGGCACTCAGCCATACACAAATACAGGGACCCAGCCCAATACAAAATTCATTTAAACACGGAATAAAATACATGTCGACCCGACAAAGCGGGGAAACCCAAATGGAGGCGAGGACACTCGCCTAAATCACCGGAAATGCTGAAAAGTCTGAAATCCATGGAATTCACGCACGCGCCATAAAAATAATAATATATAAATATTTTAGAGAGAGAAAGTGAAGAGGAGAGAGAAAGAGTTAGAGAGAGAAAGAGAGGAAAATCTAGAGAGAGAAGTATATGGGAAGAGAGAGTGCACAGAGAGACGCGGGTTTTTGAGAGTGAGACGCGGGAGTCACAGACGCGGGAGTCGCGTCGCGTAGATGCCACAAACGCGGGGTTTGACACCCGCGTTCAAGCTAGGGACGAGAAAAACACAGACGCGGTTATAAGCTCCGCGTCGTGTTAACACGAGAACGCGAGGATCGCGTTAAAGAATGTTTGGACGCGGGGATGAGTTCCGCGTCTATCAATTAATCAGAGAAAGGGAGAGCCAGGGAGTGGGACGCAAGGGGGAGACGCAGAAAATGAGGAGAGAGGGAGATCTAGAAAGAAAGAGATTAGGGAAAGGAGAGAGGGAATTCAGGAGAGAGAGAGAAGGCTAGAGTGAGAGAGAGATTGGAGAGAGAAACTGAGGAGAGAGAAAGAGGATTAGTAGAGAGAGGGAGATGAAGTGTAGAGAGAGGAGAGAGAGTTCAAGGGAGAGAGAAGAGCGAGTTCAGGAGAGAGAGAGAGAGAGAAAGAGAGAGAGAGATGAGAGGGTGCTGGGGCTGCTCACGCAGCCCCTGCGCAAGGAGGGCCCACGGGGAACTGTGGGTCCTGGGGGACCTGGCCGGCACTCTGCCGGCCAGAGGCCTAGCCGGCGACGGTCTGGCGCCGGCGGCGCCAACAAAGGGGGAGGAGAGAGAGAGATGCCAAGGAAGAGAGAAAGGACAGGGGGGCAGCAGCCCCCCTTCTCACGCACAGGGGGCTAGAAGCCCCCTGGCCGGGAGAGGCCGCCGGCCGCCGGCGAAGCGCCGACGGGGCGCCAGAGCTGGGGTGGCCGGTGGCCACCCCAGGGGAAAGACAGGGAGAGAGAAGCAGCCCCCTCCCTCCAACTGGGTCACGGCCAGGGCCTGCTGCCCTGGCCTGGCCAAGCTCTGGCCGCGGAAGCGCGGCCAGAGGGCAGTGGAGGAGGAAGGGCTTTGCCGGAGTTGGAGGACTCGCCGGCGTGGTGGTCGGTGTCCCGACAATGGTGGCCGGATCTAGGGGAGGAAGAGATGGTGGCGGTTTGATGTTGATGTGGGTGTTGGAGATGGGGGAGAAGAGGCTTGGCCGCCGGAGTTAGGGGGTCTCTCGCCGGCGTCGTGGCCGCCGGAGGTGGGGGCTCGGCTTGGTCGTCGTCCACAGAGGAAAAGAGGAAGAAGAGAAGAAAGGTGAAGAAGAAGAGAAGAAAGAAAAAGAAAAGAAAAAGAAAAAGAAAAAGAGAGGGATTGATGGAGTGATGGATGGGAGAGGGAGTTAATGAAGGGGGTGAGGTGGTGCCGCCCACGTGGAGGGGAGTGGACTGAAGTCGGTGGAAGAAAAGAAAAGGAAAGAAAGAAAGAAAAGAAGAGATTCGACAAAATAATGATATTATAATATGGTCGCGAAATATCGACTGTTCCGGAAAAATCCCCAAAATACCCAGAGGTAGAAAATGTCATCCTAAGGAATAATATGAAATCGGTTTTCAGAAATAAAATCCCATTTTTAATTAAAAATCCGGAAGTCAACCGCCAATACCGGTCTACACCGGTTCGGCGGATTTTGATAAATTCTAAAAAATCTCAGAAAATGTATTAAAGAATAAAATATGAATTTAAGAAGTAAAGTGAAAGCGAAATTCAGAAATTCAATTCTAATTGTAAACTAAAAATCCTGGAATCAACCAGCGATACTGGCCGACACCAAATCTGGTGGAATTTTGATAAATTCATAAAATCCTCAGAAAAAGTATTTAGATAGGAAATGTGATTTTAAGAAATAATGCAAAAAGACGCTACTAGTAATTCCACTCCGTTTGTAAATTAAAAATCGGGAATCGGTCAGCGGCACCAGTCGACACCGGTTTTGAAGATTTTCAATTTAATTCAGAAAAATTTCAGAAAATCATGAAAAATCTAAAATATTGGAAAATGATGTTTAAAACTAAAATCGGTCAAATCTAAATATCAGAAAGACCAAATCGAGTAATACCCTAGGATCATCCTCGGTTCAGACTAGGGCTGACTCCGAGTCCGTGAATCCGGATCCAAGACAAAACGATCATATAAATAATTCATAATACAAAACAAATACAGGAAGTAAATCGAAAAATACGATTGAAAAATCTGAATACGCAACTAAGTACGTATTCTGGGAGCGGGGTGTTACAAAAATCGATCAAAAGAGAGGGGTAGAAGGTAGAGAATAGTGAGCCTAAAAAACGGATTTAGTAATTCATATAGGTAAGAAATCAATCAGATAAATTAAAAATGAAACAATAAATACCAAAAAGCAAGACGTGGAATGGTAAAAATCGAATCTTCCTTGATGTCACTTCAATTACAGATTACAACTCCCTTCTCTCTCTCTCTCTCTCTTTCTGGATCTAACCTAGAACACAATGCAGTAAAACAAAGAAAAATAAAGGAATACAATGGTAAAGAACTAACTAACAAGAAAATCTTTGAAAATCTAGCCAATATGCTCTTCGCTTTCTACCTTGGTGCTGAATTTATAGGAGTGAAGAAGTGGGAAAAGTGTGTAGAAGATGGGGACAAATTCACTAGCCCAAAGTTCAGAATCTTGCTGCGTTTGGCCACGTTTGCACAATCAGGATCTAGCTGTTGGGCTGGCTCTTTGAGTGCATGCTTTCCCTCTTTTGTTATCCCTTTGTATATTGATAGAATAATCTCTAGATTTTTGAATTTAGCAATCTCTCTTTTGATTTTCAGATAATTCTGATTTAATTGGATAATTTTGGAATTTTCTTCTTCATCTCCATTAATTACAACTTACATACCATTAGATAATAATAAATTAAATAGCAGAGTTTTATTATAATTAAATATGAGAATGTGAAATAAAATATGCAAAATGTGTGTGGAATCACACCCTCATATCTATCTTTTGATCGCCCTTAAGCAAAATAAGAAAACTAAGTCTAAGAGTTTATTAAGCCACTTTTGCAGGTCACTTGACTGCATGAGCATGTGCAGCTGGCTTTTAAACTTTTAAAATTTTCCCTAGAGGAGGAGTTATAGTCTCTTAAGAATTTTCAGTGAATTACACCACAAAATCAATAAAAGAAAAAAACAAAGTGTTAGCAATTTCGAAAATACATTTTGAAAGAGAAAAAATCTTTAAAGAATTCATGCAAAAATTTAATTTATCTATAAGTCAGAGGATCACCAAACTATTCATTTCTGAACTTAGTCTCCATGCAAGAACTTGTTATCAATTAAGGTAAAGATTCAAACTGTATTTCACACTCAGTCTATTATTTTACCCTAAATTATATGCACCTTTGTGATCGTGAATATTTGACTCGAGATTCTTTAACCCTAACTCTTATGCCTTATTAATATGTTTATGGTGATATTTATTCTTTACTTCTATTAAACTTTCTCATTCACCCATGTAACAATCCTTTTGTCGGTGACTCCCAAACCGGACGGTCTTTGGGGTACCGCACAAGAAAACACCCCTTGGACTTAAGAACTCAAGCAAACAAGACCTCAAAACTAAGAGTTTTTATTGGTGATATAAATCACTTTTAGGCATGAATAATTATGCTTTATGAAGCACAACTACCCAGCTTAATCAGAGGATTTATATATATATATATATATATAATATATATATATATATATGATTATATATATATTTCTGTTTTATATAAGGCACAAGAGTCTTTATTTTGAATTCTAAGTGTGTAAATGCATGTAAAGAGTGTATATTTTATCAAGGTAAAAATCAAGACCAAATACTTTTCCAATTTTTTCCTAAACCTGAAAATCAAACAAATAATCTTATTTCAACCAAGTATTAAGAAATTCTATTTATGATTTTCCTAATTTTAAGATTTCTAAAAAAATAGATCAAAATACTTTTTCCCACTATCAAAAAATTTTTTTAAAAGGAAAGAGAAAGTTCTAATAAAAATAGAAAATCTTAAAAGAAAAAGGAATTTTTTAAAATTTATACAAAAAAATGAAAAACCTATGTTAGTAAAACCTCCCCCACACCTATCTCATGCATTGTCCTTATTGATACTATAAAAAGAAAAGACTGAAAAACACCTAGAGGGGGGGTGAATAGGTGTAAGTGCTAATCTATAAAACTAAATGCGCTAAATGCGGAAGCTTAAAACCAATTTGCAACACACTTAGTACAACACACAAGTGTAGCCGAATTTCCCGTGAAGGGCTCTGGACTAACTCCTCTTGATTCCCCTAGATATGGGTTGAGGTGCTATATGAAGCTCTTGTGGTTAAGTACAAGTGAGGCACACAAACAACCAAGCATATAAGATGATATAGCAATATGAATTAATGCAAGGCACAACACAAGTATGAATGATATGAATGTATGAAAGATGCTTTGCACAATATAAAGAGAGAGAGAGAGAGTTAGAGAGACAATGGATCAAACGCTAACAACAAGATATATTACGAGGTTCGAGCCCCTAGCTCTACTTCCCCGCCTACACCACCGTGTAGGATTTCCAATCCACTATCTCCCACCGAGGGAACCTCCACCGAGGAGTATTTGTTACAACAATGTAGTACCGAACTCCTCTCTCAAACACCGCCTCACAACCGAGGGGTAGGCCCGTAGCCAAACAACAACCAACACCTCTACCGAAGAGGTTTACAAACCAACTCCACCTCTCACTAGAGGGAGCAAACAACAACCAACTCCACCTCTCACTAGAGGGAGTAAACCACAATCCTCAACCTCTACCAAAGAGGGAGCAACCCAATCAAAGCAAGGGTTTACAATAGGTGGTCTCTTTCAACCACAAACAATCTCTCCTTTTCCACAAACAAAAAGATCCTAAATAGATTAGGATAGAAGATAGCTCAAGTGTGGAAAACTAGGTGTTTGGAAAATAAGAACTCAAAGAAAATACTTGGGAAAACTCTTGTAAATGATATAAGTGAAGAACAAAACAAATCTCCCAATTTTCTATTTTTCTTTGATATTCCAAAAACCCAAAATAATACAAAGATAAATCTTTTTGGCACAAAATCTTTTTAAAACTCTTTTAAAACAGTAGAGAAAGTCTGGAAATTTTAGCTCTAAAAATCTTTTTCAAAATCCCAAAGGAATGGGGTTTATATAGGCCAAACAGAAAACTAGCCGTTAGGCTGTTCTGACAGCCTGACAGGCTGTTCTGACAGCCTGACAGGCTGGCGGTCGACTGGCCTGTCGACCGCCAACGGTCAGAAATATGACCGTTGGGGAAACCCGGTCGACCGCCCGGTCGACCGTCCAGATCCAGAGAGTAGACTCTCTGGTCCGGTCGACCGTCCCGGTCGACCGCCCAGATAAGAGAGCTAGGCTCTCTGGTCCGGTCGAACGCCCGGTCGACCGGGCCTGTGTCTGCCAGACGTGCACAAGTCTGTGCATGTCGGTCGACCGCAACGGTCGACCGGCCCTTGGTGCGGTCGACCGCTCGGTCGACCGACCTAGCCTGTCAGCCACAGTCTGGGTCAGAAAACTGGGTTAAAAATATTTTCTAAAAATCTTTTAATAACTTGTAAAAATCCCAAAAATGTTTTTACCATATTGCTTTGATATATAAACATGTTATAAACATTTCTACTCAAATATCAAGCATATGAAATCATTTTTGTGACTTAACTTTTTACCAAAAACCAAAACATGTATTTTTTCAGACTTGAATTTTTCAATATATGAATAGGAAAGTCAAAATAAGTTTGTTTAAGAAGATTAAGCATGCATGTATAGAAAGAATACATCTACTATACATATAAACCATGTAAATTTGTTTTGATCAAACTATTCATGAAAACCAAATCCAAAACATGAAATTTGTGTGTATTGTGCACTTGAGCATATCAACTATACTTATCTTTACACATGGATCTAAAACACACTAAACTCTATGATACCTAAGTCTTGACTTGGTCCAAATTCCATGATCCAACGAGCAAGGCAAGGTATGATCTTAATGCTTGAGCCATGGATTCACTTGTGAAGCTTCCAAACATCTCTTGTTGAAGCTATCACCAAACTAATATCTTGCTAATGATCTGAAACTTAAAATCACAAGAATATTAGTAATCATAACTACATGAGTTGATCATCATCAAAACTAGAGTGGAAGGCCTTTGGGCCAATAATCTCCCCCTTTTTGATGATGACAAAACTCATGGAGTTATATATGCATGGATTAAAGTTAAGCTTCAAGGAAGCTCCCCCTTAACTCATGCATAAACAAATAAACAAATAAACAATAATATGCATGAATGATAATGCATAAACAATAAGGGCTCTAGATACCAAATGAGATATATTCTAAACAAAACATGCTCTAGATACCAATTAAAATATCATATATGCAAAAACGTAAACATGCATATAAAACTCAAAATCTTTCTCCCCCTTTTTGTCAATCATCAATAAAGGGGCATGATCAAAAACATAAACAAATTCTTCTATCTAGACACCAATGAAATGTGAAAGGTGCTCTAGAAACCAATAAAATGAACAAATAAAACTTTTCTTTTTCCTTCATCTTCTAAAAACAAATAAATGCATACAAAGACATGCATATAAATCCAAATTCTGCTCCCCCTTTTTGTTCTAAGCTAGGAAACAACAAAGGGTTAAAAAATGTTCTCCCCCTTTTTGTCCAAAACACAAAAGATATAAATAAGGGGTGAATAACAAATCATAAGATGAACACTCAATTAAGATGCCAAATGAAACATATATGTCAATGAAGTGCATTTTGATACCAATTGAAGGTGAACATACAACAATCAATAAATGATATATGCGATATACATTCATGAAGAGGAAGACGCTAAGTTAACTTTCCTACACATATGCATTACATGAAGAAGGGATGATAAGCCCCAATTCACATAATACATATTATGTAATGCATAAGGAGAGATGTGAAGCTCCCCCTACACACGTGTATCACATAAGGAAGAGTTATCAAGCTCCTCAATACAAGATACACTCAACATGAATCTATATGTAGAAGAGATGTTAAGCTCTCCTTGCATATAGGCAATGTAAAGCAAAACTTTTGAATATTTCTTAAAAACAAAAATTTTAGATACCAACTTAAAACATAAACATCTTGATATCAAAGGAGAGTATTTTCTTTTTAAGCATATGATACCAATTTGAAACTATATTTTGTCATAAAGCAAGAGAGTGGGAATCAAATACCAATTTAAAGATAAAATCAAATTTTCTCCCCCTTTATGAAATACAACAAACACTATGCGTAGGCTTGATACCAATTGCAAATATAAATCAATTTAGACAAAGTTAAGGTACAAGCTTGGCATAAACAAAATTTGTGCTTAAGATAAAGGAATATAATAGCACAAATAAACAATGTATATGTGTGTGAAATAAAAGGAGTACCAATCACAATAGATGATACCAATTGAGAGCATACATTCACAATTAAAAATATGAGTATTCAAAAATGTCAACATTGATACCAATTGAAAGAATTCAATGATACCAATTGAAATAACTATAAGTTCAAGTGTATAACTCATATAATAACGAAGAATACAAACTAGTTAAAATGAAAAATTTTGTTAACTAGTACGAAATCCTTTAAGTAAGGAATAAAACAAAATAGTTTTTCATAAAACATGAAATCCACATGATAATCAACACTCTAATACAATTAAGCATAAATATGATTCATGAAAACATGACATGAGCAAATTATAAATGTGAGTGTACAAATAAAATGAGAATGTCATAATCATGAAAAATTTCCATTAAGCTCAATTATTCCTTTAAACATGAAAACATAAAAAAAATCATTAAAACTATTTAATCTTCAAGGCATATGTATGTCTAATACAAACTAAAGCATACATACATATCCAAAACACAAAGAGTCCACAAGGATATATGCATGAAGGCACGTGGCTCAAAAAGGATGTATATGTATATGAATAGTTTGGACAAGGTAGACATACATGAAGTTAAATATAAACATATGAAAACATGAATAACTAAATTTTCATTAAAAACAAATTTCATTTCAAGGTATATGTATGATTTGTCAAACATGAAGTATACATACATATCCCTAAACACAATTGAGTTCATATATAGATTTGCATGAAAGGCAAATGACTCAAGGGGTATACATATATATCTTAAAGTTTGGCAAAATACACATATACATGAAGTGAAACACACAATCATAAAACAAATCTAAAAATATGAATACAAGTCTAAAATGTATGGATCATCAAAACTAGACTATACTAATATATCTAATGGGAACAAATAAGCATTCAAGCACAAACATATATAGATTTATTTGTGGCCCACTATATGCACAAGTATAAATCCTAGTCTTAATGAAAACTAACATTTAAACATATATTCAAATCATTAAGCATCAAAACAAGATAAAATTCAACAAGATAAACAATATGATTATTATGTAAATTCACATGCTATAGATTTATGATGTACATGATAGCTAAGCTAACAAGAGAACACTAAAAATGGGATTATATAAGCATGTGTGTCTCAAATACTATACATGTATGTCAAGGATCTAATTAACATGACATTTTCATACTAATCACTAAACAATGAAACATGCTATAGACAATGAATATGAAAAGCATGTAAACAATAAATAGGAGTTAGGAATCGTTACCAAACCTAGAAGGCAACTCTCCTTGTCTCCAAAATATGGTGGTCTTCTCCACCAACTTCCCTTGAAAGTGATTCATCCTAAAATGATATCCATGAAGCTCGGAATGCACCCACTCCAAGGTACGGCTACTCTCACGTCATGTGAGAGCCCACACCTACATTAAAAATAGGAGGGGTGGTCTTTGGTACCCATATCTTTTGGGTCCATGGGGGTTAGTCTCATTTCTAACCCAAACAAATTTATTTGCTAAATTACCATCATGTATTCTATCAAAGCAAATTTAGCAAGGTGGCCTTACGTCCACAATGTGTACAAGTGTACACATGAGCATACATAGTGTGATGGTGTCCGTGAGGAGCATGTGTATGTCATGGAGGGTGTGCATGAATAGATGGGACTTGTTTCTTTCGAAATAAAGTTTTCAAACGTGTATGGCTCTTGGAACATTGGCTCAAGGTGGAGCCCAAACAATCAACACTCTTCTTAAGAAAAGATATATCTTGTTCCATTAAAGAAGAGGTGGCACATGCAATAGGTGAAGTGTGTGATACTACCCTAGCATGGCAAATATGTGCATCAATCTTATTTTGCAAACAATCATTCTTCTTCAAACAAACATTTTAATCATTTGAAATAGAAATAATTTTATTTTTCAAAGCAACATTCTCCTTTAAAACAAAATCAACTTTTGAAGACAATTTTCATTTTTCTTCAAAAGTGTTTCACAATCATTTTTATTTTTAAAAATTCATTTTCTTTTAGAGCAAGATCTAGTTGAGATTTTAATGAATCCCTCTCATTAGAAATCTCCTCTTTCTCTTGCAAAACCATGTCAAGTCTAGAATGCAAATTTTTATTTTCATTATTAATGCCTAGACTTTTCTTTTTCAAATTTTATATTTTTCAATTAATTTTTCACAAACAATTGAGAGTTCTTCATTCAAAGCATGGGCATCAAAATCATCACATGAAGAACTAGCATCATTATCAATATCTAGTTGGGATTCTGAAGATACCTCAAGGGAGTCATTCCCTTGGACCATGAAGCATTGTGACTCGGAGTCTCCACTAGTCTCCTCTTCTTGGATTGTACTTGAAGCTCCGAGGTGATGGTTGTGGTTGATAACATATTCCACACTGCAAAGGCGGAATCAAAGTTAGAAGCAAGCATAAGATATTCTTTAGGTAATGTGCTTCTAATTGCCTTTAGAGCTTGTGCATTAGCCCCTATATGATCACCATTACCAAGATAGCATTTCTTGGTAGCGGCAAGGAAGACATGCAAGCCTAGGGTCTTTAGGTACATGGACATCCTATATTTTCAAACAACAATGTTGGAAGGGTCAAATCTAGGTGGGGTCATGAAGTCCATGGTATAAACTATATGTGTGCAAGCAAGCAAATGCAAATGATAGATTAGCAAGCAAAGGATCTCACTCCTAGGATGTTAGCCTAAGTATCAGGAGCGTAGGCTCTGATACCAATTGAAAAACACCTAGAGGGGGGTGAATAGGTGTAAGTGCTAATCTATAAAACTAAATGCGCTAAATGCGGAAGCTTAAAACTAATTTGCAACACACTTAGTACAACACACAAGTGTAGCCGAATTCCCCGTGAAGGGCTCTGGACTAACTCCTCTTGATTCCCCTAGATATGGGTGAGGTGCTATATGAAGCTCTTGTGGTTAAGTACAAGTGAGGCACACAAACAACCAATCATATAAGATGATATAGCAATATGAATCAATGCAAGGCACAACACAAGTATGAATGATATGAATGTATGAAAGATGCTTTGCACAATATGAAGAGAGAGAATTAGAGAGACAATGGATCAAACGCTAACAACAAGATATGTTACGAGGTTCGAGCCCCTAGCTCACTTCCCCGCCTACACCACCGTGTAGGATTTCCAATCCACTATCTCCCACCGAGGGAACCTCCACCGAGGAGGATTTGTTACAACAATGTAGTACCAAACTCCTCTCTCAAACACCACCTCACAACCGAGGGGTAGGCCCGTAGCCAAACAACAACCAACACCTCTACCGAAGAGGTTTACAAACCAACTCCACCTCTCACTAGAGGGAGCAAACAACAACCAACTCCACCTCTCACTAGAGGGAGTAAACACAATCCTCAACCTCTACCAAAGAGGGAGCAACCCATCAAAGCAAGGGTTTACAATAGGTGGTCTCTTTAAACCACAAACATCTCTCCTTTTCCATAAACAAAAAGATCCTAAATAGATTAGGATAGAAGATAGCTCAAGTGTGGAAAACTAGGTGTTTGGAAAATAAGAACTCAAAGAAAATACTTGAAAAAAACTCTTGTAAATGATATAAGTGAAGAACAAAACAAATCTCCCAATTTTCTATTTTTCTTTGATTTTCCAAAACCCAAAACAATACAAAGATAAATCTTTTTGGCACAAAACTCTTTTTAAAACTCTTTTAAAACAGTAGAGAAAGTCTGAAAATTTTAGCTCTAAAAATCTTTTTCAAAATCCCAAAGGAATGGGGTTTATATAGGCCAAACAGAAAACTAGCCCTTAGGCTGTTCTGACAGCCTGACAGGCTGGCAGTCGCCGGCCGGTCGACCGCCAACGGTCAGAAATATGACCGTTGGGGAAACCCGGTCGACCGCCCGGTCGACCGCCCAGATCCAGAGAGCAGACTCTCTGGTCCGGTCGACCGTCCCGATCGACCGCCCGGATACAGAGAGCTAGGCTCTCTGGCCCGGTCGACCGCCCGGTCGACCGGGCCTGTGTCTGCCAGACGTGCACAAGTCTGTGCATGTTGGTCGACCGCAACGGTCGACCGGCCCTTGGTGCGGTCGACCGCTCGTCGACCGACCTAGCCTGTCAGCCACAGTCTGGGTCAGAAAACTGCGTTAAAAATATTTTCTAAATTTTTTTTAATAACTTGTAAAAATTCCAAAAATGTTTTTACCATATTGCTTTGATATATAAACATGTTATAAACATTTCTACTCAAATATCAAGCATATGAAATCATTTTTGTGACTTAACATTTTTACCAAAAACCAAAACATGTATTTTTTCAGACTTGGATTTTTCAATATATGAATATGAAAGTCAAAATAAGTTTGTTTAAGAAGATTAAGCATGCATGTATAGAAAGAATACATCTACTATGCATATAAACCATGTAAACTTGTTTTGATCAAACTATTCTTGAAAACCAAATCCAAAACATGAAATGTGTGTATTGTGCACTTGAGCATATCAACTATACTTATCTTTACACATGGATCTAAAACACACTAAACTCTATGATACCTAAGTCTTGACTTGGTCCAAATTCCGTGATCCAACGAACAAGGCAAGGTATGATCTTGATGCTTGAGCCCTGGATTCACTTGTGAAGCTTCCAAACATCTCTTGTTGAAGCTATCACCAAACTAATATCTTGCTAATGATCTGAAACTTAAAATCACAAGAATATTAGTAATCATAACTACATGAGTTATCATCATCAAAACTAGAGTGGAAGGCCTTGGGCCAACAAAGACCCCAGATAGCCCTCATATGGGATGAACAATGTCTAAGCGGTCGACACTTCCAAAAGACAGGTTGTAGATAAGTGATCAAATAGCTAGAGGATGGTTAAATCTTAGCCAAAAGATCGGCTAAGGATTAGTTTCGCATGAAGTTTTGAGTTAGCTCCGCACCAGAACTAGCTTCGCTTTTCAACCCCGCAGTAAGTTAGCTTGGCCTGAAGTTTCTGAGTTAGCTTCGCACAGGCTTTGAAGATAGCTTCGCTTGAAGCTCTGTTTTAGCTCCATAGCGAACTTATTTAGCTTCGCAGCAAGCTTGTTTCGCATGAAAATTTTGCTCCGTATGAGCTGTTGGTCATTTGGACCGTTTCAAATCCTAACATAGAGTTAGTGGGTAAATTACCCACTAAGTTAGTGGGGCTGACCCCCAACTTTAAATGGGCGGTTACTACATGATCTCCTCATTATGAGGCTCATTATACTTCATAAAGAGGATATAATGGAGGAGTTTAAGAGCCAACTCGCTGAGTTAGTTTCGCATAAGCTCTCAGTTAGCTTCGCTGCAGCTCCCTTTATCTTTAGGTGCGAAGCTAGGCAGACTATCTTAGTCCATGCTATTTTCTAGGGGAGTTACAATCTTCTAAAACCTATAAATAGCCGGTTCAGAGGCTAAACAAGGGCTGGGAAAAAATAGAGAGAGAAAAGAAGGACGAACTTTTGGGCTGGAATTTTTGGAAAGAATCTTCTTTGGCTAAAACCTCCTCAGAACAGAGATGCAAAGGTCCTCAAGAGACTTTCTTTCTCAGCTTTCAAGCTGCTAGATACTAGGTTTTCTACTTCAGGGTGCCAATTTCCTAGATCTTCCACTTGCGAGGGACATCCAGAACCAGGCAAGAAAGAATTCCCAGGCAACAAAGTTCGAGATCTGTTCGCTTGCATCGTCAACAGGAAAAAGTGGTCGGGCGCTGACCAGACTCCCTTCGGCAGACTTCCCCAGAAACTCTGAGAAGAGAGTTCTTATAATTTCTTTTAATTACTTGTAATTTTTCTTTGAAATTTTGTAAGTTTCCTCCTTCAACAAATCAATGAAAAAAAAGATGGCGACTCCGCTGTGGACAGTCTTCTTCAAGAACAAGAAGACAGTGTCAATGCGACAAGCAAATCACTGAGACTGTTGATGAAACTTGGTTATTCCTTTTGACCAAGAGAAGTCCGAGCAACTTTTTTTGTGGGCGACTCAAGCCATGTCAACCTGCACAAGCACCAAAAGATCTTCTTGGCCAAAGCTCTTCTGACCAAAACTTAGAAGCCAAAATCAGTCTCCATTGAGACTAGCTTAGCTTCGTGTGAGCTTACTTCAGCCTCTTGTATAGCTCAACCAGCTTCGTGCGAGCCCAACGCGGACCTATTTCAGTCTCCCCCAGTAAAACTAACTTCGCTCTGTCTGAGCTCTGTGTGAGCTTTCTTCAGCCTCTTGCATAGCTTAACTAGCTTCGTGCGAGCCCAACGCGGACCTATTTCAGTCTCTCCCAGTAAAACTAACTTCGCTCTGTCTTAGCTCATTGCAGCCCCTGGTGGGGCTAATTTAGCTTTGCACCAAATTAGAGATAATTCCCTTCTCTTAGGTTCTGGCGAAATTATTCCCACTTCATATAGTCGTGAGGCTAAGATGTCTAGGATAGATCTCAAAAGAGCTAAGGTAAAGTACTATGCAGTGCCGAATTAGCCCAGACACAGAGCAGAGCTAGCATAGCTTCGCTGAAAGCAACAACCCGATACTATGTTGGTAGCTTCGCTTCATCCAGCGAAGCTAAAGCACTCAGTGCTACAGCAGCTTCGCACTGAGAAGCTAAGTGTTGTAGCGAAGATATTCTAGCTTCACTTGTGGCTAAGAAGAGAGCCTCTAGGGCTATGCCTATTGCTTTTCAGCCTAAACAAGCTGGCTCTCAGCCGCCCTGAGTTTCTGTGTTGGACCAGTTAATCCCGGCTAATACTGGCTTATGGGAATTTCTTAGCAATAAACGAAAACTTCGCTCTGAAAAGCTGGTTCACATGTTGCCCTCTCAGTGTGGACACAGGATGCCAACTAGTGACATCCATTTCGTTCACTGTTGTTTGGGACCAATCCCCACTCCTCCTCTAACTCAGCATTCGGTCTTAAACCGATTATCAATTAGAACTTTTGAGAAGGCCAAATCTCGAAAGAAGACAATGAAGGTGCCAGACCTCCCGACGTTCTCTATCAACATGATAAACAGAGGACGAGATCTGCTTTGACCTTGAAGAAGAAGACACGAGGTTAATCTCCTACCAGTTCTCCAGACTCTGACTATAGCCCTGGCCTAAGTCAGATTATGGTGGATACAGAGGTGCCTTTCAGGGTATTCATTCTAGAGTAGCAATACCCTTCAATTATGATCAACCTTTTTCCTCGACAGGAGGTGTCCTGTTGCCAAAACAATTGAGGCATATTTTCTAATGGTCTGACGATGAAGGAGAAGCCAATGGTTATGCCTCCTCTGCCACCATCAACTCTATACATACAGGGAGAGTGTCGACCAACATGGCGTACAATAACAACGATAATGATCTCTGTCATCACATGGAAGCTCAGGAGAAGACTTCTAAGGCCCAACAAGAAGCTTTGGAAAACATCTAGCAAAAGTTAGCTCAGCTCCTGAATAACTGGAACAACAATGACACCACCGGTAGCAATCATGATGAGGAGAAAAACCAATAATGAACATACTAAGACTGAAAAAAAAGGAAAATTCTTCAGTTGGTGCCGATGTTCTGAAAGGCACCCAACTCAGATTGCATCTCAAGCTCAAAGGGATGAATTGAAAAAAGTAGGGATGACTCGTCCTTACCTGCAGGAATGGGATTCAGTGCCCTACCTGTAGGTCACCTAGAGGGGGTGAATAGGTGACGTGCTAATCAAATACCAAGCAAATGCGGAATTAAAACTAATTATGAAACTTTAAACTATTATACTAACACACAAAGTATAACCAAAGAGTGAAGCCGAATTCCTGATGAGGAGTTCTGGACTATCTCCTCAAGATTTCTCTAGATTATGAGTTGAGGTGTTACTATAACTCTCTTGATTGAATACTAGTATGAGCACAATATCAAACATGTTTCTGCCATATATATATATATAAAGAGTGGGGGGGGTTGAGAGAGAGAGAGAGAGAGAGATTTGGGTACATGCAGAAAGATTCGAGCCCGAATCCTTCCAACTCAAACTCAATCTCACCACATTCAAGTACAAGAAGTTGATTTACATTGTTTAAAGTAACTAAAAAATAAAATTCAAATGTTTTGAATAGTTTTTATTCATCCATCAACTAGGCGCAAAATGAAAGACCTAACGAGTGCAAATGATTATGCTTTGTTTGAGGGCGGACAGGCGACCCGTTTTAAAGAAAAGTGCCAAAAGGAGTCCGCCTCCAAGAGGAGAGAAAATTCCGGTCTATGAAAATCATCGAAAGTTCCCTTGTGACATGTGTCTGCCACATGTCACGATATCATTGGTCTACGAATATGCTAGGATGATTATAACAGTGTACGAGAAGCATTCGGGGAAAAGGACTTGGGAGATGCAAATTTGCAGAGACCTACTCTACCATTGTTTGACCACGGAGTGAGAATTCACAGAAATTTATTCATCACCCAACCAGCAACAGATCGAACACGACTCCGACCTCTCCACTTCCAGGTATGCTTCTATTATGAGGTCTAGACTGTCTAGTATTTTATCGGAAGTATATTGCAAAATGTTAATTTTAAGGGCTCATATGTATCTCGAACCCACAACCTCTCACGAGGTAAGAAATTATGCATAACTTTGTTCGCCTATTTTTTATATTGTTTTGTTACTATCTAAATTTAGGAAATAGCATAGAGATGAGCACGATAGTGATACTCACTGGCAGACTAACAAAAAGAGTAATGTACAAACACGCGGACACTGAATACACCATTTTGAAAATGCACATGTGTATCGATACATATAAGTATGTGTGTGTGTCTATGTACTATACTTATTACAGCACATGTCAAAATTAAAATTATAATGGACCTCAAAGTTAATTTAGAACTTTTTGGCCAAATTAAAAGAAATATTACATAGAAAGAATTGTATGAAATGAAAAGTTCCTCTCTGTCATTAAGTATATTATATATTTATAATTTTTATGTATGACATATAGTATATTATTATATGTACATATTATACATCGCTTACATTTATTTTTGATTTATAAATGTGTTTTTATTTAATATTTATTCAATACCATAAGAGTTTTAAATTTATTTGATTATATTATATATCTAACCCAATCTGACATGAAACTGACCAGCCGCAACAAACTTGATCTCAACCCGTACACGAAAAGTAAAATCCCTTTAAGTTTAGGTTAGAATGGCCGGGTTATGATGTATCTTAAAGTTATCAGATTGCATGGGAGGTTGGCGTTCAATCTGACCCGATTGCACCCCTAATTATTCCTCGTAAATTTGAGGCCACGTGCAGTGTGAAAACTCCTTTGCCATATTTGGGCTGAAACTAGGATCAACCTAAGCCCAGCCCATCTAACTTTAGTTGAGTGTTTAATGTTTAGAAGAAGTCAGATACCTTTTTTTTCCTGATTAAATAGAAATCAGATAATTTTGAAAGCCTGCCAAGGAACTTTTCTATTAAGAACCAAGCCAAAATTTGTCGGCCCGAATCCGGCTTAAAATTGTAAAATTCTTTGGTGGGTTAGGGGTAATAAAAGGAATGCGTCTCAGATGCTCCGTCCGATAGGAGAGGATAGCGAGCTAGAATTACATGTTAGTGGTTAAAGCAGACTTCTTTGACTATTCAACATCTCTCCGTCTCTTTCCTGCTCGACACTCTTTTGGGAACAGAAGCTTCGGAAGAAGATATAAGGACAAAATAAAACAAAACAGAGAAGAAAAATCTAATCGTAGAATTATATCACAGAAATGAAGCTGATTCCTTTTTCACACGTTCCTCAGAAATGATTCCTTTCTTGTAAAAAGGCAAAGAAACAAAAAAAGCAGAGAAGAAAAATGTAAATGAATCAGCTGTATTGAAAAATCTACCCGTCGCTTGGAAAGCAATGATCCTGTTAGGGGTGGGTTAGATGACTTGATTTTTCGCAGACCTACTGGTTCGTTTTCGAGCATTTCCACCCCCTCACTTTTGCCTAGGCTATCTTGAATAAGGACAAAAAAAATTGAAAAAAGCCTTTCCCACCGGATGAATTTTGCCCGGGCAATTGGTGGGGGCCACATTGCCCCTGAGCCCGAGCCCGAGCCCGAGGACAGAAGGATTTTATTATTATTATTCAAGTTGTTTTTTGGGGTCCATTAAGGAAAAGATTTGTATCTCGACGGCTATTTAATCAAACAAAAATTCACACAAAATCAATAAAAATATTTTGAATAGTAATTGCGGGGAGCCCTTGTCTTTTGCCCGGGCAAGAATGGTGGGATAGGGTTAAAAAATATGAAAGGCAAATACTGTTTGACATGAATAGTAATTGTTTAGGAGAGCCCTTGCCTTTTGCCCAAACAAGAGGGGTGGAAGTGATCTTAGGCGTAATCAATGAGGGAGGGCCACCCTCTCTTTTTTGTTTCTCATTTTGTCGTTTTGTTGTTGGGGCTGAGGGGAATCTCCCATGTGTGAGATTGGATTTTCGCTTGTTTGGCCAAGGGGCAACGGTCATTATTTGTTTGACACCCAACACAGTTACTTAGAGGACAAAGAGCCCCATAGGCTCTATGAAAAGAGGTAGTTACCCTCTATTCTCGTACACTCGCTCTTCATCGTCTTCTTCACTTTGTCTATCTTCTTCTTCGCCTTCCATTACCTTTCTTAGTTCATCACCCTTGATTTTCTTTGTTCGATTAGGATGAAGATAAGGAATGGTTTTGAATTTAGTCAAACCATGTCCTGCTTATCAGGGAATATCCTGAGTCGATCTTCTTGTTGGAATGTAATCTGTGTACAACTGATATAACCGTTCAAATCCAATTCCATGTACAGCTGGTGCAATCGTTGTAATCCAGTCAATTCTTATAGCTGCTATATATATATATATATATATATATATATATATATATATATATATATATTGAAAAAATAGAATCTCTATCTAAATTGAGGGGAATTCATTTCTTTCCATGGTATCAGAGCTACCGGTTAATTAGTCTCTAAAATTGCATATTTTATACCACATCTTCACATTTATTTAATATTAAATCCTATTAATAATACCTCTCTTACATATTTCTAGGTCCATGGCATGAAATGCAGAAGAAGCCTAAAATCCCATTTAATTGGTGATTAAAAGCCTACAAGAATAGCCATTAATCTTGGAGGGTGGTTTCGTCAAAACTGGGGGCCCAAATCTGGATTCCAGGAAGTAAGACCGACAGGGGGACAAGCGAGGGCGTGCCAGCAGGCGGCGTAATTGCCGCGTTTCCGCAGCAATGTCTTGGAGCTGTGCGTCGTGATTTAACGCGCGGCTCCGTACAGCTTCCCCGGTGCCCTCTTTCACCTATAAATACCCTAGGATTTTCAGAGCATGGGGGAGGAGAAGTTTTGAGGAGGTTTAGTATAGTTTTAGAGTAGTTTCTTCTTTTTAGGATAGTTTAGGTTAGTTCTTCTTCTTCTTCCTCTTTATATTTTTTATTTCTTATAGATTTTGTAATAGGAAAGAGAGTAGTACATTGGTGGAAAAAAAGAGTACTTGTAATGGAAGGTGACAATTTATGAAAGGTTCTCCCTTTATCTCTCCTTATTTTTTTCTCTGTAACTCCTTGTACATGCTTAGCTATTTTCTCTTATGATAACTAACTACTAACCACTAACTTACTAACTTATTACTTGATAATCCACATGAATCTAATAGCCTCTACTTGGCCTTGCTCTTGCAAGAGCCAATGATGGCTCATGATGATGGATTCTAATACTCTAACATTCTAACTCTCTAACAAGGCAATATTACTTTATTCCATACTTGCTCTTATTTAGTTTTAATAGTTTATGTGTATTTTGCACTTATTTTGTTGAGTTTGAATGTGAAAGTTATCTTATGGGTCATGCTTTGAAATGCTCTTGAACCAAGGACAAGTGATGGCCAAGGATGCATGTGAGGCAACTATCACTAAGAGGTTAGCATAGTTAGTGTAGTCATTATTAGTTAGTAGCCATGAATTTTCTTTCTGTTTTACTTTGTTTTAGATATATCTCAAAAATCACAAATATCTTATCTTCTATGTTCCCGCTTCTGCGTGTTTCACTGTACTCTTCTATCTTCATTCCTTGTTTTCTTTTCTTTTCCTACTTTAAAACATAGAAGAACCGTTAACACACGCGTGAACATACCGGTAAAGCTTCTATCACTTCTCATACCTGTGGATTCGACCCGTTTAGCCTTTATGCTATAACAGAATTATCAAGGAAGCCAACAAACGCACTTTTAACTCATGATTTCAATACATACACTTTTCGTGCGCGATTTTCCCTTGATAAAATTTTAGCACCGTTGTCGGGGATGGGAATTGTTTGATTTCACGTTTTTGTTAACTTTTCTTCTTTGTTTTTGGTATGAATGTCAAATTTTTAGCATTACAGAAGTCACACTTGTTTTTGTGTGGTTGGATAAATTCTTGTATATTGCTATATTCTGCTGCTAATTTCTGTTTATATTACCTGTGTACTGTAATAATTTTAAGAACTAAAATATGGAAATTTGATGCTTTAAAACAGTTTAGACATTTGCATCTAGGCACGTGCCAATTTTAATTCCAATAAACTGCATTTTGTTCTTGTGTGGTTTTGATATTGACAGGAGTGTACATATGGCATTGCATATAATATAGGACAAACACGTGAGTGATTTAGTCTCTTTGTGTGCTCATTCTTATCTATATTGCACACTTGCACGAATTGAACTTAGGGCAAAACCCAATACAACATAAGGTGGGGAAGTCATTACCTCCCTTAGCCAAAAAATCACCTCCTCACTCACACAACCCATGACTAAATAAAACTTGCTAGACGTTAGCCCCTAGGGACATCTCAGACTCATTTAGGAGATTGACGTAAGGGAAAAGTTTTAGAGTGTGACTCTTGTCAAAGCGGTGTCCTAGGTTGGGGATTGAGAGGCAAAATCTCGAAGAACAGTGGTTTGAAATAATTAGGTCCGTTGCTCCAGCACGGATACCTCCCACTGATCTTGCCCCTACCTGACCGATTAACTTGTGGTCAGATTCTAACAATGTACCCCACGTGGACAGTCTAACCAGTTAGGAGTCGTTTAGGTCTAAGTCAACCCTAGCATAGGTTTGTTTTCTTTTCTTTTTCTTTATTTGTTTGTTTGTTTGTTTTTTTCTTGTAAATTGTGATATGGATTTCAATAACAACAATTTTTTCAATTCTAAAATGAATCCATATTTCACCCTGACCTCATTTGACTCGGATAACTTCAACCCGAATGTGTATAACATGAACCATCATATAGGCCGGATTGGGATTATTCGATTCAATATGACCCATACCCCCAATCTTATGACCATAATTTTTAAAATAATTTCAACTCTTCACAGAGTCAATGAGGATTCACCTCCCCCGAGTCAAATTTTCAACCACCTTGTCCACAATTTTCAAAATATTCATTCTCCGATTTTGATTCATATACTTCTTTTCCTGTTTCACCAATCGAAGAAAAATCCAATTGGAAAGGAGTATGGAAGCCATGCTTGAGTCCCAACACCAAATTCGAAATTTGCTCAATTACAATCCTTCCCAAATCACACTCCATATACTCCTTTTCTAAAACATCCAATTGAAGAAAAATCTGAGCTAGAAAAGCTTTTGAAAGTCTGTTCTGAAACAGTGCAACAAATTTAAAATATGTTGGACTCATCATCTCAACCAAATTTTCAAGAGTCATGCTCATCTTTTTCAGTCGCACAATTCAAAATGAACAACCATTAACCCTGGACTTGCGTATGGAGCTCTTGTGTGAGTCTGAGCAACAAATTCAATATCTGATGGACTCACAATCACACCACAATTTTCAAATCAACTTCCATACTCACCTTTTTCAGAAGAACAAATTGCAAAGAGTATGAAAGACATGATTCAGACTCAAAATCTGTTACCCGGTCTATCAGTAGGTTAGATTCAATAATGAGCGAATTGATCTATGAGAGTGAGAAAAATCTTTATTGTCAATTTTTGACCAATCCTTATATTCCTAACTCTATCAATTGGTCCCAAGAATCATGTTATTTTGAAAATCAAGATTCAATTTTAGAACGCACATTTGAACTTGACCAAACTCCAAGTTTTGAAAGTCGCCTTGACATTCTGACAAGTTATCCCTTTTCTAAAATTGAAATTAAATATGAATGTTATCCCGAACCTCAGTTGGTGATTCCATTTCACTTTTTGATTCAATATTGACTCCGGTATCTTTACCAGATTTTTTTCTCTATCCCAGAGTCAACAGTGAATCCTGTACCAGTACACCGTGAAATTGAATCACCAATATTTTATGATCACACTTCATTGATAGGGAATGTGTGAACATCAATTCTTCAGTTTGGACCCCATTTTTGAACCAATTTTGACTCCCCTGTTGAATCTCGACTTGATCTCAGTCAAATTCCTGAGTCAGTATTGGATATTGTTCATGTTCCATTTGAGTCCAAATCCATCATCTCCCAAAATCACACTTCATTGTTGGATAAGAATGTTCAACAAATTGACTCAGTAATTATTTTTGAAAATCAAAAATTGGATGGGGGTATTTTTTCAATAAGATCATACAGTTCTCCAACATTTTACTAGGTCGTATTAAAGAGGTCAATAAAGGTAGGTTCCGTAAGCCACCACATTATCTTGATTGGGTAGCAATGCTTGGCCCAATCAGACCACCACCGGAGCCATCACCATGAGGTAGTTTTCCTTCCCTTTCCATTTGTTTCATGTATTTACACATTCACGATGCATTGAGGACAATGCATGAGATAAGTGCGGGGAAGGGTTTACTAACGTAGGTTGTTTTAATTTTCTTTCTTTTACACTACTTTTTAGGAAATTTTTAAAATTTTCTTTTGTATAAAAACTTTTTTCTTTTCTTTTTACAAAACTTTTTGAAATAAGATAAATAGTTTTGATTTTTTTTAAGAAAATTAAGATTATCTTAGGAATTATGAAGACCTAAAATTATGAATTTTTAAACCGAATCAAAATAATAAAACTTATTTAAATTTTAGGATAAGGAAGTAAGATTGGAAAGATAATTTGATGTTGAATTTTTTGCCTCAGATACATGCACTTCACACTTACACAATTTTTTAGGATTGAAATAAAGACTAAAAATGCCATAAAAATATAAAAAAATGATGATAAAATCACTTATTGAAGTAGGTAGTTATGCCTTAGGAAGCATGATTATTCACGCCTAAAATGGTAGACAAAAATAAAATAATTTTCTTTAGTTTTGTGGCCTTATTTACTTGATTCCTTAGGCCCCAGGATGTTTTCTCATCTGGTGCCCTAAAATTGTCTGGTTTGGGACTCACCGGCTAAAGGCTCACTACCGGGTAAATAAGAAAGTTTAAAAAAACTAAGAAAAATAAATAAATATACACAAATAAATATCATGAAAGTTAGAGTCGATATCACAAAAATCTCCACAGTTCACAAAGTGCATATTTTTTTAAGAGTTTTATGAAAGATCAAAGAATCAATTTAATTTTAAATTCTTACATTTAATTTATAGTAAGATTTTGCATTTCGACTTAAGGCCTGTTTGTTCCCCGCAAAACGCCGCAAAACCGCAAGTCGTAAAACTCTTTTCCATTTTCAGCTGTTTGTTTCGTTGCAAAACATTTCGCAAAATACAACTCTCATTTCCAACTTGCAGTTGCTACAGTTAAATTTGTGGTCATATAAATCTCACTTTTACACTCAAATTTTCCCACTTGCAACGCTACAGTTAATTTTGTGGTCATGTAAATTCTACTTGTAATACATTCGTAGTGCCAAAGCAGTTACTTGATAATCAATATATAATTTAATATTATTAAATATTTAATATATTTAATATTTTAATAGTGTTTAATTTCTTACCGAATTATTTTATACTGGTATTTTTTAGTTTTTTATTATTTTTAAGATTGTTTTAATATTTACTATTTTATTATTTTAATTTATATATAATTTAATATTGTTATTTAATACTTTATTATTTATTAATATTTACACCAATTTTCTTAATATTTTATTTAAATTTAATATTTATTAATATAACAATAATGTGTTTTAATATAAAATTATTATATATTTAATTAATTATTTCTTAATATAAATAATTACTTTATTAATATTATAATATACTTTAAAATTATATTAATATTTTATTATGTTAATATTGTAATAATTCATTATAATAATATCATAATAATATTTCATTATTAAATTTATAATTATATTTTACTTTGTTAATTTTATATTTTTATAATATTACGGTATTATTATCATAAAATTTAATATTATAATAATCTTAAGATTTTATAATATTATAATATTATAACTATATTTTATTAATTTTCTTAAGATTTTTTTAATATTTATGTTTTATTAGTATCCTTAAAATTTTATTCAGTTTCTTTAGATTTTCTTAATATTTTATAATTACTTATTTAGTTAATATTGTAGTAATATTTTACTAATTTTACTAATATTTTATTAATATTATTGTTATAAATAAAATATTAAGATTATTAATTTTTTATCTCAAATTTATTAATACAATTTAATTTGTAATAGTAGAATTAATTTAATAGTATTTATAATATTTAAATTACTGCTACAGTTAATTTTGTGGTCAACTTTTTCACTTACACTTTTACATTACCAACCAAACACAGTAAAACACAATATACTTTATCATTTACACTTTCACTTTATCAACCAAACACCGTAAAACACAATATACTTTTCCATTTACACTCCACTTTATCAACCAAACACCGTAAAACACAATATATTTTCTCTGCTACAGTTCATTTTTTCCATTCTCATTTTACGACTTACGACTTGCGACGTTTTGCAACGAAACAAACAGGCCCTTAGTTTAAGGAAAAATAATTTCTGGTTAACTTATGACCTTGGATCACTTAAATTTTCGTAAAAATATTTCAACACTTTTCTATATTTCAAAATACGTTTTTTAAATACTAACAATTGATTTCTTTTTTTTATGGATTTTGTGGGTGTAATCCGCTGAAAACCCTCAGGAGACAAAACTCCTCCTCTAGAGGAAACTTAGAGGTTTAATGACTTATTGCACACACTCAGTGCAATCGTGTCACTGCAAAAGTGGTGCAATAATCTTCTTAGTTAGTTTTCTGTTTTGCTCGGGATGAGTAAAAGATAAGTATAGGGGTGTGTTAGTCTCTAAAATTGCATTTCTCATGTCACATATTCACATTTATTTAACATTAAATCCTGTTAAAAATATCTCTCTTGCATGTTTCTACGTCCATGGCATGAAATGAAGAAGAAGCCCAAAATCCCATTTAATTGGTAATTAAAGCCTACAAGAATAACCATTGACCTTGGAGGGTGGTTTCGTCAAAACCGGGGGCCCAAATCTGGATTTCAGGAAGTACAACCGATAGGAGGACAAGCAGGGGGCGCAAAGCAGGCGGCGCCGCACACGCCACCCTAGGACTGCTGGGAAAACGCGACAATTGTCGTGTTTTCGTGGCAATGTCTTCGAGCCGCGCGTCGTGATTTGATGTGCGACTCCGTACAGCTTCGCTGGTGCCCTCTTTCGCCTATAAATACCCTGAGATTTCTATAGCATGAGGAGGAGAAGTTTTGAGGAGTTTAGTGTAGTTTTAGAGTAGTTTCTTCTTCTTAGGATAGTTTAGGTTAGTTCTTCTTCTTCTTTCTCTTTGTATTTTTCATTTCTTGTAGATCTTATAATAGGAAAGAGAGTAGTACATGGGTGAAAACCAAGAGTGCTTTTAATGGAAGGTGACAATCTATGAAAGGTTCTCTCTTTATCTCTCCTTGTTTTCTTCTCTCTAACTCCTTTTACATGCTTAGCTAATTTTCTCTCATGACAACTAACTACTAACCACTAACTTCCTAACTTCTTACTTAATAATCCACTTGAATCTAATAGGCTTTACTTGGTCTTGCTCTTGCAAGAGCCATTAATGGCTCATAATGATGGATTCTAACACTTTAACATCCTAATGTAGGCTGTCTAAAGTGTTGGCCCAAGAGGTTACACTCTCCAATTGTTTTGTGTTTTGATGATGACAAACCAAATATGAGCTATTTGGTACTAACAAGTTTGTTAAGATAAGTTTCAGGTTTGTACCATGTTTAGAGACCATTCGCTTAGCTATTGCAAGAACTTCTAAGTTCCACAAAGCAAGGAAGGCAAATTGCACATCAAGGAAGGATCATAGAAGAGAAGGCACTAGCAAGGCATTGGATGGCTCAAAGACTTGAAGATAGCTCAAGAAGTCTTCATGTAATTTGTTTTTCAGTTTATAGTATGTTAAAGAATAGTGGATAGGTTTGAAGCTCTATCACACACGTTTTTGCGCACATGCTTATTCCAAATAATTTCTTATAAATTATACAAAAATATTTTGCATACAAGTTTTTGCCTACAGATATATATTTATGTTTTATACTATTCCCTGTTCAAAAGTATTTTTGTTAAAATCAAAATCCTCTTTGTTTTCTTTTCTAAAATCAATTTTTGACCTGATCCGGTCGACCGGGGCAGTCGACCGAGTCTGTGTCAGTCTGGTCCGGTCGACCGGACCAGTCGACCGAAGTTCTGGCAGATGCACGTATCCATGTGCATGTCTGTCGGTCGACTGGGGCGGTCGACCGGACTATTATTTTTGCTCACAGGTTTTATCGGTCGACCGGGTCGGTCGACCGCTAGCCTATAACGGTAGCATTTTTGTACTACCGGTCGACCGGCCCAGTCGACCGATCTGACCGTTTGAACAGTAACGGGCAGATTTTTAAGAGCTGTTTATTTTTGTCTTTTGTGTTTAAAATTCGTTTAAGGATATATTTTGATCTAATTACCTCCTAAACATCAGTAATTATGTTTTATCCCTAAACCCTATCCCTCTCCTATAAATAGGGGTGTTTGGGGAGAGATTTGTTACAACAATTATTGCTAGAAAATTCAAAAGTTTAAGGCTTTCAAAAGAGACTTGTTTCTTGGTTTTTGTGCTGAATTTCTCACTGATTTTCTGAAGGGTTTTTCAAATACTCTCTGATTTAATTCTCTTTTCTCCTTACACACAAGAGCTTCATTCCTACTCAATATTCTCTAAGGACCTTTGTAAGGGAAGAGATATTTGAAAGAGAGAGTTTGTGGTCTTTTGACTACCAAGGAAATTACTTGTTCTTGAGATTGTAGGAGTTGGGTACTCCATTGTATTTGAGATCTTTGTGATAGTGGAAGTGGTCGGAATCCTTCTGGGGAAGGCGGGGAGTAGAGCTAGGTGCTCGAACCTCGATAACATATCCTTGTGTTTGCGATTGGTTTACATTCTTGCAATTCTTACTCTACTTTGCTTGCACTTATTACTTGCTCATCATACTTACTTGCTTGCATTCATCTTGTGATTCTTGATGTGATTGTTGTAGCTTTAAATTTTTAAATTGCCCTTTGATTAGCATTATCACCTATTCACCCCCCCTCTAGGTGATTTTCATAAAGATCACTAAAAGACAAGTCACCAAAAAGCAGAGTCCCAAACTCCAGACGCAGGGCTAATCTCAGCCAGCACTGCAGCACCAAGGCGCGCAGGTCGAAACCCGCGTCTCAGCCAGCACTGCAGCGCTAAGGCGCGCAGGTCGAAACCCGCGTCTCAGCCAGCACTGCAGCGCCAAGACGCGAGGGTCGAAACCCGCGTCTCAGCAGCACTGCAGCGCCCAGACGCGAGGGTCGAAACCCGCGTCTCAGCCAGCACTGCAGCACCAAGGCACGAAGGTTGAAACTCGCATCTCAGTTATAACTTCCCTCGTTATGGGGTCAATCACCACCCACATAATAAGGAAGTTAACCCCATTATGGAGTGTTTTTAGGGGGCACGTTCGCCCCTGAAACCTCTATAAATAGCCCCGTTGCTATGGAGGGTGGGGGAGAATTCAGATAAAAGAAATCAAGGAGAAGAACTTGACTTGAGAGCTTCCACAGAGAAGGAAAGAGAGTCCAACTCTTCAAGTAACTTGCTGCATACAAGTTAATCTTTGCCTACAATCTCTTTGAGATTTCTGGTCGACAGAGCTGTGTTACTCCGTCCGCCAACTGAAGAGAAGATCCCCAAAAGTTCCCGACGTTCACCCGGTCAACGGAAAACAAGATTCACTTTCCACCACCACCTGAAGAACCCAGCATTAAACAAAAAGAGGATTCATGACTCAATATCTTCCCTCCTTTGTAGTCGGAGTATAAGTCCGTTGTAATTTTTCAATTGATTCAAGGAAACTTTACGCGAAATTTTCTCCCACCAAACAAGAGATGGCGACTCCGCTGGGGACTACTTTCATTACTGACGAGCAAGTGGTGGCGCAAGGTGACGTCCTCTATAAGGGGAAAACGGTCGAGTCACTCGTCGTAGAATTCGACCAGGCAAAGTATGAAGAGTTCCTTTCTTCCGGCTCCAAGAGCCCAAAGGCCCGTGCCTACCGCAGGGTCTCTACGGGGAAATGCACCGAAGCCCGCCCTGAGATTCTCTCAGACGCGGCAGCTCCGAAGGATGTTGTGGTCAATCGCGCCTGGCGTAACACCCGCGCCCACGTCTCTCAGGAGACCCGCGTGGTCAATCTTTCTGGTGTTCAGCCAATCCATCCTCTTCCTCAGCACCAGGTCGTCGGGGGTTCCTTCCACCCCCACGACGGAACCGGAACGCTGAACGGCGGCAGAGGAGGCGTGCGCGTCAACTACAAGCTGGAACGACCGATTGCCCAACGGAAGTAGGACGCGAGGCTCAGACCAGTGTACCACACCTGACACGTGAAGTCCGCGTTTGGCAGCCCAAACGCGAGGTTCACCAAGCAGGCTCCTCGGAAGCCCCACTCCCCAGACGCCAAGGCGAAGCTCGCGTACCTTGTCAAGTACAAGAGGCACGCGCTTCTAGGCATGGGGCCCAGCAGCCCTGCAATTTTCAAGCGTCTCTGCCCAGACGCAATTATCAGCAACGTGAGAGTTGCGTCTCTCATCAGCAGAGACGCCAAGCTTACGCTCAGAAGCCGCGACGCAAGAGCTGCGTTCATGCGCCCCGCGTCTCTGAACGCTGCGTCCCAGCTGTACAAAGAAAGAATGCCTCCCGCCCTCGACATTGCGAGGCTAATCTCTTTGATCCTCCTCCCACGGATCTAAGGGATTATTTGACAAGGAAGAGAAGTGCTAATCGAATCACTTCATCATGTTGCTGCGAACGGCTTATCACAATGCTCTCTGAGTGCCGTTGCAGCTCTGATGCAAACCAGCAGTCTCTAGTCAGACAGCTGACCCTGATTCCCCAATCAGCTAAAAGAAGTCGTTCCCATAGAAGGAGGGTCTTCTCTGATACTGAGTATCCCGAGCTCACTGCAAACATGACAAGCAGGAGTAAGGGAAAGCAACCGGCGATCAGCTCCGATGATGAATCTGACGCAGAACCGAAAGGAGTGTACCGACACACTGGCACCCGGACCGGGCAACCCCCCGATTGACTACAATGCTCTAGCCCGGGGCATTGAGGTGAATGACTCGCATTCCGCTATTGCAGAGTCACAGGCTTCAAACTCTTCTATAGAGAGAGAAGCCTTTATATACATGACCAGTACTCCTGAGGAGACCGCCAGGCGCTTGGAGCAGCAAGCCCAGGTCCAGAGGGAACAATTAGAGATGATTCGTGCTCAACAAGAATCTATCGATTCCCTCAAGCAGATGCTGGCATAGTTGCTTGAAGACAAGACGAAGTCAACCGACAAAACCTCCTCTAAAAAGTCTAAAGGCAAACGAAAAGAGGGAGGAAAGCTCATCTTCCGTACGTATAGAGGAAAAAGAGCAGCCTACTTCTGGTTCGTCTAAATCCTCGTCACAAGGAAAAGATGACCGAGACCAGGAAAAGGTTCATTCTAGAAGAAAGAATCAATTGGAGCAACGTCTGGAGGCCCTTACCAACCGAAAAGGCTTGCATGAAGCAGGGGTGGTCCGGCCATATCCGACCGAGTGGGACCTTGTTCCATACCCTCCCAAGTTCAAGGCTCCGACCCTCCAAGCATTCGATGGGAAAGGTTCACTGAACCAACATATCTACTACTTTAAATCCCAAATAGGGAATGTGGTAGATAATGATGCCATTCTGGCACGCTTGTTCATCGGCACCCTAAAAGGGTTTGCCTTTGAATGGTTCATGAAGCTCCCAGAGGGCTCCATCAAGAATTGGGGCGACTAAGAGAAGCTCTTCCTAACGCGCTTCTTTGAAGATGACTCGGAGGTCACCATGCCTACTCTTTTGGCCACCAAGCAGTGAAAGGGAGAGTCCGTTAAGTCTTTCGTAGAAAGGTTTCAGAACGTAGCACTCCGATGTCCAAGCGGTATGACCCAGGTCACCCTGGTGGAAACATGCCGCCATAATTTACAAACCTCGCTCCTCGCCCAAATAGGAGTCACCGAAAATCGCACCTGGAAGCAGCTGATCCAACAAGGTGAACAGGCTGAAGAAATTGTCGCCCGGGTCAGGGAAGAGGAAAACAAACCCCGACCTGAGAGGTCAACAAGGCGTGCGCCAGACACACCCCTCCAAGCGAAAAGGAAGAATAACTTGGCGACAGGGACCAAATCTCCCGTCAAACCTCAACCGGTCAAGGGAAGTGGCTCTTCAAGCCAACCACGCGCCAGCAAGCAGTACTCCTTCAAGGACAAACATGTCGACTCACTCTTCAAGTTACTCAACAAGAGCAACAGACTGAAGCTTCCTGAAGCTAGGCGCCCTGAAGAAGTCGGTAAAACCGATAGTCCCAACTACTGCTTGCATCACAGGATGCTGGGACACCCCACCAAGAGCTGTTACGTCTTCAAGGACATCCTTCAGGTTCTGATTGATGCGGAGGTATTAAAACTCCGTCCAGAGCAGAAGAATGTGACGGCCAATATGACGTCATTCCTCCAGTTTGGAAGACAACCTCCAACACCCTCTGGAGTAGTCCCTATCCCAAAAGGAGAGCTGAGAATGGTCAACACAGACCCTCACTAGCAGCAAGAGAAAGGCCTGATACCTGTTCCCACACCTCAGGGAGAAGTCATGTGGGTTCATCCCGCCCTTGTGGATGGCCAGCAATGGACCACTGTGACTAGCAGGAAGTCCAAAGGCAAAGTTAAAGCTTCATCCTGTAATGTGGTATGTGCCTCTTCTCGGGAAGCAGAGACTGATGTTCCCTCGTTGACTGATTCAGAAGAGGAAACAATAGCTCTGGCCACAGAACCCAACCAACTTGTGGCAGAAACCCGTTCAGGGCAATCATATTTGAAAAAGTATGACGAAATGGCAGTAACTCCTCCAAAACCCGCTGCAGAGTCAGCCAAGTCTTCCACAAAGCAGCCCGTGGAAAGACAGAAAGAGCTTCGGTTCTCCAGAGTCCTTTCAAAAGACATCGCGGAAGGATCCGCAGCGCCTTACCGCTTTGATGTCCTGACTCAACTGGCCAATATCCCGGCCCGAATTACTCTTTATGAGCTCCTCAGGCTATCGAAGTCAACCAGAGAAGCTCTACAAGAGGCCCTCGCTAATGCTGAGGTTTTCATGACTCAGGTGCCAATCAGACCAAAGGAGGAAGATGTAGAGGATTGCCTCCATACCTCCCAAAATGCTCCCTGCATCACCTTCACGGCAGATGATATGCAAGTCAAAGGGAAACATGATTGACCCCTATACTTCACAGGATATATTGGATCATCTGAGGTGAACCGCATCCAGGTAGATCCCAGGTCCGCATTGAGCATTATGCCTTGCCGGGTCATGCAACATTTAGGGATTCCTACTCACCGTTTGAGCGCCACCCAGACTACTATTTATGGGTTCAATGCCAATAGTACCTGATTGAACTTTTACCTGCACACAAATATGAAGTATTAGATTAAGAATTAAAGGTGTGCAAGTTCTCAATGCGAATCCGCGGTAGCAGTGGCTATGCGGGTCGTGATCCTCAGGGAGGGACTAGCGATGGAAGCGTTTGTAAGTTTTACTCTAAAAATTATTTATTTTTAAGTTAAGATAAGAAGAAGGTGGTATTTTACAATGAGTCGGCAAAGAAAGAATTTGGAGAAGAGTTGTGATTTAATCTACAAAAAGAAAAGAAAAGAAAAGAAAATAAAATAAAAGAAATACTAACCTTGGTTGAAGAATAACATGAAATCTTAACACTTTCTACCTTGCTTTGGAGGCATGAACGCATAAACCATAGGATCGATCTCAGTCCCCTGTTCGCATTAGATCATCAAACCTTGGTAAGCATGAATTGATACGCACCTTGAGGAGGAGAGCATCTCCATGAAATATCGTTGGCTCTCGCTAAGACTCGTTATACTCGTGCTTCAGAAATCACTTGCATGCTCATATAAACCAACATAGATCAAAGAGAAAAAGACGAGAAAACAAAAAGAAAAGTAAAACATCAGAACAATAAACAAAAGAAAAGATTACCTTTATTAATTAGTACAATGGCAGAGAAGAGGAAGGTACATCGGTGTCACGCTCAACATAAGCCTCTCTCTCTTGAAAATAAAAAGAAAATCCTAATTACAAAAGAAGAAAACCTAGAAGAAACCCTAATTTTTTTGCCCTGTACTGCGCTGGACGCTCTGTACGTTGCACTGCAGGGGGTATTTATAGGTGCAGAAGGAGTCAGAGTCCCAGTACAACACCTCCACGAAATCTGGTAGTCAGATAAGACCAAATTGTCGCAGAAACGCGGCTTGGACCGCGTTTTCGCGGCTCTCTGGTGTCGGCTGGCCACGCGCTTTGGCGCGTGGCCTCTCCTGATCCGTCCATCTGGGCGTTTGTTTCTGAAAGTTCGATCCTGGCTCTTTATCGTGGGATATGGATATAACTTGGGAATCAAGTTATCTAGATTTAGAACTTTCCCAATCTCTTTTGAACGAATTTCCTTATCTCTGCATCTTATCTTTGGCTTTTATCCTCATCTGCAAGAGTTTAGGGTTGGGTAGAAGTCTATCCTTCCCTCATCTTTGATATTTGCAACTTTAGCCTTGTATATTTGCACTTTGACAATTGATATTTGCACTTTTACACTTGGGCTTCAAATATGGGCTTTTGGGCTCTTTTTAGGCTTTAATTCTTTCTTTTTATTATTTCGAGGCCTGCACACAATAAATCACAAAATATTAATAAATGTGCAGAATTAAATGAATAAATATGAAAATGTGATGGTAAATGTTATGATAAAAATGCATTTTTCACTACCAATCAGTACCCATCCAATGGGGAAGGTCAAGCTCAAATGACAGATTGGGAACCTAAGGTCGGAGGTGACATGCTACGTGATAGATGCTAACACCTCCTACAATTCGTTGTTGGGACGATCATGGATTCATCGTAATTCTATCGTTCCCTCTACTCTCCACCAAGTCATGAAATACATCGACGGGAGTGGAAAGGTGCGAACCTTGATTGCAGAAAGGCATCCGTTCAAGGGAGTTGAGAATTATTTCACAGATTCTCTCCTGTATCAGGACTCTGTGGAAACAGATGAAATCCCGCAACCAGAGGAGCCCGACTCTGGTAATGAAGCCGACACCGAGCCGGAAAAAGAAGAGTGCATGTAGGAACTAGATCCACTTGTAACGGGCATTAATAAGCTCGATGTTGATAATACCACCGATGATGTAGGCGGATGGTATATTAATGAAGAATTAGATTTGGCATATTTCTCTGTATTTGCTTCTGATTCAGTGCCGTCAGACATTAGTACCGAGGTGGATGATGGTCTCTGGTCGGCAATGGATGCTTTGACATCATTGCATGTACCAATAAAATCGTCCTTCGAAACATACCGAGATGCTGGTAATGCGCAAGAATCCATATTCATGGTTCCAGCGAGACGGAAAGGCCAAAGACTAATTCTTTTCGGACGAGTTGAATCCGAACCAATGACCTGTGAAGAATCAGAAGGCGAGGAGGAATCCCCTCAGTTCGGTCATTATGAGCCAAAGGCACTCAGAATGATGGGAAGCATGGGGTATGATCTGATGAATGGTCCAGGGTTAAATTTTGGCAAAGGAAGGAGAACACTACTCCGATCTTTTGTACCAAAAGGGAAACCCCTGATTATTATCATCAGACTCGCAGGGGGTTGGGCTATGTGTCAACTCCGATCCCATCAGCTTCTGAGTCTGAAGAGTCATTATGCCATGATTATTCATCGGGCACGTCATCGTGGGAGTCAGATGTTAGTGTCGGCAACATCTTCAGAGAACTTTCAGTGAATATGGTTTCAACAAGCCACCTGGAAGACGGAGATGAAGAAATGATCCAATCTGATACAGATCCTTGGATCAAACACTTAAATGCTCTTTGGGATACTCGCTTTGAACAGCGCGAGCCACCCAAAGAGGACAAGGTTTCTCAGTTTAATCTAGGAGATGAGGCTAATCCTAAGCCCATCTTTATAAGCGAAAGCTTGTCGCCCTCTGAGAAAGAAAATTTAATATCTCTTGTGCGAGAATATATGACGTCTTCGCCTGGAATTATGAAGACATGTAATACCCCGTTCCCGGAATACGTACTTAATTGCGTATTCAGTTTTTCGATCGTATTTTTCGATTTACTTTCCGTATTTGACCAATTTCAATTTCAAATATCATTTTCTAATATATTAGATTTTATGTGAATTTCTGGAATTTTCTAGAATTAAAATGAATTTCTTCAAAACCGGTGTCGACCAGTGCCGCTGATTGATTCCCGAATTTTTATCTTGCAAACTGCTTAGAATTTCTAGAAGATTCCTTAGACTTTTCTTCTTAGAATTATATTCCTTACTTAAATCCTTTTTCTGAAGATTTTACGAATTTATGGATGTTCCACCGGAGTCGGTAGAAGACTGATTCCAGTATTTTTTATTTCACAATCAGTTAGAAATTTCTAGATGGTCCTTTAGACTTTATTGCTTAGAATCATATTTTCTATCTACATTCTTTTTCTGAGAATTTTATGATTTTATGAAAATTCTTTCGGAGTCGGTAGGTAACTGATTCCGGGATTTTTAGATTTAAAACTATAAAGTATTCCTTAAAAAGGATTTCATTATAAGTCTTCTTATAATATTATTGATTTTTGGTGAAAATTGCGAGTCGTTCCGAGATACTTGAATCTCGGACGATTTCGGTATTTTCCGAAATATTTTCCCGCATGCTCGACTTTAACTCGGGAATCTGTGTTTCTGATATTTTCATTTTTGGAGACCAAGAAAATATCTTCATTTATCCAATTCTTTTCCATTTTCCTTTTCTCTATTTTCCTTTCCTTCCTTGCTAAGTTAAAGGATTTTCCATTTTCCACAATTCTACAAAATCCCAATTTTCCAACAAATATCTCAAACTCCACACCCTTCCCCATTAATGCAACCCTCTCTCTCTTCCCCATGGCCGGCCAAGTGGCCAAGGAGAGACACCCATCCCATCCCCTATTTTGCAACTAAACCCCTCCCTTCTACATAATTACATCTCCTTTACAAAAATCAAAACCTATATAAATCCTTTCCTTTGCAATTCTTTTCTTTTCTTCACTTCAACAAAATCCTCACCTTCACAAAATCCTTCTCCATCTCCATCTCAAACCCTAATTCCAAAGAACACCTCAAGGCCTTCATCTTCTTCTCAAGCTACCACAACCCTTGGATTTGGATCGCATCTCACTTCGTCGGAAGCATCGCCAAGGACCTAGTTGGTGATAGCCGTCGACAACGATTATTCGGAACTCGTAGAACCTTCACATAACCATTCGAAGTGAGTATCTTTACTCACCAAGACTAGGCAACTTCCTTGTATATTTGTGTTGACAATTTCATATACATATGTTCTATAAAAATCATGTTTTTAGCCCATCAAACAATCACCCTAAAATCTGTTCTGTATCCTGTTTTCCCAGGATTAGTCGACTTAACCTAGAACCTAGTCGACTAACCCACTTTAGTTGAAACGTAGCCTTTTTGATTTTCACAGTTTTAGTCGACTAAGCCATTTTACCAGTCGACTAGACCCCCCTAGTCGACTACATTTTGACCCCTAGTCGACTAATTTTCCTTGAACCAAAAACACCAACTCTCGGCCCTAGCCGACTTATCCTAATTTTATAGTCGACTTGGAACCCCTAGTCGACTACACCCTTGACCCTAGTCGACTCCTGAAACCAACTCAACTCTCTGTATCTCAAACTTAGTCGACTTAAGTATCTGTTAGTCGACTTGTAGTTCCCTGTTAGTCGACTACCCATCTTACCTAGTCGACTAACTCTTCCTGAAACAGAAACCCAAACTCTCTGGAACACAGTATTAGTCGACCACCCTACTTTCCTAGTCGACTAACCCTTCTATTAGTCGACTACTATTTTAACCTAGTCGACTAACTTATGGCTGTCTGGTATTGTGATTTCCTTCTTGACTATGTATCTTACCCTTGATACATGTATGGTATATTATTCCTGTTCATGCTTCATAACTAGTATTTCATGACTTGTTCATTAACACTATCGACCGCTTGTCAATTCCTTAGACTTGTTAGTTTTATGTTTCCTTTTAACACATGTATATCACCTGATTTGCTAGACCCTTTTGTTAGGCCATGACTTACCCTGACTATTATCAATTCTTTGATATGTTTGGTTACTTGTTAGATATACATCACCACTTATCATGCTATCTCTTGACACCAAGCATGATACACCGATTCTTATAATTATCACGATAAAGGGAATGTAGTACCTGATTACTATTATGTACTGACCACTGTTATGTATTACTGTTATGATATTGCTCATTCCCTTAATCTGATAATTATGTTAATAAATCATAAAAAGGACAACTTGTATGGGTATGGGAGGAAGTGATGGATGCCGGAATGACATCTTGCTTATAGTGATGGATATGATATATATATGGCGGATGACTATAGTGGGACTTAGGGCCCACATGAGTACATATAGGGGGACTTTGGGCCTCCAAACCGGTCCCAGGTGGTGGGAACCGTTGGACCAACAAACTGGTCCCCGGTGTATGTGAACCACTATAAGAAGCTCTGTCAGTTCTCCATCTGCTTCCGTTAACAACCCTCGACTCGCTTATATATGGATGTATGTGTGTTGGGGTGCACACCTGGACACATGCCGAGATATATGAGTCAGACGAGTAATAATAACAATAGATGTCAGTTATGTTTCCTGTTATAGTTTCTGTTATGTGTACCTGCGATGATTCCTGTTATATTCTACTGTTATGACTCCCGTTACACGTGTTATGGACCCCTGATCATTATTGTTCTGTATTCCTGTTACTATCATACGAATTGCAACTCTGATTATATACGCTTGGATATTCGGTGGCATGAGACAAAAGGTATATATATGAGGGTTTCCTTGTTTGGATTATTCCTTCGATGTACTAGTCTCATGGGACCGTGACCTAAGCGTATACAATCACTTTTGCACACAACCAGTTTTACTTGGATTTCCTGTACCATGATGATTATACCATACGTGTCTTCATATACTACACTTGTGTTCTAACCCTTATTCATGTCTCTTAGCCACTTGGCTATAGTTGTTTACTATTATATGTCTTGACCCTTTGGATTTGCATATTCAGATTTCGAAGCTTGGATCGTAGTGGAGCCATCCACTGTAGATTGAGCTTCCGCTAGTGAGCAGGCTAGCTCTTCTTCCTTCGTGCCGGGCTCCTCTTTTGACTCACGGGATCTCCATCCTACTCGTGAGCTTTTGTGTATATCTTGTGTATTTCTCTTTTGGACTTGGTTATGATGTAATACACATGTAATGTGTAATACTTTATAATATCCTGTGATAACTTTGTATGTGTATTTCTTGTGTTGGCATATGTATGAATACCACGCTTCGTGTGTACTCTGATTTCTTGTTGTACTTTTATGCTTAGCGTATATGTGTGGGGGCAAATCTGACCCACGTATATACGTTGCAGTGACGTCCCCGTATCCGTGGAATCGGGGCGTTACAGGTTGGTATCAGAGCCTAGGCTCTCAAACCTAAAGTACAACCAGTAGCAAATTTTAGTAATTTGCTAATGCCAACTATAATGTACAAAGTTATCTAGTCCTTCTTGATTTGTCTAGTTATTCTTGATTCCATCCCTCATATTCTAAACTCCTTCCATTTTTCCGAACTCCTTCCAGTTATCTTTAGCCATCCTAGTATGGAGAGGAGATCGGGTCGCAGCAACTCTGGATCAGCATCGAATGGACCCACAGGAGAGAATGTGGATATCCTAAGGGTCATTCAAACTATGATGGAGAACCAGCAGCGGCAGACGGAACTTCTCCGGCAGGAGTTGGCAGCTCCAAAGGAGCAGAGGCCGGGGAATGTATCGGACTTCAGAAAACTACAGCCTGCTATACTCACGGGAAGCGAGAAACCATTAGATGCTGAGCAATGGTTGACGGACACTACAGATCTACTGAACGCCGCCCGTGTTCCAAAGGAGAACCAAGTTGAGGTTGCCAAGATTCAGTTGAAAGACATAGCCAGAACTTGGTGGCTTGCAGAGGAGGCCAGATTGGAGGGACCTGTCACTTGGGACACGTTCTCCAAGAGTTTTTACAGCAGGTTCTTCCCTGCTACTGCTCAGAAGGATATGGAGGAGCAGTTCATTAGACTCCAGCAGTGGAACAAGTCCGTGGATGAGTATGCCGCGGAATTTCTGAGGCTTAGTCGCTTTGCTCCGTACATGGTAACGGATGAGGAGAAGCGAGCGAGCAGATTCCAGCAGGGCCTACAGATGGATATCCAAGTTTTCTTGATACCCCAACAGCTGAAGACTTATTCGGAAGTTCTCACCATAGCTCGAGAAGTGGAGCGTGGGTTAGAGAAGAAGAAAGAGAACTTGATGAGGAACCAGGCCAAGAAGAGGCCTTTGGAGTCGATGGATGAGGAAGATGCAGTTGGGAAAACCCATGGCCCGATGATGAAGAGACCATTCCAATCTCCTCTTCCTCAGATTGTATGCAATTATTGCCACAGACCCGGACATTATAAGAGCGATTGTCGAGTGGCTAAGGGATTGTGTGTAGTGTGTGGATCAGGGAGGCATATGCTAAGGGATTGCCCACACAGGAAGTTTGGACATATGACCCCAGCCAGACCAGCTCTTCCAGCACCAGCACATCCAGCCCCAGCACTTCCAGCTCCGCCTCTGAGGAGGAACCCTGAACCCGTGGATCGAAGAGTTCCATTTCCGCCTCAGCAATATGCTCATCAGCAGAGAGGATTGAGGCCTAGAGCAGACCAAGGTAGGGGCCAAGTTCACCTCATGGCAGTAGAGGCCTCAGGCGATGCAGCAGAGTGGGAGGACCAGTATCCAGAGCAGGAGCCTTAGGATATCATGGTAATCACTACCCTAGATCTTGTATTTGAATTGGTTATCATTCTAAATATGTTTCCCTTATCATTCTATCATTGTTCATCCCGGTTCTTTCTGTGTTCATCTTATTCTTGTTTTGATTTTTCGGATCCTTTGATTTCACCCTTGTCCCCTTTGTGTTCAATTTACCCCTTAGCGAAATTGCGAGGACGCAATTTTTGTAAGGTGGGTAGATTGTAATACCCCGTTCCCGGAATACGTACTTAATTGCGTATTCAGTTTTTCGATCGTATTTTTCGATTTACTTTCCGTATTTGACCAATTTCAATTTCAAATATCATTTTCTAATATATTAGATTTTATGTGAATTTCTGGAATTTTCTAGAATTAAAATGAATTTCTTCAAAACCGGTGTCGACCAGTGCCGCTGATTGATTCCCGAATTTTTATCTTGCAAACTGCTTAGAATTTCTAGAAGATTCTTTAGACTTTTCTTCTTAGAATTATATTCCTTACTTAAATCCTTTTTCTGAAGATTTTACGAATTTATGGATGTTCCACCGGAGTCGGTAGAAGACTGATTCCAGTATTTTTTATTTCACAATCAGTTAGAAATTTCTAGATGGTCCTTTAGACTTTATTGCTTAGAATCATATTTTCTATCTACATTCTTTTTCTGAGAATTTTATGATTTTATGAAAATTCTTTCGGAGTCGGTAGGTAACTGATTCCGGGATTTTTAGATTTAAAACTATAAAGTATTCCTTAAAAAGGATTTCATTATAAGTCTTCTTATAATATTATTGATTTTTGGTGAAAATTGCGAGTCGTTCCGAGATACTTGAATCTCGGACGATTTCGGTATTTTCCGAAATATTTTCCCGCATGCTCGACTTTAACTCGGGAATCTGTGTTTCTGATATTTTCATTTTTGGAGACCAAGAAAATATCTTCATTTATCCAATTCTTTTCCATTTTCCTTTTCTCTATTTTCCTTTCCTTCCTTGCTAAGTTAAAGGATTTTCCATTTTCCACAATTCTACAAAATCCCAATTTTCCAACAAATATCTCAAACTCCACACCCTTCCCCATTAATGCAACCCTCTCTCTCTTCCCCATGGCCGGCCAAGTGGCCAAGGAGAGACACCCATCCCATCCCCTATTTTGCAACTAAACCCCTCCCTTCTACATAATTACATCTCCTTTACAAAAATCAAAACCTATATAAATCCTTTCCTTTGCAATTCTTTTCTTTTCTTCACTTCAACAAAATCCTCACCTTCACAAAATCCTTCTCCATCTCCATCTCAAACCCTAATTCCAAAGAACACCTCAAGGCCTTCATCTTCTTCTCAAGCTACCACAACCCTTGGATTTGGATCGCATCTCACTTCGTCGGAAGCATCGCCAAGGACCTAGTTGGTGATAGCCGTCGACAACGATTATTCGGAACTCGTAGAACCTTCACATAACCATTCGAAGTGAGTATCTTTACTCACCAAGACTAGGCAACTTCCTTGTATATTTGTGTTGACAATTTCATATACATATGTTCTATAAAAATCATGTTTTTAGCCCATCAAACAATCACCCTAAAATCTGTTCTGTATCCTGTTTTCCCAGGATTAGTCGACTTAACCTAGAACCTAGTCGACTAACCCACTTTAGTTGAAACGTAGCCTTTTTGATTTTCACAGTTTTAGTCGACTAAGCCATTTTACCAGTCGACTAGACCCCCCTAGTCGACTACATTTTGACCCCTAGTCGACTAATTTTCCTTGAACCAAAAACACCAACTCTCGGCCCTAGTCGACTTATCCTAATTTTATAGTCGACTTGGAACCCCTAGTCGACTACACCCTTGACCCTAGTCGACTCCTGAAACCAACTCAACTCTCTGTATCTCAAACTTAGTCGACTTAAGTATCTGTTAGTCGACTTGTAGTTCCCTGTTAGTCGACTACCCATCTTACCTAGTCGACTAACTCTTCCTGAAACAGAAACCCAAACTCTCTGGAACACAGTATTAGTCGACCACCCTACTTTCCTAGTCGACTAACCCTTCTATTAGTCGACTACTATTTTAACCTAGTCGACTAACTTATGGCTGTCTGGTATTGTGATTTCCTTCTTGACTATGTATCTTACCCTTGATACATGTATGGTATATTATTCCTGTTCATGCTTCATAACTAGTATTTCATGACTTGTTCATTAACACTATCGACCGCTTGTCAATTCCTTAGACTTGTTAGTTTTATGTTTCCTTTTAACACATGTATATCACCTGATTTGCTAGACCCTTTTGTTAGGCCATGACTTACCCTGACTATTATCAATTCTTTGATATGTTTGGTTACTTGTTAGAAATACATCACCACTTATCATGCTATCTCTTGACACCAAGCATGATACACCGATTCTTATAATTATCACGATAAAGGGAATGTAGTACCTGATTACTATTATGTACTGACCACTGTTATGTATTACTGTTATGATATTGCTCATTCCCTTAATCTGATAATTATGTTAATAAATCATAAAAAGGACAACTTGTATGGGTATGGGAGGAAGTGATGGATGCCGGAATGACATCTTGCTTATAGTGATGGATATGATATATATATGGCGGACGACTATAGTGGGACTTAGGGCCCACATGAGTACATATAGGGGGACTTTGGGCCTCCAAACCGGTCCCAGGTGGTGGGAACCGTTGGACCAACAAACTGGTCCCCGGTGTATGTGAACCACTATAAGAAGCTCTGTCAGTTCTCCATCTGCTTCCGTTAACAACCCTCGACTCGCTTATATATGGATGTATGTGTGTTGGGGTGCACACCTGGACACATGCCGAGATATATGAGTCAGACGAGTAATAATAACAATAGATGTCAGTTATGTTTCCTGTTATAGTTTCTGTTATGTGTACCTGCGATGATTCCTGTTATATTCTACTGTTATGACTCCCGTTACACGTGTTATGGACCCCTGATCATTATTGTTCTGTATTCCTGTTACTATCATACGAATTGCAACTCTGATTATATACGCTTGGATATTCGGTGGCATGAGACAAAAGGTATATATATGAGGGTTTCCTTGTTTGGATTATTCCTTCGATGTACTAGTCTCATGGGACCGTGACCTAAGCGTATACAATCACTTTTGCACACTACCAGTTTTACTTGGATTTCCTGTACCATGATGATTATACCATACGTGTCTTCATATACTACACTTGTGTTCTAACCCTTATTCATGTCTCTTAGCCACTTGGCTATAGTTGTTTACTATTATATGTCTTGACCCTTTGGATTTGCATATTCAGATTTCGAAGCTTGGATCGTAGTGGAGCCATCCACTGTAGATTGAGCTTCCGCTAGTGAGCAGGCTAGCTCTTCTTCCTTCGTGCCGGGCTCCTCTTTTGACTCACGGGATCTCCATCCTACTCGTGAGCTTTTGTGTATATCTTGTGTATTTCTCTTTTGGACTTGGTTATGATGTAATACACATGTAATGTGTAATACTTTATAATATCCTGTGATAACTTTGTATGTGTATTTCTTGTGTTGGCATATGTATGAATACCACGCTTCGTGTGTACTCTGATTTCTTGTTGTACTTTTATGCTTAGCGTATATGTGTGGGGGCAAATCTGACCCACGTATATACGTTGCAGTGACGTCCCCGTATCCGTGGAATCGGGGCGTTACAAGACATGCCTGGACATGATCCTCATGTGGTGATGCATCGCCTCAACATTAATACGGATGTAAAGCCTGTCAAACAACAACAGCGACGGTTCCGTCCAGAAATAATGGAGGCAATTCAATCAGAAGTTAGAAAGCTTATAGACTCTGGCTTCATTAGGGAAGAACAACATCCTGATTGGGTAGCCAACATCGTCCCCGTTGCTAAAAAGAACAGAAAGATCTAAATCTGCATTGATTTTCGTGATCTAAACGAGGCCTGTCCCAAGGATGAATTCCCACTGCCAATCACAGATGTCATGATTGACAATACATGTGGATTCGAGCGAATGTCCTTCATGGATGAATTTTCAGGATATAATCAAATCAAAATGTATCCTGACAACGAAAAATATACCTCTTTCAGGACACACTGGGGGTATACTATTACACCGTCAAGCCCTTCGGACTGAAGAATGCAGGGGCGACATATCAAAGGACCATGAATGCCATTTTCCACAAACACATGCGCAAAACGGTGGAATGCTATGTTGACGACATCGCAGTAAAAAGCCGCATTAAAGGTGATCATATAACTGATCTAAAGGTTGTCTTCGACATCATGCGAGCCCATCAATTGAAGATGAACCCTACCAAATCTTTTCTGGGGGTGGCCAGCGGCAAGTTCCTAGGGTTTGTAGTGACTTCCACAGGAATTCATTTGGACCCGGAAAAGGTTCGCGCTATCCAGGAGATGCAACCTTCGAGAAATCTCAAGGAGCTCAGGGGATTGCAAGGACGATTGGCGTACATCCGAAGGTTTATCTCAAATCTCTCCGGAAGATGCCAACCCTTTACCAAATTAATGAAGAAGGGTGTTTCGTTCATTTGGGACAATGCTTGCCAGCAAGCATTTGAGGAAATTAAACAGTACCTCACACAGCCACCAGTCCTTGCAGCTCCAGTGTCCGAAAAACCTTTCCTGGTATACGTCCGAGCGATGGATCATTCTTTAGGAGCCTTATTAGCTCAGAACGATGATCAAGGACGAGAGCAAGCGATCTACTATTTGAGTAGAACAATGATCGGGGCCGAACACCGGTACAACCCGATCGAGAAGGAATGTTTGGCGTTGGTGTTTGATTGAGGCTAAACCTGAACATAAAATACGAGATTTCAGAACTTATAATAAAAATGTGCAAGTGCTCAATTCTTCTGCTATAGCAAGTGGCTATGCGGGTCGTGATCCACAAGGAGGGTTTTGCGATAGAAGCGTTTACATTCTTTATTGAAATCGTTAAGAAAACAAAACGAAAGTTCTTCTTTGTTTCTTAAAAGAAAAGAGAAAAAGAGTTGTGTTAAAGTTAGAAAAAAATGAGAGATGAAGAAGGTGGAAAGAAAAGACTATTTACAAAGAAGGGAAAAGAAAGCGACTGTGTACAAATGAGTCGAAAAGAAAGAGTTGGAAGAAGTGGTGATCTATACTAAAGAAATAAAAGAAAAGAAAGAAAGGAGAGTGAAGAAATACTTACCTAGTTTGATTGATGACTTACTTGGAAACCTGTGCATGTTCTACCTTTGTTTAGGAGGCGTTCAACGCATAGATCATAAGCCCAGCTCAGTCCCCGTTCGCATTATATCATCAAGTCTCGCACAAGCATGAAGTGATACGTCTTGAGGAGGAGAACGTCTTCATGAACTATCGTTGGCACTCACATAACATCGTTATACTTGTGCTTTGGAATTTACTTGTAAACTCAACAAAAACAAACGATGTAAAGTAGAAGGAGGAAGAAGAAAGCAAAAGAAAAGTAAAGTAAAACAGAACATAAAAACAAAGCATTTACCTTTATTACTTACTGAAATAATGGAAGAAAGGAGGAGGGTACATCGGTGTCACTCTCAACATCAGCCTCTCTCTCTAACTTACATGAATCATCATCTAACCTATGCCTACATACAATTACATGAAAAGAAAAGAAAAACCTAAACTAAGAAATGAAAAACTTGGCTAAGTCCTATCTCTGCATGGTCGTCCACTTTTCAGCGCAGATACTGGCCTTTTATAGGCATAAACCCACTGTGCAGGATCCCGGGGAGGTCGGGGGAGCAAACGCTCCCCCTAACTCCCCAATAATGCCGCGTTTCCACGGCCAGGGTGTGGCCAGATGGCCACACCCTGTTGGTGGGTCAGTCTGGGATATCCTTCTGCATTTATCTTCAGTTTGTTTCTTCGTTTGATTCCAGGATTCTGACGAAATGGCCTTGGATTCTTGGCTTTAACCGATCGATTCTGAGAGGATTCTTCTCAACCGGTTTTCAACCTCTTGATTTTGCCCTGATTCAGTGAGTGTGAATTAATTCTGATTTAATTCAGAATTTTGGTGGGCTTTGGGCTCATTTCTCTTCAACTCCTTAAAGATTGGGCCTGCAAGTAAATCAAACAATTAATTAGGACAATGCAGCCTTTTATTCTATAATAAGTATGGACATATGATATTTAATATGCAACATTAGCGACCAATCACACCCCCATACCTATCTTTTGCTCGTCCTCGAGAAAAACAACTAAACTATACTAAGGATTATTAGACCACTTTCGCAAGTCACGCGATTGCACTGAGCATGTGCAACAAGCCGTTAAACCTCTAGGTTTCCCCTAGAGGACGAATTTTGTCTCGTGAGGGTTTTCAGCGGATTGCACCCACAAAATCCATAAAGAAAGAGAAATAAAGAATTAGTATTTTCGAAAGGCATTTTGAAAGAGAAAAATATTTGAAATATAATTGTAAGATCTAAGCAATCTATAAGTTATAGGAAGACTGAATTTTTCATTCCTAAACTTAGTCTCTATTCAAAAATTTGTTATCAATCAAGGTAAGGAGTTAAACTGTACTTCTCATCTAGTCTATTACTTTACCCTAAGTCATATGCACCTTGTGATCGTGAAAATTTTGATTAAGGGTTCATTAACTCTAACTCTTACGCCTTATTTATTTATACATATATATATATATTTTTGGTATTATTCCTTAGTTCTATTAGGCTTTCTAATCTGCCCATATAACGAGCCTTTAATCGATGACTCCCAAACCAAACGGTCTTAGGGCACCGGGTGAGAAGACACCCCAAGGACTTAAGGACTCGAGCAAATAAAGCCACAAAACTAAGGATTTTATTAAATGAACCACTTTTAGGCGTGAATACTTATGCTTTATTAGGCACAAATACCTAGCTTAATCAGAGGATTTTATATATTTTTTCTTTCTTAAACTTATCTAATCATCTTTCGCATAAATACTAAGGCTTGCTTAGGCCAAAGCACCTAGCTATCAATAATTAGATTTGTTTATCTTTTTTTCTTTTTTTTTCTTTTTTTTTAAACTTATCTAATCGTCTTTCGCATAAATACTAAGGCTTGCTTAGGCCAAAGCACCTAGCTAATCAATAATTAGATTTGTTTATTTTTTATATATATTTTTTATAAGGCATAAGAATCTTTGTTTTAGAACCCGAAGTGTGTAAGTGTATGAAGTGTGCATATTTCATCAAGGTAAAGATCAAGACTAAATTACTTCAACAAATTTTCTTCCTAACCCTAAAAATCAAACAAATAATCATATTTTGACCAAGTATAAGAAATCCGAATTTAGATTTTCCTATTCCTTAAAATTAACTTAATTTCTTACAAAAAATATGTCAAAATATTATTTCTATTTTCAAAAAGTATTTAATAAAAGAGAAAACCTAAGTTATGTTAGACCCTCCCCCACATGCATTGTCCTCAATGTATGAATTAATGCATAGATGCATGAAAAAGAAGAAAGGGAAGGAAAGTGTTACCTTAAGGTGGTGGTTCCGGTGGTGGTCTGATTGGTCCACGAAACGCGGCCCAATCGACTTTTCGTGGGATTCGGAAGAACCCACCAGAAATATCTTTAATATAACCCATTAAAATTATGAATCCATAAAGGATTTTTATTAAATATTTGACCCCATCTAATTTCCAAATTCCATAACTGATTTCAGAGTCAAATTTGTCAACCACCTCGTCCCAGAATGGAGTATGAAATGATAGAACGGTTGACTTGGACTCAGGAAGGACAGGAACTAATACCGACTCAGGAAGGTGACTAAAGTCAAGTAAAGGTTCAGGAGTCGAAATTGGTTCAAGAAGCGGGTCCAAGTCAAGAAGTTGAAACTCAAGTCCACATGTATTTTCTAACAATGGGATGTGACCTAATATAGGTGATTCCAGTTCAGGAATGATAGGTGGAGGAATCAAAACTGACTCGAAAATATTACTCAAGTTTGGTAATAAAACAGGAGTCAATATTAATTCAAAAAGTTGAACTGGATCACAGATTTGGGAATCTAGGTCACATATCTCATTGAGTTCAATATCAAAAAAATGAGAACTTGCCAATTTATCAATGGGATTTTCAAGATTATAAAATTGGTCAAGTTCAATATGATCATCAAAGGTGGGTGATTCAATTTCATGATGAATTGGCACAGGATCCAATGTTGACTCGGGAAAAAGATTGGAATCAGGTGTAGATACCGGAGTCATTATTGAATCAGGAAAAAATTAAATCACTAAGTTCTAGTTCATGATCATATTCATTTTCAAGTTCTATTTCAGGCAAGGGATAACTTGCCAAACTATCAATTTCATTTGGAGTTTGGGCAAATTCAAATGGTTGTTCTGAAATGGAATCTTGATTTCCAAAACTACATGACTCTTTGGCTCTAACAGAATGCCTAGTGACATCAGAACTGGTCAAACGGTGAGAACGTAGAGATTCGACCATCATATCTATGTCACGATTTCTAGCATTTTGAGCATGAGTCATGGCTTCAAGCATCTTTTCATAATTGATGGATTCATTGTTTTGATGAAAAGATGAAGTGTTGTCTTGGAAGTGGTAGTGAAATTGTGAGTCCATCAGATTTTGTGATTGTTGTTTGGACTCACGCATACTCCTTTCCAAAATTGATGGTTTTCTATTTTGGACTGGTGGAACTGAGTATGACTCTTGGGGATATTGTGGACTAGGTGGATAAGGGGGACAAGTTGGTTGAAAATTATGCTCGGGGTAGGTGAATCCCCACTGACTCTGTGAAGAGTTGAAATCGTTATGGAAATTGTAGTCATACGATGGGGGACATGGGTTATATTGATTCGGATAAGACCAATCCGGCACACTAGGTTGGTTAAAGTCATGATATGCCGGGTTGGTAATATCCAAAAAAGAGTTTGATGTGTAATATGGATTATTATTGAAGTTGAAAAAATTGTTATCATAGGCCATATCACACAATGGAATACAAACAAAAAGAAAGAAAAACAAACAAATAAACAAACAAAGAAAAAGAAAAAAATTCTAACCTAAGTTAGGGTAGACCTATGACCTAGACGACTCCTAACTGGTTAGACTGTCCACGGGAGGTCCAATGCAGACTTGACCACAAGCTAATCAGCCAGGTCAGGGTAAGGTTGGTGGGAGGTTTTCCGTCAAAGACGTTCCTTAATTAAATAACCACCAACCTTCGGGCTTTCGGCCCTTAATCCCTTTCCTAGACACTGATTTGATAAGAGTCAAATTCCAACACCTTTCCCCCTTAGGATAATCTCCTAATTGAGTCCGAGATGTCCCTAGGGCCAATGTCTACTCATTTTAAGTTAGGCTTGGGTTAGTGAGTGCTTGGAATCTGATTTTTGGGCGAAGGAAGGGTGATTAAATCCCCACCTTATCTTGTTAATGGGTGGTGCCCTTAAGATCAGTTTGTGCAAGTGTACAGGATATGTAAGATTCACTCAAAGCGATATAAATCAACCAAGAAGTGAGTCCTATGCTAAATGCAATGCAAACATACCTTGCTCCAGCACTCTTCAACAGTAAAAATAAATGAATTGAAAAGACACGTGCCTAAAATGCAAACGTCTAATCAATTTTTTTATCTTTTCAACAAATGTTTTACTGTTGATTATTAGCAGGCTTTTGTGATGGCATATAAGAAAAAGTAAAGTTGCAGAAAATTACAATTTGCAAAGCAAGCAGCCCTGCAAAAAAAGCGTTAGTAGTCCACTCCTTTTTGCCGCGTTTTCGTGGCGTTGGCCGCGAATTTGCGGCAAAGCAGAGGGCACTTGGTCTCTGCTTTCTAGAGCAGAGGCCCAAGGCCACTTATATATTACTGCAACCTTAAATTTCTGCTTTGCTTGCCCTTAACCTACAACAGAGAAGAAAATTCGTTTAGTTCTAAAAAAATTTTCAAAAAAAATCAGATTTCAATAAAAACGTTACCCTCCCTGGCAACGGCGCAAAAATTTGATTGAGGCTAAACCTGCACACAAAATACGAGATTTCAGAACTTATAATAAAAAATGTGCAAGTGCTCAATTCTTCCACTATAGCAAGTGACTATGCGGGTCGTGATCCACAAGGAGGGTTTTGCGATAGAAGCGTTTACGTTCTTTATTGAAATCGTTAAGAAAACAAAACGAAAGTTCTTCTTTGTTTCTTAAAAAGAAAAGAGAAAAAGAGTTGTGTTAAAGTTAGAAGAAAATGAGAGATGAAGAAGGTGGAAAGAAAAGACTATTTACAAAGAAGGGGAAAGAAAGCGACTATGTACAAATGAGTCGAAAAGAAAGAGTTGGAAGAAGTGGTGATCTATACTAAAGAAATAAAAGAAAAGAAAGAAAGGAGAGTGAAGAAATACTTACCTAGTTTGATTGATGACTTACTTGGAAAACTGTGCATGTTCTACCTTTGTTTAGGAGGCGTTCAACGCATAGATCATAAGCCCGAGCTCAGTCCCCGTTCGCATTATATCATCAAGTCTCGCACAAGCATGAAGTGATACGTCTTGAGGAGGAGAACGTCTTCATGAGCTATCGTTGGCACTCACATAACATCGTTATACTTGTGCTTTGGAATTCACTTGTAAACTCAACAAAAACAAACGAGGTAAAGTAGAAGGAGGAAGAAGAAAGCAAAAGAAAAGTAAAGTAAAACAGAACATAAAAACAAAGCATTTACCTTTATTACTTACTGAAACAATGGAAGAAAGGAGGAGGGTACATCGGTGTCACTCTCAACATCAGCCTCTCTCTCTTACTTACATGAATCATCATATAACCTAAGCTTACATACAATTTACATGAAAAGAAAAGAAAAACCTAAACTAAGAAATGACAAACTTGGCTAAGTCCTATCTCTGCATGGTCGTCCACTTTTCAGCGCAGATACTGGCATTTTATAGGCATAAACCCACTGTGCAGGATCCCGGGGAGGTCAGGGGAGCAAACGCTCCCCTTAACTCCCCAACAATGCCGCGGAAACGCGGCTTTTGCCGCGTTTCTGCGGCCAGGGTGTGGCCAGATGGCCACACCCTGTTGGTGGGTCAGTCTGGGATATCCTTCTGCATTTATCTTCAGTTTGTTTCTTCGTTTGATTTCAGGATTCTGAGGAAATGGCCTTGGATTCTTGGCTTTAACCGATCGATTCTGAGAGGATTCTTCTCAACGGTTTTCAACCTCTTGATTTTGCCCTGATTCAGTGAGTACGAATTAATTCTGATTTAATTCAGAATTTTGGTGGGCTTTGGGCTCATTTCTCTTCAACTCCTTAAAGATTGGGCCTGCAAATAAATCAAACAATTAATTAAATGCAGGCTTTTATTCTATAATAAGTATGGACATATGATATTTAATATGCAACATTAGCGACCAATCAGTGTTCGCTGTTCAGAAAATGCGACACTATTTGGTAGGCCAGACAATAAACGTCATATCAAAAGTCAACCCCCTGAGGTTACTTATGACAAAGCCTTCATCGTTAAACGGCCGACTGGCAAAATGGGCCATATTGCTATCCCAATATGAAATGCACTTTTTACCACAAAAAGCTGTGAAGGGACAAGTTGTGGCGGATTTCCTGGCTGAGCATCCAGATCCGAGGGCAGCCAAACTTTACGAGGATCTCGCAGACGAGATCGCTGAAGCCTGCCAGACTCAGACATCCTTCGAAAGGCAAGTGTGGCAACTTTTCTTTGACGGTGCATCGAGAACAAGCCCAAAAGGACATATACTGGCAGGAGTAGGAGTAGTACTCGTCTCCCCACAGAACTATGTGATTCCTCGAGCTGTCTCGTTAACCGAGCCTTGTTCCAACAATGTAGCAGAATACAATGCCCTCTTGATTGGGATGCAACTCGCTGATGAGGTTGGCGTTAAAAATCTCGAGGCATATGGTGACTCTAAGCTCATCGTCAGCCAAGTTCGCGGGGAGTACGAAGTCGACATGAAGATCTAGTACCCTATTATAACGCAACTGTCTACATGGCCAAGAGGTTCACCAACTTTTACATTGATCATGTACCACGCAAGCAAAATGCGCATGCAGATGCACTGGCGTCTCTCGCTGCCTCTTTAGCTCTTCCAGCTGGAACAGTGGAGAAAATATTTGTCCACAACCACGGCCTGTATTGTCCGAAAATTGCTCTTGAGGACTACGCGGAGCCAATAGGAGATCGTCAGGACAAGGAAGTGCTTGAGTCATCAACCGGTCCAGAGTCTATGGACTGACGGTTCCCTTAATTGATTGTGTCCTATACGGCTTCCTGCCTGAAGACACCAAAGAAGCGGCTGCCATTAGAAGGAAAGCCCCCAAATTCTACTATAATGCGATCACACGAACATTGTATCGTCGATCGCATGACGGGATCTTGCTTCGCTGCCTTTCACAAAAAGAGGCACAGGAGGTATTGAAAAAAGCCCATGACGGCATGTGTGGAGCCCACCAACCTGGCCCAAAACTTGCAAATCGACTCCAAAGGTTGGGGTATTACTGGCCCAAGATGATTGCTGACGCCATCACTTATGCCAAAAGATGTCACGCCTGCCAAGTGCATGGCGATTTCATCCATCAAGCCCCAGGGTACCTTCACTCTACGACCTCTACCTGGCCATTTGAAATGTGGGGAATGGATGTAGTTGGTCCTATCAGCCCACCATCCTCAAAAGGACATCGGTTTATTTTGGCCATAACCGATTACTTCTCCAAATGGGCTGAGGCCATTCCTTTGAAGGAGGTGAAGTCATCTGACGTGATCAAATTTGTTAAACATCATGTCATTTACCGTTTTGGGGTACCTCGGTAAATTGTCCATGATAATGGACCCTAGTTCGTCAGTCAGGCTTTCCAGAGGTTCTGCGCTAAGTTCAGAATTCAGAGTGTGTCCTCAACGACATACTACCCTGCCGCTAATGGTCTCGCAGAAGCTTTCAACAAGACCATTGGCAAGCTTCTCAAGAAATTCATCTCCAAAAGTCAGCGTGACTGGGACGACAAGCTAGGTGAATGCTTATGGGCCTATCGCACAACTGTGCGAACCTCGACTAAAGCTACGCCATTTTCTTTGGTATATGGGTGTGAAGCCGTGCTTCCACTAGAAATCCAAATTCTATCTCTACGCATCGCCTTGACAGCAGAGATGACAAATGAGGAGAAGCATCGACAACGACTCCAAGAGTTGGAAGCCTTAGATGATAAACGTCTACAGGCCCAACAACAAATCGAGCTCTACCAAGCCCGGATTACCAGAGCCTTCAACAAGAAAGTTAAAGTGCGAACTTTCAAGAAAGGTGACCTTGTCTTAACCGCCAGAAGACCTATGGTGATGACACATAAGACAAAAGGAAAATTCCAACCCAAATGGGAAGGACCATTTGTAGTAGAGTCAGTCTACTCAAATGGATCGTATCGCCTCATAACCTCAAATGGCGATACACTCATGATGCCGATCAATGGCAGATTCCTGAAGAAGTACTATCCTTAATGGTACTCCTCCGCCGATCAAGTTAAAAGTACACCTCTGATCAAAACTCCAGATCCAAGAAAAGTTTCTTTCCTTCATTATGTTACATCACGATAGATCAGTGACAAGCTAATAGCGCATTGATAGCACCATGATGCATGATGTAAATATTGATAAGGAGACAAAAGGTGAAACTTAGGTTCTAATGTTCCCATCTTCATTAACATCCAACGCCTCCGACGGCTAAGGATAGAGGAAAATGTTGGCTTCTAAGCCCAACATAAGTCTTCGACAACTCACTATGCTGAGGGGAATAGCATGGCTAGCCCAACTCAAACGGTAATTGGTAAAAGCACCTCAAATCCGTTGATAGCTGAGGGTTTGCTAAAAATCCTAAGTGGATGTAGTGTTGGCCCAATGGCCTTCCACTCTAGTTTTGATGATGATCAACACTCATGTAGTTATGTTTACTAATATTCTTGTGTTTCTAAGTTTCAGATCATTAACAGGATATTAGTTGGTGATTAGCTTCAACAAGGAGTTTAGAAGCTATTCATGGTGATTCCAGGGCCAAAGCTTCAAGTTCACACTTTGTCGAGCCCATGGATGGAGTTTTAGAGCAAGTCTACTTGAAGATGATGATCGTCAAGAAGACTTAGGTATCCTAGTTTAGATAGAGTTTTTAGATCTATTTGTAAAGCTTAGTTTAGTTGATATGCTCAAGTGAACACAAAACACACACGTTTCATGATTTGGTTTTTGGTTTTCATGAATAATAGATCAAAACAAGTTTACCTTATACCTATGTATATTAGATATGTTCTAGATATACATACATGCTTTAAACTTGCTAGACAAACTTATTTTGACTATCCTATTCATGTTTTGGAAAATTCTAGTTTGATAAAATACAAGTTTTGTTTTTGATAAAATTGGCAAGACACAAAAATGAATTGATATGATTGATATATGTCTTGAAATTTTTATCACAAGTTTGGTTATCAAAGTAAAATGATAAAACAAGTTTTAGAAAAACATATTTTTAGAAAAACAGTTTTTTTTTGTGATTAAAACTATTTTTTAGATTTACTGTGATTTTATGGGATTTTTATTGAGTGAAAAGACCTATTTTCAAATCCCGTATCTGTGCAGAACTGAGGACTGGCTGACAGGCCAAGTCGGTCGACCGGACCGGTCGACCGCACCATAGGCCGGTCGACCGGGACGGTCGACCGACGTGCACAAGTCTGTGCACGTTTTGGGGTCTCTGGGACGGTCGACCGGGCCGGTCGACCGAGATGAGAGTTCTGCTCTCAGGATGTTTCGGTCGACCGGGCCGGTCGACCGCTATTGCCGAACGGTCACATTTTTGACCGTTGGCGGTCGACCGGACCGGTCGACCGGCAGTCTGTCAGACTGCCAACTCAGCCTAACGGCTAGTTTTGTATAGGGGCTATATAAACCCCATCTCTTTGGGGATTTTAGCCAAGTTTTTAAGAGAAAAAATACTAGTTTTCTGAAGTGTTTAAAAGAGTTTTAAAAGAGTTTTTGGGGCTTTAAAACTTCTCATCTTTATTTGTTTTGGGTTTTTGGAAAATCAAAGAAAAATAGGTTTTTGGGATTTTGCTTAGATCTTCAATTCTATCATATTGCAAGTATTTTCTCAAAGATTTTTCTTTGTTGCTTGTTTCCAAAAACACTTGTTTCCACACTTGAGCTATATCTTCTATCCTAAACTACTTAGGATCTTGTTTTTGTGGAAAAAGAAAAAAGGAAAGAGGTTTGTGGTTGAAATATACCACTTGTTGTAAACCCTTGATTTCTTGAGTTGCTCCCTCTTGGGTAGAGGTGGAGATTATTGTATTGGGTTGTTGGTTTGGATCCCTCTTAGGTAGAGGTGATTGAGTTTGGTTGTAAACCTCTTCGGTAGAGGTGGTTGTTGTTGTTGTTGGTTGTTGGGCCTCGGTGGAGGTTGTTGTTGTGAGAGGAGTTCGGTACTCCTAGAGTTGTAAGAAATCCTCTTTGGTAGAGGTTCCCTCGGTGGGAGTTGAGATAGTGGAAATCCTACACGGTGGTGTAGGCGGGGATGTAGAGCAAGGTGCTCGAACCTCGAAACAAATCTTGGTGTTTGCGTTTTGATCCATTGTCTCTCTAACTCTCTCTCATTTATATTGTGCAAAGCATCATAATTCATATCATCATATCATATTTGCTTGTGTTGAGCATAACTCATATTGCCATATCATATTGCTTGAGTTGCCTTGCATTATTTCATATTGCTATATCCTTTATTGCTTGGCTTGATTGTGTGTGCACATATTTCATATTGCTTGGATTGCTTGTGTGTGTGCCTAACTTGTACTCATCCAACAAGAGCTTCACATAGCGCCTCAACCCATTTCAAGGGGAATCAAGGGGAGTTAGTCCAGAGCCTCGCAAGGGGAATTCAGCTACACTTGTTGTATTGTATTAGTTTGTGCATAATTTGCATTAGCTTCCGCATTTAGCGCACTTAGTTTGCATTGAGTTTCCTAGATTAGCAATTACACCTATTCACCCCCCTCTAGGTGTTTTTCAATTGGTATCAGAGCTAGTGCTCCTGATACTTAGGCTTAACATCCTAGGAGTGATCCATTTGCTTGCTAATCTCATTTGCATTTGTTTGTTTGCACATTCATATATAGTTTACCATGGACTTCATGACCCCTCCTACCTTTGACCCTTCCAACATTGATGTTTGGAAGTATAGGATGTCCATGTACCTAAAGACCCTAGGTTTGCATGTTTTCCTTGCCGCCACCAAGAGATGTTATCTTGGTGATGGTAATCATATAGGGGCCAATGCACAAGCCCTAGAGGCCATTAGAAGCACATTACCTAAAGATTATCTTATGTGTGTTTCTAATCTTGATTCCGCTTTTGCAGTGTGGAACAAGTTGACTACAACCACCACCTCCAAGTTTCAAGTCCAAATCCAAGAAGAGGAATCTAGTGGAGAATCCAACTCTATATGCTACATGGTCCAAGGGAATGACTCCCTTGAGGTACATTCGGAATCTCAACTAGATAGTAATGATTGTGCCAGTTCTTCAAATGATTATGTTGATCCTCATGCTTTGAATGAAGAACTTTCCATTGTTTGTGAAAAATTGATAGAAAAATATAATTTGTTGAAAAAGAAGAGTAGGAATTGAACAAGAAAATAAGAGTTTGCATGCTAGACTTACCAATGTTTTGCAAGAGAAGGTTGAGGTCTATAATGAAAGGGATTCATTAAAATCTCAACTTGATCTTGCACTTAAAGAAAATAACTTTTTGAAAAATAAAAATGATTGCCATGTTCTTTTGAAGAAAAATGAAAACTTGTCTTCAAAAGTTGATTTTGTTTTAAAAGAAAATGATTCTTTGAAAATTAAGATTGCTTCAATTTCTAAAGATTTGGATGCATGTTTAAAGAAAAATGAATTTTTACAAAATAAGATTGATGCACATGTTTGCCATGCTAGTGTAGCTTCTTCATCTAGTCTACCTAATGCATGTACCTCTTCTTCTAGGATTAATGATGATATTTGTATGCTAAAGAAGAGAGTAGATTGTTTGGGCTCCACTATGAGCCAATGTGCTAAGAACCATACACGCTTGGAATCCTTGGTTCGAAAGAAACAAGTTCCATCTTCTATGCATGCACACCCTCCACGGCATACACATGCTCCTCACGGACACCATCACACCATGTATGCTCATGTGTACACATGTACACATTGTGGACATAAGGGCCACCTTGCTAAATTTTGTTTTGATAGATTACATACTACTAATTTAGCAAAGAAATTTGTTTGGGTTAGAGAAGGAACTAACCCCCATGGACCCAACAAGATGTGGGTACCAAAGACCACCCCTCCTATTGTTTTTGATGTAGGTGTGGGCTCTCACATGACGTGAGAGTAATGACACCTTGGAGTGGATGCGTTCCGGACTTAAAGGAAATCTATTGGATGCATCACTTTCAAGGGAAGATTTGGTGGAGATGACCACCATGTTTTGGAGACAAGGAGAGTTGCTTCTTCGGTTTTGGTAACAATCCTTTACTCCCATTTATTATTTACATGTTTTCATAATTAAAATTTATAGCATGTTTTGATGTTTTATAGCATGTTTTGATGTCTATAGATTAGTATGTTCATTCCATGTTTATTAGATCCTTGACATACATGTATAGTATTTGAGACACACATGCTTATTTGATTCACAATTAGTGTTCTCACCGTTTGTTTAGCTATAATGTACATCATGAATCTATTGCATGTGAATTTACATAATAATCATGTTTAGTTTTATCATGATGTTCTTTTGTCATGTTTTGATGCTTCATGTGGTAATAACATGTTTGAATGTAGATTTTATTAAAACTTGTATTATACATGTACATATAGTGAGCTACATTTGTTTTATATGTAATTGACCTTCATGCTCATTTGTATCCACTATATGCACACGTATAAGCTTGTTTTGATGATTCATTCATTTACACTTGTTATACCTATTTGCATGTATATGTAGCTTAAAATTCAAATAAAAGAATTTTGATGAATTTTGTATGTGTTTTAGTTAGAAATATGGTATTCGTGTTTGTTTTGATGCTCAATGACTTGATTACATGTTTAAGTGTTAGTTTTCATTAAGACTAATTATATACTTGTACATAGAGTGGGCTACGAATAAATCTATATATAGTTGGAATTGAATGCTTATTTGAACCCATTAGATGTGCTAGTATAGTCTAGTTTTGATGATTCATACATATTAAACTTGTATTCTCATTTTTTGAATTTGCTTTATGATTGTGTATTTCACTTCATGTATATGTTTGTATTGCCAAACTTTAAGATATACATGTATACCCCTTGAGTCATTTGCCTTTCATGCAAATCTATATTATGGACTCAAAGTGTGTTTAAGGGATATGTATGTATACTTCTTGTGTTGACAAATCATACATATACCTTGAAATGAAAATTGCTTTGATGAAAATTTAGCCTTACATGTTTTCATGTTTATGTGTCAATATTTAACTTCATGTATATGTCTATCTTATCCAAACTATTGACTATACATGAGTATCCTCTTGAGCCACGTGCCTTCATGCATATATTTTGTGGACTCGTTATGTTTTGGATATGTATGTATACTATAGTTTGTATTAGACATACATATGCCTTGAAGATTAGATAGTTTTGATGATTCTCGTGTTTTTAAAGAATAATTGAGCTTATTGCCTAATTTTCATATTTATGATCTTCATACTTTATTTGTACACTCACATCTATTGCTTGCTCATGTTTTTGGTTTTCATGAGTCTTATTTATGCCTAATTGAACTTGAGTGTTTGATATGATGTGAATTTCGTGTTTATGAAAAACAATTTTGTTTTATTCCTTGCTTGAAGGATTTCGTGCTAGTTAACAAGTTTTCCATTTAACTAGTTGCGGTATTCTTCATATGGTAGAGATTTTCAAACAAAACTACATTTTCAAATCTATCTTTGAAAACCCCTACCATCCAAGGGCGGTAGGATGGGAGATCATGTTCATGTATGCCCTAAATTGAAAATCTTTAAAACTTGAATTATGATTGGGTGGTAGAGAATATGATGTATACACTTGAACTTATTGTTATGTCAATTGGTATCATTGAACTCTTTCAATTGGTATCATTTTGATCTTCTTGTATACTCATATATGTTTTGTATGTATGTATGCTTTAAATTCCAAGTATATCAATTTCTATTGGTATCTATCTTTCATACATATATATGTTTGTGTTTATGCTAGTGCTTGAGTTTTCAATTTTGTTTAAATTGATTACTTTTAAATTGTTATCAAGACTATACATGTCTTTAGTTTGTTTTTCATAAAGGGGGAGAAAATTTGATTTTGTATTTCAATTGGTATTTGTACTCCCACTCTTTATGATCAAAAGTTGTTATTTTGAACATATGATATCAACATCAAATTTGTTTATATGTTTTTCAAAATGAAATATATTCTTACAATTGGTATCAAAATTTGTGTTTAGACATTCAAAATTTGTTATGTTGTTTTACAATTGGTAATTTGTTATGTTTAATTACAATTGGTATCTCAAAATGTTGTTTAAAGAAAATATTCAAAGTTTTGATTTGTATTTCCTATATGCAAGGAGAGCTTAACATCTCTCTTACATATAGATTCATGTTGAGTATATTATAAATTGAGGAGCTTGACAACTCTTCTTTATATGATATACGTGTGTAGGGGGAGCTTCACATCTCCTCTTATGCATTACATAATATGTGTTATGTGAGTTAGGGCTTGTCATCCCTTCTTCATGTAATGCATATGTGTAGGGAAGCTAACTTAGCGTCTTCCTCTTCATGAATGTATATAGCATATAACATATATTGATCCTTATTTATTGGTATCAAGATGCTTCATTGACATATTTTTTAATTGATATCATGTTTGTAGTCACCCCTTATTGATTTTTTTTTGTTTTAGACAAAAAGGGGGAGAACATTGTTTGCATTGTTTTGATTGACAAAAAGGGGGAGAAAGATTTTTACCCCTCATTTTATCTATGGTTTTGATTGTTTACCCCTTTATTGATGATTGACAAAAAGGGGGAGAATTATTTGAGAAATTATTTGAGAGTTTAACATGCATATATAAAACTCAAATTACTTCTATGCATGATTGGTACATGTTTTTTATATGCATGCTTATGTTTATGCATATATTATGTTTTAATCTCAAGAATCTCAAGTAAGTTTAATTGATTTAAGTTTAATTGATTTATAGAGTTTGCTTTGTAATTGGTATCTAGAGCTTATTTTGTTTTGAATATTACATTTGATATCTAGAACCATTTATTGTTTATGCATACGCATGTTTCATGATTAATATTCATTGCATATATTTATTGTTTATCCCTATGCATGAGTTAAGGGGGAGCTTCTTTGAAGCTTAACTTTAATCCATGCATATATAACTCCATGAGTTTTGTCATCATCAAAAAGGGGGAGATTGTTGGCCCAATGGCCTTCCACTCTAGTTTTGATGATGATCAACACTCATGTAGTTATGTTTACTAATATTCTTGTGTTTCTAAGTTTCAGATCATTAACAGGATATTAGTTGGTGATTAGCTTCAACAAGGAGTTTAGAAGCTATTCATGGTGATTCCAGGGCCAAAGCTTCAAGTTCACACTTTGTCTAGCCCATGGATGGAGTTTTGGAGCAAGTCTACTTGAAGATGATGATCGTCAAGAAGACTTAGGTATCCTAGTTTAGATAGAGTTTTTAGATCCATTTGTAAAGCTTAGTTTAGTTGATATGCTCAAGTGAACACAAAACACACACGTTTCATGATTTGGTTTTTGGTTTTCATGAATAATAGATCAAAACAAGTTTACCTTATACCTATGTATATTAGATATGTTCTAAATATACATACATGCTTTAAACTTGCTAGACAAACTTATTTTGACTATCCTATTCATGTTTTGGAAAATTCTAGTTTGATAAAATACAAGTTTTGTTTTTGATAAAATTGGCAAGACACAAAAATGAATTGATATGATTGATATATGTCTTGAAATTTTTATCACAAGTTTGGTTATCAAAGTAAAATGATAAAACAAGTTTTAGAAAAACATATTTTTAGAAAAACAGTTTTTATTGTGATTAAAACTATTGTTTAGATTTACTGTGATTTTATGGGATTTTTATTGAGTGAAAAGACCTATTTTCAAATTCCGTATCTGTGCAGAACTGAGGACTGGCTGACAGGCCAAGTCGGTCGACCGGACCGGTCGACCGTACTATAGGCCGGTCGATCGGGACGGTCGACCGACGTGCACAAGTCTGTGCACGTTTTGGGGTCTCTGGGACGGTCGACCGGGCCGGTCGACCGAGATGAGAGTTCTGCTCTCAGGATGTTTCGGTCGACCGGGCCGGTCGACCGCTATTGCCCAACGGTCACATTTTTGACCGTTGGCGGTCGACCGGACCGGTCGACCGGCAGTCTGTCAGACTGCCAACTCAGCCTAACGGCTAGTTTTGTATAGGGGCTATATAAACCCCATCTCTTTGGGGATTTTAGCCAAGTTTTTTAAGAGAAAAAATACTAGTTTTCTGAAGTGTTTAAAAGAGTTTTAAAAGAGTTTTTGGGGCTTTAAAACTTCTCATCTTTATTTGTTTTGGGTTTTTGGAAAATCAAAGAAAAATAGGTTTTTGGGATTTTTGCTTAGATCTTCAATTCTATCATATTGCAAGTATTTTCCCAAAGATTTTTCTTTGTTGCTTGTTTCCAAAAACACTTGTTTCCACACTTGAGCTATATCTTCTATCCTAAACTATTTAGGATCTTGTTTTTGTGGAAAAAGAAAAAGGAAAGAGGTTTGTGGTTGAAATATACCACTTGTTGTAAACCCTTGATTTCTTGAGTTGCTCCCTCTTGGGTAGAGGTGGAGATTATTGTATTGGGTTGTTGGTTTGGATCCCTCTTAGGTAGAGGTGATTGAGTTTGGTTGTAAACCTCTTCGGTAGAGGTGGTTGTTGTTGTTGTTGGTTGTTGGGCCTCGGTGGAGGTTGTTGTTGTGAGAGGAGTTCGGTACTCCTAGAGTTGTAAGAAATCCTCTTTGGTAGAGGTTCCCTCGGTGGGAGTTGAGATAGTGGAAATCCTACACGGTGGTGTAGGCGGGGATGTAGAGCAAGGTGCTCGAACCTCGAAACAAATCTTGGTGTTTGCGTTTTGATCCATTGTCTCTCTAACTCTCTCTCATTTATATTGTGCAAAGCATCATAATTCATATCATCATATCATATTTGCTTGTGTTGAGCATAACTCATATTGCCATATCATATTGCTTGAGTTGCCTTGCATTATTTCATATTGCTATATCCTTTATTGCTTGGCTTGATTGTGTGTGCACATATTTCATATTGCTTGGATTGCTTGTGTGTGTGCCTAACTTGTACTCATCCAACAAGAGCTTCACATAGCGCCTCAACCCATTTCAAGGGGAATCAAGGGGAGTTAGTCCAGAGCCTCGCAAGGGGAATTCGGCTACACTTGTTGTATTGTATTAGTTTGTGCATAATTTGCATTAGCTTCCGCATTTAGCGCACTTAGTTTGCATTGAGTTTCTTAGATTAGCAATTACACCTATTCACCCCCCCTCTAGGTGTTTTTCATGTAGTTCCACCCTCTCCTCCAAAATCCCTTACTAATTCTCATACACAGAATGGTAAGTCTACAAAGTATCATCATTGCTATGTTAACACTATACCTCTGGTAATGAAAATTTTCAATACTCCCCATCAAGTACAAACCTTACTTGTTAACCCTATATGGAGTAGCAAACCTTCAAAGTTGCCAGGTTAACACTATACCTCTGGCACTTCAAACTTCACTTGTCAATTCTCATCAGTAGAATGCCAGGTCCTCAAATTGCTCCCATCACGAGTCAATTTCTGTCAAGTTCAATACCACACCTCTGACAAATTACTGTTAAGTTAACATTACACTCTTAACAGTAATTAAGCTGCTGCCAGGTTCAATATTAAACCTCTGACAGCCATTTTTCCCATAGACTTCCTATCGAAGCTGAAATAAATGATGCTAAGTTTAATACTACACCTCTAGCATCCAAGTCATTGCTAAGTTTAACAATACACTTAAGGCCATGACTTTCCCTCGGACTTCCTTGTCAAAGTCGAGATGACCAATGCCAAGTTCAAAATTACACCTCTAGCATTACCCTCGCTGCTATGTTAAACATCACACCTATGGCAGTGTTACTTTCAGTTTTCCCAAATAAAACTGAAATGCTTTTGAGTCAAGTTAATATCACACCTCTGACTCACATTCTTGTCAAGTTAACATCACACTTCTGATAAGACTACATTCAACCCGTTAAGTTAAAATCACACTTCTAACGGTAAAAACTTTTCTAGATCCCCTGCGAATCTAGTCTCACTTGTTATTCTCATCAACAGAACAAAAAGTCTACCTAAAAATATTGTTAGGTTAACATTACACCGTTAACAGTGTTTTCATTAGATCCCCAGCTGATCTTAATCAAGTTAATCCCTAACCTCTGATAAAAGCTCATCTTCCCTGGGGGTACAAGTTCTACCTGTCACTTTCCTTTATAGAGTGGCAGGTCCACAAAAATTATCTTATCCCTTGTCAAGTTAATATCACACCTCTGACAGCATTGTTGAGTTCCTGAAATAGGATCTCTCAACAAAATCTGACTCGTTAAGATTATCATCATAGTCTTGACAAGTCAAAGATTCTTTGCTTCTATTCGTCTGACTAAAAAAAAAAAGTTCAAGACAATAGAAGGGAAAAAAAAGTGTCACTTTTATTTATATCCAACATATGAAAGTGATACAAAACGCTCTCTTATACAATAAGATTGAGTGTTATAATAAAGGAGTACAAAGAAGTCCCTCTCTCTCAAAGGTTGCACTCACTCCTTGAAGCTTCTCACCATTCCAAGTACAAGATGTTCGGAAGGGCGCCAAAGATGGGCTGAGCACTGTGATGACGTTTGGAGGCTGATTATGTCACCATGCATGACGTAAACATCGAAGAAGCTCCTCGTTGACCAAGAGCAATGGTGTTTCTTAAGGTCGAAATGCAACAGAACCTTCTGATTCCACCTGACCAACCGATGTGAGCTATGATCCTTCGTTGATGAACATCTCCACCACCAGAAAGCATCCAATGAGCATGGAGCTTTCATCGATGCCACTTCTGGGGTAAGTGAAGGGAGAATCCAAGACCATACCCACCACTATATCCATCGCCATACCCACTGTGACCACGCCATGCCAGAAGCATGACTGGTGCATTGTGTCCAATAAGGTCTCGGCGGATGTCAGATCCTCGTCTCCCGAGAACAGGAGCCATGACTTCTTCTCCAGTGGTCGACCATCGAACAGGTTCGCTGGCCGAAATATTCTCCCAGGGGCCAAGCGAATATGAAAAAGGATGGTTAAGCCTACCTGCAAGAAGCAAAAATCAGAAGATTAGAAGCTCAGGATACTTCAACAGAAAAACTAAGTGACAGACGCGGCTATTGCTGAAAGCTTCAGACGCAGGGATGACCCGCGCAGCAAATCAAAATTCTGTTACGACAGAAACAGACGCGATCAAAGTTGTGATACACACAGATTCGAACGCAGTCTAGTTTTGCACCCGTGTCTAAAATATGAGACGCGAAGAGAATCAGATGCGAAAATTGCCATCTCCCTGTTTGATAAACAGGGGTTGCTACATTCAAGTCTGAAACCTTCGACCTGAGTTAAAATTCTTCTAAGTCTACAGCCTCAGACGCGAGCTCTGTATGGAAAGCTCGCGGTCCAGGCGCAAAAGTCCATTATACTCGCGTCCAGAGGATTCTGAGTCAGAATTTACACTCAATCAATGTGCACTTCATCTGAAGTCTCAATGGCGCAACTTCCAAATGATGGGCGCACCAGTCAGATTTCAGGAGAAGGTCAAGAAGATGAATCTCTTTAAGAGATAGCAAAAATGAAACCCAGTGAGCTGAAAATTTCATGGCAAACCAGGAAGTCATACCCACAGAATAACCCGTTGAGGGTTGAACTTTCTGCATCAAGGCGCGGACATAAAGGGTGCTCAAAGAGACGCTTTTTGATCTTGAAATCACTTGACAGTGATAATCTTCTGGAGAGTATAAAGCAAAGCGTGAAAGCTTTGGGTCGTCATCGTCCATAGGGGCAAATCCCATTAAAAGTCCTTACAGGAAGAAGATGGAATCCCTCAGAGCGCTCGCTCTCAAGGGAAAACAGTCTAAGTAACAGACTGTTAAAAGCAGGGAGTGAGGCCTATTTATAGGCAACCCATAAAGCCTGTAATTAATGGCTCACTAATCAGAACCGTCAGCCTTAATTCCCGCACGAATGTCAAAGCCCAATGAAGGGCTGACGCGTGGATTGTCGCTTCGGGAAGCAACGAAGACGCAGGCCTCCATTCGCCAGTGCCGATTTGGCATTAAAAGGCGTTAATGTCTAAACCCAATGAAAGGCTGACGCGTGGACTACCGCTTCGGGAAACATCAGATGATGCGAGTCCCCAATCGTCAAACGTCGACTTGACATTTAAAGATCTAACAAAATCTTTATGACAAGATGCATGTAACGCCTGAGAAGTTGCACCAAACGCAGGCCCGAGAGCCGCATCCAGGAACTTGCGTCCCTTTGCGAATTCGAGAATGGCGTCCTTTTCATTCCAGTTAAGAGAACTGTGACCGCGTCTCCCGAAGTGATTCAAAGTTGTGTCCCCTTAGCAAAAGGGACCCATTTTGGGGGCGCGCTTTGAAAACACATAAAATTGGAAAGCTGCGTCCTGAGACTTGTGTCTACAACAGAGAAGGCCTATGTCATTCATAGGTATCCTGGAGCTGCGTCTACATTGCAAGATGACAACTGTGTTCCCATCATAAACTCAATATAATTTGAGTTTGCACTGAGTCAAGGGTCTAGAGACGCGTCTCTACTAAGACAGTGTCGCGTCCTCATATCTACGCGTCAGTTTTGAGGAGCATAAGACTGCGTCCTCACTGCATTCTGAATTCTGCATTTGGGTAGAGTTAAGGGCCGCGGCCAGGGAGCCGCGTCCTTCCATAACCAAAGCCGCGTCCTTCGCGCAAGCTTGAACCACGTCTCAAGTTGCAAGTCAGAGTCGCGTCTCTCAGAACTGCATCTCCACCATAAATCAGAGTCGCGTTTTGCAACAAAAAAATGAGAGAGCACAGCTCAGCCTGAGTTTATTATTCATAGTCAGTCATGGATCACAACCAGAGACTGCAACTAAGAAATTGGATTCATCTACAGTGAAACAACGAAGATGGAGTAAAATTTCGAAGACTTTTATTATTTGAGCCAAAAATGATAAAAGTAATACAAACGCTCTTTTCTTTACAAAAAAAAAGGGAGGCTAATAATCTTGATTCGCCAAAAGAACGGATTTGTTCTCGGAGGCGATGCATCTCGTGCTGACGCGCTTTCTCAGCCTCCATGAGAGCTTGGACCCGCAACTCCTTCTCAGATAAGAATTTTTTCACAGCCAGCTGCGCTCGTAGAGATTCCAACCTGAAGGAATGAGTGGAGAGGTTTTCTTCAGCCTGCGTCTTGGCAGCTTCCAGCTCTTCCAGCTTCTTCCTGGCAGTGGCAAGTTTTTGCTCGTTGATTTTAATCAAGGCTTCTGCCTTGGCTATGATGGCCCGAGCAGTGATAATAACTTGCTCTGCGCTCTGCATGACGATTTCATATTCCTTTGAATCGCCAATCAGCCTTTGGGGTCAGCCTGAAAATATTAGAGATGGCGGGTCTCTTCAGCTATTTGTTCCTCCATCTCCTTCCGCTCTTGTTCTTGAGCAGCAAGAAGCCCATTCAGGGTCGCCCGAGCCTCGTGTACTGAGCCAGCATCTTCCAAGGACTTGAGCTCTTTCAAGTCACTTCCCAACTGCTCCACCAGCATCAGGCATGCCCTGGCCTGTGAAGGACCTCCAGTTTGACCGATGTTCCCGATCAGATTTCAAGAAATACTCGGGAAAACTCGAAAGAGCTGCCCCCAGAAAGGATGAAGTCGATGCATGATCGCATGGAAGCAAAGAACTGCTGCACCATTTGACGTGCCAGTTCTTCCATGATATCATTGGCTAGAGAGAATTCCGCTGACGAACTCCCGGATCCCCTTTCTACTACAGGACGAGAGGCAAAAATCAGTTCGTCTTGCGCAGGAGGGATGTCAACGACAGGTTCATCAGAAGCTGAGATGGTCGCCGACACTTCTAGGCCAGTTGCCGTCGTAGCAGCCTCCACGGCGACTGAAGTAGCAGCAAACCTGACCTCTTCGGGGCCCTCGGTCGAGGCTTGAATTGTATTGCCTTCTGGGTTGACGCTGGCCGCAAGATCCTCTACCTGAGCTCCCTCACCGCTTTCTGCAAATCACCAAAACGTCAACCATGACAATAAAAAGGAGGACATTCAAAGCATCGATATTTTCTTACCAAGCTGAGGATTCGAAGACGGCGAATTCCTGGGCAGATCTTGTAGGGTTGAGGTCTTACCAACTTCAATAATTGCCCTCTCTTGAGGCATTTCAGTAGCAGGAGCCTCAACGCTCTCCTGCTGGGCCAGCTCTTGTATCATTTCCTCGATGTGGGACGAAGTTGCAGCCTCACTGTCCACGGCCAGCCCTGTAGCATAAAGTTAAAGGGAAAAAGTCAGAACCTTTCCCTAGTCAAAAGAGAAACCGGGTCAAAAAGACAATGAGAGTACCTTCAGCAGGAGCAATTGTTGCTATTGGCGACACCGTCACGGGGTCACACCCTTGTATCTCTTCCTCCGTAATATGTGAGAATTTACTCAGATCTGGAGGAGCGGGTTCATCGCCAAAATTGACTTCATCGCCCGAAGAATATTCATACTCTCCGGACGAGGAAGACGATAGTGCAACATAAGAGGCCTCGACAATCGAGACCTTGCCACCGAGTACCCCAGTAGTAGGTCTGGGGTCGACTACCCGCGAGCTGGGCATTAATACACTAGGAGACCTGGGCTGTGGTGCCTCATCTCTCCTCGCTTGAGCTGAAGAAGACTCTGGCTGAGTTGAGACCCCTGGAATCTCAACATCATCCCTTCCCACCAGGTCAACCTCGAGTTGCTCAGCCTCATCAGTTGCAGTGGGTTCATCAGCAAGCTCCCCTTCTTCTAAAATCACGGGGCCCCTGCTGCGCAATCCACGAGGACGAACAAGGGGGGTTTCGTCTTCCTCCTCCTCTTCCTCCCTCTGCTCCTCAACACCGGAAGGGATGGCCTCGGACATGAAAGCTTCAGCCGCCGAGTCTCTACTGGCCTTCTTCGGGGTAGGCTCAACTGTGGAAGTAGAGCCATGGGGACGTTTAGGCACCGCCCGTCGACGCCTTCTAGCGGGTTGCTCCTTAGGTGCTGCTGCTCTCGGCTCCACCCCTGTCTCCCCTCTGGCCTCTTTCTTAGCTGCCTGGTATTCATCGATGCCTCGCATGCGCTTGTTGGGCGCCAATTTGTCTTCATAGGACGCATTGATGTCCTTGATACATGAGTAATTTATTAAATAATCAGGCATCTTGCTAGCCTGGAAATACCAAGTGCAGAACCGAGGCTTGTGTAGCAGTTAGGAGTCTTGTCACGCAAGCGAAAAATGGCCTTTGTCCCTCCAGCCACACTGTAATACCAAGCTCGAGCACCTCCAAATAGATTCCCATTGAAGGAGAGTTTGGTGTTGGGATTGCCGACATACAGTTGATCATAACCGAATTGTCGGGCAAAACTGAAAAACACCTAGAGGGGGGGGGTGAATAGGTGTGAATGCTAATCTAATGATCTTTTAAACTTTAATTAAATGAGTGATGCAACGATCTCTCAAAACACGACTAAGAGCCGAATACCCCTTGCGAGGTTCTGAACTCCTTCCTCCCTATTCCCCTAGATATGGGTTAGAGGTGCGCAATGCAACCGTGTTGTATTGAGGTGTGATCGATCAATGCCAAGTATGATGATGAGAAATGAAATGCACACAATGTAACACAACAAGTATAGCAAGTAAAGTAAACAAGACTAGATTGCACAAGTAGAGGGTTAGTTCTCAAGCAAATAATTCAAGACAATATAAAGCAAAAGAAATTGAAAGCAAGAATAACGCAAAGGCAATCGCAAACAAGATGATTTGTTTCGAGGTTCGAGCACACTTGCTCTAGTCCCCGCCTTCACCTCCGTGAAGGGTTTCCACTATCCACCGAGGATGCCTTTACAATTTGGTCTACCGAAGACCGAGCACCGAGCTCCACCGAGTACAAAGGACCTCTACCGAAGAGGTTGCTCCACAAAGAAGGATTACAAGAACCAAGTGATCACAACAAGATCACTACACTTTTCTCAAACTCTTTTACAAACACTCTCACTTCAATTACAACTTCACTATAGAATGAGTATAGGATTTTTGGCTCTATGAAGTGTGGTGAGAAAAACTTCAGTTGTAGAGTGATATGAGCAATCAAACACAACTGAAAAACTAGCTCAAAAAGAATTGGAATGAAAGCTTTAAACTCTTTTCTTTTCTCTTTTGAAAACAATGTAAACTTGAGGATTTTTCTAAGTGATATGAAGGAGAGACTTCTCCTCTATTTATAGGGTTGAAAATAAGTTAAAAATATTTTCTTTACACCTAATTCAACCTGCAAAAGCACCCCAACAACTCTCCAAAAATCTGTTAAAGCAGAAAAAGAAAACAGTTTTTCAGAAAATCCCAAAGAGGAAAGAGCCGTTGCTAAGTTGCAGGCTTGGCGGTCGACCGGTTCGGTCGACCGCCAGCCCTGCTGGAAAGAGCCGTTGGCTCTCGGTCGACCGGTCCGGTCGACCGACCCAAAAGGAGGAAACACAGTTTCCTTCTTCCGGTCGACCGGTCCGGTCGACCGAAATATCCCGAGAGCAATCTGCTCTCCGTCGGTCGACCGGTCCGGTCGACCGACGGACATGCACAAACAGTGCATGTCCAGACACATCGCCGGTCGACCGGGCCGGTCGACCGATGTTGCCTGACACTGAAAAACTGGGCTGTTTTGAGTTAGAAAAATTTTGATAAATATTTTAAAAATACATATAGCTAAGTATTATGCAGAAAATAGTTTATACACATGTTTTAAACAAGTTTTTCAGGATATAAAGCTTTGGTACATGTATATATAAACTAAGGCATAAAACTTAGAAATAACCATTTTCAAAACATAGGAAATACATGAAACAAGTGTGTGTGCAAATCCTAGAGCCAAATTTCCTATATTCAAACTTTAACATTCTAAACTTACAAACTTCTAAAAGACTTCAAGGCAATGCTTCAAGATGGGCTATCTTCACTTGATCTTCAATTTTGCATCTTGAGCCCAATTGGAGTTGACTTGAGTCCAAAACTTTGTATTTGTGAGAGAAGACTTCTAGAATGAATAGAAATCTGAAACACACTTAAACAACAATTGTTGTTAGTACAAATAACTAATATGTTTTGTAATCATCAAAATACACTAATCATGGGTGATTGTAACCTTGGGCCAACAATCTCCCCCTTTTTGATGATGACAAAACATATAAGTTATTGAAACAAATAAAGGAGGAAAAGCTTGGAAAGCTCCCCCTCAAACAATGCTATATATTTATCATGAATATGAAAAGCTATGTAAGCATACATAAAGCATTTAACAAACACAATAGTTTTTGTCCAAAAAAACTCAAATAAACACAAACTTTCTTTTTCTTCATGAAATGAAACTCACATAGTATCAAACTTAGAAAGAAATGAAACTCACATAGTATCAAACTTAGAAAGTTTAAACTTAAAATATCAACAAACTCAAAATATCAACAAACTTAAAATATCAACAAACTTAAAATATCAACAAACTCAACAAACTTATTCTCCCCCTTTTTGTCATACATCAAAAAAGGTTAAAACAAAATTTTAATTTTAAGAATCCATAATACAAACATTCAACTCACCACAAATAAACGAAAATCTAGCATAATCTAATGGTTTAGTAAAAATATCGGCAAGTTGAAAATCGGTAGAAACATATTCAATAACAATATCACCTTTCTCATAATGATCTCTAAGAAAGTGATACCTAATGTCAATGTGTTTGGTTTTACTATGTTGATTTGCATTCTTTGTCATGTGAATAGTACTAGTATTATCACAAAATATTTTAATATGATCAAAGTGTAAATCATAGTCAAAGAGAGTATGTTTCATCCAAAGAACTTGTGCACAACAAGCTCCGGCCGCAACATACTCCGCCTCGGCGGTTGATAGGGCTACCGAATTTTGCTTTTTGGAAGACCAAGATACAAGACAATTACCTAAGAATTGACATGTTCCACTTGTGCTCTTCCTATCTACCCTACAACCCGCATAGTTGGCATCCGAAAAACTAGTCATAGAAAATTGGCCGGTTTTCGGATACCACAAACCCATTTCAATAGTGCCCTTAAGGTATCTAATTATGCGTTTAACCGCTATTATGTGAGATTCTTTAGGACAAGATTGAAAACGTGCACAAAGACAAACGGAAAACATGATATCCGGCCTACTAGCCGTCAAATACAATAAACTACCTATCATGCTTCTATAAAGTTTAATGTCTACACTTTTACCTTGTTCATCCTTGTCAAGCTTTGTAGTTATTGCCATGGGAGTTTTGCTTACTTTAGATTCTTCAAGCCCAAACCTTTTGATTAGTTCCTTTGTGTACTTGGCTTGATTTATGAAGATCCCATCCTTCCTTTGCTTGATTTGGAGTCCAAGGAAATAGTTGAGCTCCCCCATCATAGACATTTCAAATTCATCCTTCATGCATGACTCAAAAGCTTTGCAAAGAGATTCATTAGTAGAACCAAAAATAATATCATCTACATAAATTTGCACAATAAGAATGTCATTTTCTACATGTTTTGTAAACAAGGTTGTGTCAATTTTTCCTTTCTTAAAACCATTTGAAATCAAAAATGAGGAAAGTCTTTCATACCAAGCCCTAGGGGCTTGTTTTAAACCATAAAGAGCTTTATCTAATTTAAAAACAAAATCTGAATGTGTAGGATCAACAAACCGGGGGGTTGTTCAACATACACTTCCTCTTCAATAAAACCATTTAGAAAAGCACTTTTAACATCCATTTGAAATAATTTGAAATCTTTATATGAGGCAAATGCTAGTGTCATCCGTATGGCTTCAAGCTGTGCTACGGGTGCAAAGGTTTCATCAAAATCGATCCCTTCGATTTGAGTGTAACCTTGGGCAACTAACCTAGCCTTGTTTCTAACTACATTACCCGATTCATCCACTTTGTTCTTAAAGATCCACTTAGTACCAATTGTTGGTCTATCGTGGGGCCTAGGAACAAGGTGCCAAACTTGGTTGCGCTCAAATTGATTGAGCTCCTCTTGCATGGCTAGCAACCAATATGAATCGGCCTCGGCTTCGAGGACATTTTTGGGTTCTATGTGTGAAATAAATGCAAAGTAGCCACAATAATCTTGAATTTTAGAGCGAGTAGTTACCCCTTTTGATACTTCACCTATGACGAGGTCCTTGGGATGATGTGGATTGTATCTCCAATCCTTTGGTAGTGGTTGAGTAGGCTCTACCTCATGTGTTTGATTTTCATTTCCTTGTGCCTCTTCCACCTTAGCTTCGCTTCCTTCATCATCCTTTGGTTTGTCTCCCATAGTAGAAGCATCCTCCAAGGTCACTTTCTCCAAACCTTCATCCAATGCATCTATTTCTACAACATTCTTAACAAACTTGTTAGATTCCTCAAACTTAACATGAATAGACTCTTCAATAGTCAATGAAGATCTAATGAAAACTCTATAAGCCTTACTAGTGTTTGAGTAACCTACAAAAATAGCCTCATAAGATTTAGGATCAAATTTTCCTAAAAAATCTTTTGTGTTTAAAACAAAGCATTTGCAACCAAAAACTTTAAAATAGGAAACATTAGGTTTTCTAGAAAAATACATTTCAAAAGAGGTTTTAGTAGTATTTTTACACAAGAAAACACGATTTGATATGTAGCATGATGTATTTACGGCCTCGGCCCACAAATAATGTGGTAGACCATATTCACTTAGCATTGTCCTAGCCATCTCTTGTAATGTTCTATTTTTTCGTTCAACTACTCCATTTTGTTGTGGAGTTCTAGGACAAGAAAGTTCATGCTTTATTCCATGTTCATCACAAAAAGTGGTAAAGGGTTGGTTAATGAATTCACCTCCTCTATCACTTCTTATTCTCAAAATCGAAACATCTTTTTCTTTTTCAACTCTTTTCTTAAAAATTTGGAAATACGAAAATGCTTGGCTTTTATGTTCAAGAAAGAAAACCCAAGTAAATCTTGAAAAATCATCAACCAAAACATAAGCAAATCTATTCCCACTTAAACTTTTGGTTTGTGTAGGGCCAAAAAGATCCATATGGATTAACTCCAAAGGACGTGATGTCATGATATCCTTAATTGACTTGAAAGAAGACTTAGTTTGTTTCCCAAATTGACATGCGTCACAAACTCGGTCCTTTTCAAAATTCAAGCAAGGAATACCTTTCACCATTTCCTTTGTGTTTAACCTAGAAATGTGATCAAAAGAAATATGCCCTAATCTCCTATGCCACAACCAAGAGTCATCATCGAGGGCTTTCAAACAAGTAATATTACAAGACATATTTAACATATCAATCATATAAACATTACTTTCACGAAAACCGGAAAATACACAAACATTAGAAATTCTATCAATAACTTTACAAGCAACATTATCAAAAACAACATCAAAACCTTTATCACAAAGTTGACTAACACTCAAGAGATTATGCTTGAGGCCATCAACTAAAACTACATTTTCAATTAAAGGAGAGGTGCCAAGTTTTACATTACCAATACCGATGATTTTACCCTTGGCGTCATCTCCGAAGGTGACGGTGCCACCTTCATGATATCTTGATAGGGTTGCAAAGTTGTTGATGTCCCAAGTCATGTGCCTTGAGCAACCGCTATCAAGATACCACAAACCTCTACGTCGTTGGGCTTTGGAAAGTACCTACATCATTTAAAACAATTGTTGACTTTGGTACCCAAACTTTCTTGGGTCCTTGAAAGTTAGTGTTACGAACCCAAACATTATGATGTGATGCACTTAGTCTATCATAACAAAAATTAGCTAAGTGTCCTTTCCGCCCACAATGTGAACATGAGTACACTTTTCTATACATGAAAGCATGATGTGTATGTGTAGTGTGAGCATGTTTTGGGGTTTTGCCATGTTGTTTAGGTTGTGTAGCATGAACATGAACATGAGCATGAGCATTTTTCTTTGGGGCTTGTTTCTTAGGAAACATAGCCTCAATTTTCTTCTTGTTAAATTCACAATTTTTCAAAACAACACTTAATGAGTCTAATCTTTCCTTAAGCATAGAAACTTCATTAGAATCAATTAGTGGGGTCTTACCTTTGCAAGAAATCTTATATTTTTCAAAATCATTTTTAGTAGTGGCCAAGGTGAAAACCAAATCATCTTTTTCCTTTGTAAGAGTAAAAACTTGAAGACTTAAAGATTCATTTTCCTTTTTCATTTTTAAATACTTTTTCTTTAAGAAATCATAATTTTGTGATAACTCAACAAAAGCTTCTCCTAGTTCATCCATGGAGAGTTCATCATCAAAAGGAGTGGAAGAGGTTACCTTGCTTGTGCTTTCATTGGCCATAAAACACATGTTGGCGGTGTCGATCTCTTCTTCGGATTCGGTCTCCGAATCCCAAGTTGCCTTCATAGCCTTCTTCTTGTAAGGCTTCTTTGAAGTGGAGGGCTTAGCTTTGTCCGGACACTCCGCAACAATGTGTCCCGGTCTTTGGCAATTGAAGCATATGATCTTTCTTTCTTCTTTGCCTCCTTGCCATCTCCTTCTACCTTGGAATTTTGCCTTGTTGTACATCCTCCGAACATTTTTGACTAGAAGTGAGAGCTCTTCGTCATCTTCTTCTTCATCATCTTCGTCGGAGTGTGATGATTGACACTTGAAGGCAATAGTCTTCTTCTTGGTAGGAGCCATGTCCTCCCTTGCTTTCCTTTCCATCTCATGGGTTTTGAGGTTCCCAATGAGACCTATAAGCTCCATCTCTTCATTGTCGTTGAGTTCCTTCAAGGTTGTTGCTTTAACTTCCCATGAAGGAGGAAGAGCCCGGATGATCTTCCTTACTCTTTGATCATTGTTGATATCTTCACCTAAAGAAGAGAGTCCATTAGTAATCTTGGTAAATCTTGTAACCATATCATCTATGGTTTCATTGTCTTGCATGCTAAATGTTTCATATTGAGACCGAAGAAGGTCAATCTTAGCCTTCTTTACTTGTGAGGTCCCCTCATGAGTGACTATCAAGTGTGACCAAATCTCAAATGCGGATTTGCAATGTATAACCCTAGCTATGTCATCATCATTTAGGGCTTGAAGAAGTGCATAGTGAGCTTTGGCATTGGCATCGAATTCCTTAGTCTCAATTTCGGACCAAGTGGATTCGTCACCGGGGGGTACACTAAAGGACTTAGTCACGGCCTTTGCAACTCGGCTACCTAGAGATTGCAAAAACACGGTCATCTTAACTTTCCATATGGGAAAGTTAAGTCCATCAAACTTAGGAGGGGTCTTAATTCCATCGGCCATTTTTACTTATATGAATATGAATGAAATGATTAGCAAATTAGGATCTTCTCTAAGGTGGTTAAACCAAATCCTAGAGTCCAAGCTCTGATACCAATTGAAAAACACCTAGAGGGGGGGGTGAATAGGTGTGAATGCTAATCTAATGATCTTTTAAACTTTAATTAAATGAGTGATGCAACGATCTCTCAAAAACACGACTAAGAGCCGAATACCCCTTGCGAGGTTCTGAACTCCTTCCTCCCAATTCCCCTAGATATGGGTTAGAGGTGCGCAATGCAACCGTGTTGTATTGAGGTGTGATCGATCAATGCCAAGTATGATGATGAGAAATGAAATGCACACAATGTAACACAACAAGTATAGCAAGTAAAGTAAACAAGACTAGATTGCACAAGTAGAGGGTTAGTTCTCAAGCAAATAATTCAAGACAATATAAAGCAAAAGAAATTGAAAGCAAGAATAACGCAAAGGCAATCGCAAACAAGATGATTTGTTTCGAGATTCGAGCACACTTGCTCTAGTCCCCGCCTTCACCTCCGTGAAGGGTTTCCACTATCCACCGAGGATGCCTTTACAATTTGGTCTACCGAAGACCGAGCACCGAGCTCCACCGAGTACAAAGGACCTCTACCGAAGAGGTTGCTCCACAAAGAAGGATTACAAGAACCAAGTGATCACAACAAGATCACTACACTTTTCTCAAACTCTTTTACAAACACTCTCACTTCAATTACAACTTCACTATAGAATGAGTATAGGATTTTTGGCTCTATGAAGTGTGGTGAGAAAAACTTCAGTTGTAGAGTGATATGAGCAATCAAACACAACTGAAAAACTAGCTCAAAAAGAATTAGAATGAAAGCTTTAAACTCTTTTCTTTTCTCTTTTGAAAACAATGTAAACTTGAGGATTTTTCTAAGTGATATGAAGGAGAGACTTCTCCTCTATTTATAGGGTTGAAAATAAGTTAAAAACATTTTCTTTACACCTAATTCAACCTGCAAAAGCACCCCAACAACTATCCAAAAATCTGTTAAAGCAGAAAAAGAAAATAGTTTTTCAGAAAATCCCAAAGAGGAAAGAGCCGTTGCTAAGTTGCAGGCTTGGCGGTCGACCGGTCCGGTCGACCGCCAGCCCTGCTGGAAAGAGCCGTTGGCTCTCGGTCGACCGGTCCGGTCGACCGACCCAAAAGGAGGAAACACAGTTTCCTTCTTCCGGTCGACCGGTCCGGTCGACCGAAATATCCCGAGAGCAATCTGCTCTCCGTCGGTCGACCGGTCCGGTTGACCGACGGACATGCACAAACAGTGCATGTCCAGACACATCGCCGGTCGACCGGGCCGGTCGACCGATGTTGCCTGACACTGAAAAACTGGGCTGTTTTGAGTTAGAAAAATTTTGATAAATATTTTAAAAATACATATAGCTAAGTATTATGCAGAAAATAGTTTATACACATGTTTTAAACAAGTTTTTCAGGATATAAAGCTTTGGTACATGTATATATAAACTAAGGCATAAAACTTAGAAATAACCATTTTCAAAACATAGGAAATACATGAAACAAGTGTGTGTGCAAATCCTAGAGCCAAATTTCCTATATTCAAACTTTAACATTCTAAACTTACAAACTTCTAAAAGACTTCAAGGCAATGCTTCAAGATGGGCTATCTTCACTTGATCTTCAATTTTGCATCTTGAGCCCAATTGGAGTTGACTTGAGTCCAAAACTTTGTATTTGTGAGAGAAGACTTCTAGAATGAATAGAAATCTGAAACACACTTAAACAACAATTGTTGTTAGTACAAATAACTAATATGTTTTGTAATCATCAAAATACACTAATCATGGGTGATTGTAACCTTGGGCCAACAAAAACAATTAGGCATATAGAGCTCAATTGTACATGAGTTCCCTTGCCGAAAGAGCAGATACCCGGGCCGAATGTTGATAAGCCACCAGAAGACTCCCGATGGCAACCTCATGAAGTCGTCCGGACCTGCGAGGTCAGCAAATTTATCCCCATAAGATGCACCGGTAATCTCGGGGAAGCAGCGGTTGAGATGATAATTCGAAACGTTCAGAATACATTTCCGAACGTAGAACATATAGTAGTGGGACCAGCTCGAGCTCTCCAGCCGCTGCACAAAAGGGACAAACCCCTCAGATTGAGACACCGACGTCATCAGTGAGGGGCAGTGCATAACGTACCAAGCCATTAGGTACGTATAGGGAAGCTCAATCCGGGGGTTGGGAGTCTTTACTCTCGGCCTCCCTTCTGAGTCAACCTCCGGTCTACCTTCTGAGTCGACGATGGCCTCCACTTTGCACAGGCTCTGAGCCAGGGCTCGTAATCCACTTTGGATTCCAGCCACCATTGCTGGAAGGAGAGCAATGGACCTACCATAGGCCAATAGGACCGCCGGATACACCACGTCGGCAACAATCACTTCATGCGGCAGTGTCGGCACTACACAGCGTTTCAACCACAGCATGAGAAAGCCCGCCAGTAATGCCCGGTCAGAAATGGGGACCCGGGCTTGATGATGGAAACTTTCAAAAACCGTATCAAGTTTGAATGTGTCTTCATTCGACTCTGTGGTATAAGAACTCACAGAGGCATCAATCCTCTCGGCAATTTCCTCGTCGGAGCTGGGAGCTAGAATGGTCACTGAGTGATCTTTCTCAGTTATACCATTAAACAGATAGCTCGCCCAAGACATCTGCTTCACTCCCCTAGTCCTCCAGGAGGTTATTTGACCGCAAATGTGGAAGTGACACAACACTTCCTAGTAAGTCTCATATATTTGAGGGCACTCTTTCCTCAAGAGATGAAGCTCCTCAGAAGTTAGAATGTATTCTTCATAAGGGGCGTCTCCCCTAACCAGCCCCGAAACTTCATATAGTTCATGCAGGGCGAGACCCATCTCTCCGATTGGGGTGAAGAATGTCCCCGTCAAAGGGTTGTAGTGCTCCAGGATCCCATAAAAATTGTGGGAAGTTTACGGGATGCCATACTGCACAGCCCTGACCGCAAGACGCAATCCCACTTGTTCCAACAGAGCTCCGAGTTCAGCGAGGACAAAGCCCACCATCTTGCCCCACCAGGACTTGTCAGAAGAATGAACCCACCCGAGCGGGCGGAAGTCAATTGGAAAATCACCCCTTACCTTCATGAATTGATTAATGAAGGTAGTGCTGAGCCGAGGGGTTTCCCCTACTGGGTATTCAGACCTGAGTAATCCAGGAAATAAATCAAAAATTTCCTTCCCGTTTCCGCCAGAGTGTACAGTTTTGGTGCCTAGTATGCCGAGGGAGACACCGGGGACAGATCGGGTAAGCTCCCATTCCATTGCTCGGTGGACAAACATGTGCTGGAGATAGGATAAGGGATACATTCTCTCCATATTGGGAAGAAAGAATTTCCTAACCCCTATCTGGCGAAGCCACTTGTAATCACCGTCATGCAAGATGCTACCATCCTCGCCAATGTTGTCCCCAAAGAAGAAAACGGGTTTCTTTAACGGAGTACGTGAATCCGACTCAAATTTTCCGTCGGTCATAATTTCCCGGAAGGTCCTCATGTCGACCTTAGAGATCCTCTCCCTTCGCTCCTTCGACTTGTCAGTAGTCACAGGAGCAGTCTTCTGCAACACGAAGGTTAAATTGCGGTCAGCACCACCTACGTGCCCGAAGTGGCACTTTTTGGAGAGAGGATTGGAGGAATATCTCACTGCAAAAGAAAATAACACTTGATCAGAAATCTGAAAGAAAATGATTAAATGTTTACAACTCGAACGAAGAAATAAACCCAGACGCGGAGATCATCAAAATCTGCGTCCAGATCCAATGATCGCAAGGCTAGTATGGAGCCCGCGTTTTAAAAATCCAAGACTTATGAAAAATTTCTAAGTATTGGACTCAGACGCAAGGTTCATGAAGACCGGCATCTGATTTCATAAGACGCAAGAGTCATAAGAAATCTGCGTCTAAATCTTTCACACTTAGAAATATTCTAAGTGCTGAATCCAAAACGCAAGGTTCATTGGGGCCCTGTGTTCAACAAGCAGACGCAGATTCGAGCAGATAAAAGAAGCAGAGGTCATCAAACCTGCGCCCTGTTGATCGACTCAAAAACTGCGCCTGACGATTAAACACGGGCTTGAGCCCGCGTTGGCGGTTCATATTCAAAAAGATTTTAAGAGTTAAAAGAACTCTATAAACCCTTTAATGGTGAAAATCAAGTCCGATGGCTTTTTTTTACCTGAAATAGGGGTTTCCTGCATGGAGGAACCGCCCATTTAAGTCTCAGGAATGATGGCCTTTGAAGACGAAGTAGTATGCTTAGCCTTTGGTGCCATGTGATCGAGGATTCGATGTTCGATGAAGGAAATGAAGAGAATAAAGAAAGCTTCTTTCTTAAACCCTAGCAGATGCAAACGAAGAAGAAGGAGAGTCTAATGATGACTCTTGAAGGACTGTTGCCTTTTATAGGCACAGTGATTCGCAAATATACGTGACGCTTGGCTCGACGCCTAATCACCGCCTGATGCGTGGAAAGCGCATTAAATGCAGCATGAAGTTCGCACGCCAAAAAGAAGGTGTCCCCTCAATTCTACAGGACACGTGGCAACATACTCATGGCACGGATTCGCATCCAACAGTCGCGTCTTCATCTCTAAATACGCGTCCCTTCTTAACACGGCCAGAGTTGCGTCCGGAAAGCCGCGTCTTCATTCCAAAAGACGCGTCCCTCCGAAGATCGCATCTTTTCAACCCGGCCAAAGTCGCGTCTACCTCATGGAGTAACAGTCGCGATTTCATCCCAAAAGATGCACCCCTATAGAAGGCGCATCTTTAAAGCAGTATTACCCCTGCGTCCACAGAACTGGCATTCAGTCCTTGCTTCTGCAATTCAGTTCAACAGTATACTGGCACAAGCAGACGACTGTCCACCCCTGATTCAAAGTACACCAACGACAAACTCAAAGCATCGAGGAGGTTTAGACTGTGTATCTAGAAACTCAACACGATCAGTTTTGGCGGCTTCAAAGAGTTCCACAGTACACTCACGAAGGCCATACTCCAAATAAGATCAAGCCTGGAGCATTGTCAGTCCAATCATAAGGGTGAATTCAGTTAGAGTCCAAAGTATTTCGAAATTCGTCCCAGCTTACTGCGGAATATCAAAAACTTTGGAGGGGGTTCTGTAGGCTGTCTAAAGATCACTAAAAGACAAGTCACCAAAAAGTAGAGTCCTAAACTCCAGACGCAGGGCTAATCTCAGCCAGCACTGCAGCGCCAAGGCGCGTAAGTCGAAACCCGTGTCTCAGCCAGCATTGCAGCGCCAAGGCGTGCAGGTCGAAACCCGCGTCTCAGCCAGCACTGCAGTGCCAAGGCGCGCAGGTCGAAACTCGAGTCTCAGCAGCACTGCAGCACCAAGGCGCGCAGGTCAAAACCCGCGTCTCAGCCAGCACTGCAGCGCCAAGGCGTGCAGGTCGAAACCTGCGTCTCAGTAGCACTGCAACGCCAAGACGCGAGGGTCGAAACCCGCGTCTCAGCCAGCACTGCAGCACCAAGGCGCGAAGGTCGAAACCCGCGTCTCAGTTATAACTTCCCTCGTTATGGGGTCAATCACCACCCACATAATAAGGAAGTTAACCTCCATTGTGGAGTATTTTTAGGGGGCACGTTCGCCCCTGAAACCTCTATAAATAGCCCCGTTGCTATGGAGGGTGGGGGAGAATTCAGATAAAAGAAATCAAGGAGAAGAACTTGACTTGAGAGCTTCCACAGAGAAGGAAAGAGAGTCCAACTCTTCAAGTAACTTGCTGCGTACAAGTTAATCTTTGCCTACAATCTCTTTGAGATTTCTGGTCGCAGAGCTGTGTTACTCCGTCCGCCAACCGAAGAGAAGATCCCCAAAAGTTCCCGACATTCACCCGGTCAACGAAAAACAAGATTCACTTTTCACCGCCACCTGAAGAACCCAGCATTAAACAAAGGGAGGATTCAAGACTCAATATCCTCCCTCCCTTGTAGTCGGAGTATAAGTCCGTTGCAATTTTTCAATTGATTCAAGGAAACTTTACGCGAATTTTCTCCCACCAAACACCTAACTCTCTAACAAGCTAACATTACTTTATTCCAATGCTTGCTCTTGTTTAGTTTTGATGGTTTAAGTGTAGCTTGCACTTGTTTTGTTGAGTTTGGATGTGAAAGTTATCTTATGGGTTATGCTTTGTAACACTCTTGAATTAAGGACTAGTGATGGCCAAGAATACATGTGAGACCACTATCACTAAGAGGTTAGCATAGTTAGTAAAGCTATTAGTAGCTATTAGCCATGGGTTTTCTTTCCATTTTACTTTGTTTTAGATATATTAAAAAATTACAAATATCTTATCTTCTATGTTCCCACTTCTTCGTGTTTCATGATTGGTCGCTAATGTTGCATATTTAGTATCATATTTCCATACTTGTTATAGAATAAAACTTTGCATTGTCCTAATTAATTGTTTGATTTATTTGCAGGCCCATTCTTTAAGGAGATGAAGAGAAATGAGCCCAAAGCCTACCAAAATTCTGAATTAAATCAGAGTTAATTCGAGCTCACTGAATCAGGGCAAAATCAAGAGGTTGAAAACCGGTTGAGAAGAATCCTCTCAGAATCTATCGGTTAAATCCAAGAATCCAAGGCCATTTCGTCGCAATACGGGACTCAAACTGAAAAACCAACTGAAGATAAAAGCAGAAAGCGAAACCAGGGCGACACACCAACAGGGTGTGGCCACCTGGCCACACCCTGGCCGCGGAAACGCGGCCAAAGCCGCGTTTTCGTGGCTTGGTTAAGGAGTTAGGGGGAGCGTTTGCTCCCCCACTCTTCCTGGGATCCTATAGATTGGGTTTTTGCCTATAAAAAGGCAGTATTTGCACTGAAAATGGGACGACCATGCAGAGATAGGATTTAGCCTAGTTTTCCATTTCATAGTTTAGGTTTTTCTTTTATTTCTATATAATTTGCATGCAAGCTTAGGTTAGATGAAGATTCATGTAAGTAAGAGAGAGAGGCTGATGTTGAGAGTGACACCGATGTACCCTCCTCCTTTCTTCCATTGTTTCTGCAAGTAATAAAGGTAAATGCTTCTTTTTATGTTCGTATTTTCTTTTGTTTCCATCTTTCTCTTTCTACTTTACCTCCTTTGTTTTTGATGAGTTTGCAAGTGAAGCCAGAAGCATAAGTATAACGATGCTTTGTGAGTGCCAACGATAGTTCATGAAGACGATCTCCTCCTCAAGATCAGTATCACTTCATTCTTGCTAGGACTTGATGATATAATGCGAACAGGGACTGAGCTCGATCTTATGATCTATGCGTTGAACACCTCCAAGCAAGGTAGAACATGCAAAGGTTTCCAGGTAAGTCATCAATTAAACTAGGTAAGTATTTCTTCACTCTTCTTTCTTTCTTTTCTTTAATTTCTTTAGCATAGATCGCCAACACGATTTCTTTCACCACATCTTTCAAATCGTTTTCACTCTTTTTTTTCCAATTCATTTGTATATAGTCATTCTCCGGTTTTCTCCACCTTTTTCATCTCTCATTTTCTTTCTAACTTTAACATAACTTTCTTTTCATTTTCATTTCTTTAAACAAAGAAGAACTTTCGCTTTTGTTTTCATAAAGATTTCAATAAAGAAACGTAAACGCTTCTATCGCAAAACCCTCCTTGTGGATCACGACCCGCATAGCCACTTGCTATAGCGGTAAGAATTGAGCACTTGCACATTTTCATTCTAAATCTGAAATTCTTTATTTTGTGTGAGGTTTAGCTTCAATCAAAATTTTGGCGCCGTTGCCGGGGAGGGTACCGTTTTTATTGAAATCTGATTTTTATTGAAATTTTTTTTAGAACTAAAACGAATTTTCTTCTCTGTTGCAGGTTATAGGGCAAGCAAAGCAGGAAATTAAGATTGCATTAATATATAAGTGGTATTGGGCCTCTGCTCTAGAAAGCAGAGACCAATTACCCTCTGCTTTGCCGCATTTTCGCGGCCAAAGCCGTGGATACGCGGCAAAAAGGAGTTGACTACTAAAGTTGTTTTTTGCAGGGCTGCTTGACTTGCAAAATTCTAGTTTTCAGCAACTTTATTTCTTATATTCCATCACCATAAACCTGCTAATAAACCAACAGTAAAATACTTGTTGAAAAAGATAAAAAATTTGATTAGACGTTTGAATTTTAGGCACGTGTCTTTTCAATTCATTTATTTTTACTGTTGAAGAGTGCTGGAGCAAGGTACGTTTGCATTGCATGTGGAATAGGACTCATCTCTTGGTTGATTTTCATTGCTTTGAGTGAATCTTATTTACATATTTTGTACACTTGCACAAACTTATCTTAAGGGCACTAACCCATAACAAGATAAGGTGGGGATTTAATCACCCTTCCTTAGCCCAAAATCAGATTCCAAGCACTCACTAACCCAAGCCTAACTAAAAATGAGTAGATGTTGGCCCTAGGGACATCTCGGACTCAATTAGGAGATTATCCTAAGGGGGAAAGGTGTTGGAATTTGACTCCTGCAAAATCAGTGTCGAGGAAAGGGATTAAGGGCCGAAAGCCCGAAGGTTGGTGGTTATTTAATTAAGGAACGTCTTTGACGGAAAACCTCCCACCAACCTTGTAACGCCCCGATTCCGGCGGATACGGAGACGTTACTGCAACGTATATACGCAAGTCAGAAGTACCTTCACGTATATACGCTAAGCATCAGTACAGGCAAGAATCAGAGTACGGAAGCAAGTGGTGCATTATACATTCCAACATATGAGTACAGTTACAAAGTTATCACCAGAGGTGATCCAATATTACATGAATATTACATCACTGACATGGCACAAATGCGAGAATACAAGAATGTACAAGTATGAACAGTACAAATGGAGGCTCAGAGTCATAACAGGGAAACTCTGGAGCCGAACAAGGGGGCCTGGAAGGATAGAGCTCTGGATGATCTGCTGGAGATCCACGCTACTGCTGCGCCACTCTGATCAGTAACAGGGAGAATCCACACGCTCCAAGCTTCATGACCTGGACATGAGGATCCAGGGGAGTCAGATGAAACTCCCCAGGCGAGTGGTGAAGCAAAAGCCAAGTGGCGAGCAGGGGTAAGTATATGTAAAGCGGTAAAACCAAATAAAGCCGAGGACGAGCAAATCTGATTGTATGGTTTCAGATCACGGCTCCATGAGACTAGTACATCGAAGGAATAATCCAAATAAGGAAACCCTCATCTATATACCTTTATCTCATGTCACCATAACCCAAGCACATACAACTCGATTGCACTCAGGGCATGATAAGATGGTGAGCAGGAGGCAGGTGGATACAAGAGATAAAGCAAGGAATGAGCAGTTGATATAATAATAGTCATGAAACCGAATGTCCGAAGTAAAATCCAGTATAAGCAAATATAGTAAGGCATAACACAGATTCATAGCCGTTTAAGTTGCAGGCTTTAGTATGCGTCCCATTCCACATACCTCTACTTACAACTTAAAGAGCCTGTTATTATCTTGACACTTATTATTACTCGTCCTACCCTGATATCTAGCTATGTGAACTAGCGTCCCAGCACACATAGATCCATATCCGAGTAAAGCAAGGTTGTTATTGGAAACCAGCGGGGGTATCAACGAACTATGTTTACAGTGGGTCCCGTACATACCCGGGACCACGGCCCAGGATTGTTCCGTTGCTTGGTGGACGGAACCTGCCGCAAGGCTAACAGGAGGGTCTTATAGGATGCCCTTATCAAGATGGTACCAGGAAGGAGGGAGCCAGCACTCCCCTCGGTCGCCTGGAGGCCCACAGGTCAGACCGGAAGTTTTAGTTGCACAACATGCCTAATACCACTGTAAACACGAACACATATTGATAGCCGCAAGTTTCCCCCGACCCGATGCAAGTTGTTCCTTTTATGATTTATTAGATGATTATCAGATTCCGGGAATGAGCAAGAACAAGTCAGGAATACAGGTATCACAGGAGTACTGGTTCGTACTATAATATATCACATGTATCAGGAGTACAGTTTGTACTATCAAGATGTCAGGTCATCATTCCCGTTATCGTGATAATCATGAGAGTCAAGTATATCATGCTGGGTGTCAAGTGATAGCATGACAAGAGATTGATATTGATAACAATCCGGTGGCAAGTCATGTCATAACAAGGGGTCTTGCCAAGTAGTAGCATGTCTGGGGTCAGGTGATAACATATCAGTTGCCAGGTGATATACATGTGTTAAAAGTAATATGAAAATGATAAGTAGTATAAACAGGTGACAAGCATTAGCATGTAGATAGTAAGTATCAAGCAAAAGCATATCAATAATAGTGGAACACAATCAAGGAAGGTGTTAGTTCCAAACAGCATAAATCACGAAGAATACAAGTCGACTGATGAAAATAGGAAAGTCCAAAGGAAGCGAGAACACTCGCATAACCAATAAAATAGTAAAGCAAGAGGATAGCGAGATCACTCGCCTAATCTTTAGTAAATATAGTGAAATCCTCGATCTCCGGAATCCAGGGAATCAACGCGTAAGAGAGTGATAGGTAGAGAGGAGAAATTCAAAAGAGAGAAATCCATGGAGAGAGAGAAAGTGTTCAGGGGGAACGCGAGTTTTGAGAGTGAGACGCGAGAATAACAGACGCGGGAATAGCGTCGCGAGAATAACAGGCGCGGGAATCACAGACGCGGGGTTCGCGTCGCAAGATGCCTCAAACGCGAGGTCTGCGTTCAAGTCAAGACGCGAGGAGGACGCGGACGCGGACGAGGGCTCTGCGTCGCGTTAACACAAAAAGAATACAGATGCGGGCATGGGGTCCGCGTTAGGAAACAAACAGAGAGAAGGGAAGGTGATATTTGTTAAGTGACAAGTCTTGTAATAGCAATATATAACACAAGACTCGAGGATAAGGTCCATATACAAAGAAGTGATCAACCATAGCTATCAGCCAAAGTTAGTCGACTAGGGAGAGAAGTTAGTCGACTTAGAGAAGGAATTAGTCGACTATAGTAAAGGGTCAAGTCGACTTAATAAGGCTGCGTTTGGGAAACTGCGTTTCAGGAGAAAGGTTAGTCGACTAAGGAATTTGGGCTAGTCGACTTACCAAGGCTGCGTCTCAAAGAGCCGCGTCTCAGGAGAAAAGTTAGTCGACTAGGGGCGATAAGGGTAGTCGACTACAAAGTTGCGTTTTCAGAAATAAGGGTGCGTTTCAAAGGGATTAGTCGACTTATGATTTGGTCAAGTCGACTAATATTGTAAAACAGTGAGCAGAACTAACTTTGAGAGTTATGGTTTGTTGATATGCAAATACAAGTTAACCAAGTCTTTGGCGAGGAAAAGCACTCGCCCGAGATGATCCTTGCTGCGTCCAGCAAAGGGAAGTTCGGCCCCAATCCAAAAGGAGGGTACCGGCCCTTTGCGTCGCGCCAACGGAGAAGAACGCGGCCCCAAACCAAAAGGTGAGGCCGGTATTCACAAGAGATGAAAGTTGATGGTGCAAGTCTAGTTTACTTGACAAAAATGAGATTTTGCAAACGATGTTGCGGGGAGCGATGAGTTGGCTAGAATGAAAGAGCTCGCCGAGGGGGTGAAGGTGGTATACTTGGTGGTGGCTACGGTGGAGCATATGGTGATGGAGAGGGTGGTGAAACTTTGGAGCCTAAAGAGGTTCATGGTGGAGAAATGAGGAAGAAGAAGATGGTGGAGGGGGTGTTGTGGTTGTTAGTTGTTGGTGAAATGAAGGAGGAGATGGAGGAGGAAGAGGTGGTGGAATTTGGGGTGAAAATGGTGGAGAAATGATGGAGAAATGGGTGGCCAAAGGAGGGAGAACAAAGTCTTTGGCTGCTGGTTGTTGGCAGCCATGGCTCTCTGTTGGAAGAGAGGAGGAGAACAAAATAATGAAGGAGAGAGAAGGAGGAAAGATGGGGTGGTTATATAAAGGTGTAAGAAAATATTATAATATAATGTTGACTTTTCAAATCAAAAGGACACACAAGAGGATCTTGCGTTTCCCACTCCAAAACGCAGCCCTAAAGGAAGCCTGCGTTTAGGCTAAAATGGGCCAAACGCGGGAATCAAGGCTGCGTCCAGGGAAGATGCCAAAGCTGCGTTTCACAAAAGGACAAAAGTCATAATGACTTGATTGGAATTGATCGGCAGTGCATTAAATGCAGCATGGAGAGGATCTCCGCATTAAATGCAAAATCCCAGGAGTGAAGCTCGCGTTTGGCGAGGAGAGAGAAAAAGTGGGAAAATATAAATGGATACTATTCCGGTATCTGGGAAAACACCGAAAACTCCGGAAAAGTCCCAAAATAAAGTAACTTGAAAAGCTTACCAAAAATTCTCAAAAATAATAATTATTATAAAAAGATTTTTGGTGAAATCGGTTTTCAGAAATTCAATCCCATTTTCAAGATAAAAATCATAAAGTCAACAGTCAATATCGGTCTACACCGAGTTGGCCAGATTTTGATAAAATCTGAAAAATCCCAGAAAATGTCTGAAAGAAGAAATTATAATTCTAAGAAGTAATATGAAAGCAGAATCTAGAAATTTAATTCCAATTGTAAATTAAAATTCCTGGAATCAACCAGTGATACTGGCCGACACCCAATCCAGTGAAATTTTGATAAATTTAAAAAATTCTCAGAAAAAGTGTTTAGATAGAAAAGGTGATTTTAAGAAGTTACTGGAAAGCCATTTCTTAAAATTCAACTCCGTTTGTAAATTAAAAATCCGAGAATCGGTCAGCGGTACTGGTCGACACCGGTTTTGAAGATTTTTAACTTAATTCAGGAAAATTCCAGAAAATCATAGAAAATCCAAAATATTGGAAAATAGTATTTAAAACTGAAATCGGTCAATTTGGAATAACAAAAGGATCAAATTGAGAAATCTACTAGGATCGAGTCCCCGGTTCAGACTAGGGCAGACTCCGAGTTCACAAATCCGAATCCAAGGCAATACGATCATATGAATAATTCATAATACAAAACAAATATAGGAAGTAAATCAAAAATACGATCAAAGAATCTGAATACGCAACTAAGTACGTATTCGGGGAGCGGGGTGTTACACTCCATCCACCTTACAAAAAATTGCGTCCTCGCAATTTCGATAAGGGGTGAAATGAACACAAAAAGATAGGAATGAGGATTATACCAATCAAGATATGGATAACTATGAGCTGTTCTCCCCAAATCGACTGAACAACTAACTCAGGACTAAAGCATCTCTGCACTTCTGCCGTATACATCCAACCTCTGACGGTGCCATAAAAGTACTGATCTGATGTCTACTTATAAAAGAACACTGCCAGAACTTCAAAGGACTCACTCATTCTGAATAATATAAAGTGAGCTGACTTGGTGAGATAATCAATAATACTTCAATCAGACTGTGAACCAAGGCTGATGAAATCCATAGAAATCCGTATTGCTGAAATCCGTAATATAATACAAAACCCTGCATGGCAGGATGTTGTCCTTGATAAAGAATCTGCAGTAGAATTTCTGATGTGTTGCATACATAATAATCCCCCGAGTATAGACCAGAATATCCTAGGTAAAGAAAACCTTGATAATGCTGAGCATGAACCAAGAAGACCAATAATTAAGAATTTCTGCATACTGGGCGTTGTTAACTCTGAAAGACATAACCAAGAATATAGAATGACCCTAAAGAATTTTAAATACTGACTTCTGAATGATAACCCGACTGCAGATGGAACATGTAGAAGATAATCTGAGTCCTGCAAGATTGGTGGAATGGATCATTGACAAGGATCATGGCGATAGCTCAGATACAGCGATAAAACCTTGTTCCGCGGATTCATGAAAGCACGCTAGGCAGAAGAAATCCGAGGAACGGCTAGAGTGCTAAGCACTGAAGGAACTAGTCACGGGCCAAGCAAGCCTAGGTGAGGCCATCGCGTAGCACAGCTCAGGTGTTAAACATTAGGGTGCAGCGAGGCTAGCGCTCTACGAGGCTCGCATATGACGAAGCTCACGTGGCAAAGCCAGCGCGTAACACAACGCTAAATGCTAAGCACCAGGGTGCAGCAAAGCCCACACCCGGTTAGGTTCACGGGTGACTAGAACACGACCCTCGCTTGGTGAGGCTAGCGGAGCCTATGGTCCACCAAATCAATAAAGACTGCCAGAAGTCCTGATTCTGAATTACTGTTATATACTGATACTTCAAATGTAATGATACAGTCTATCTGATTATATAAGCGACGACTACTCTGCTTGATGTACTAGTCTCCCATGATGTATCCATAAATATAAGAATATAATGCAAGACCGAAGATCTGCCCAATATAAGATAATGTGATATACCAGAGTCAAGGAATGCCAGAACATAATGAGAACGAACCATATCTGCCCTGCTGTCACCTCACTAGTCAACACATATCTTAAGTTGGCATAAAGATTATAAAGATTATAAAAACCAGAATAGCAAAATAGAAGAGATAGGAATCACGAAATAGGGAGAAAGATAGGACGGACTAAGATTGATGGTGATGATAGTGCAATGAGAAGAATATGATATAGAAAATTTTACCAACTCCCGGACATGCTAAAAAAAATGGGGATAAATAGTTACGGTCAGTACATTCAGGGTTCCTTTTTCAGATATTGAGCATCCCTTCTTGTTCTCACCCCATCATATTGAACATCCCGACTTCCTCTTCAGTCAGATTATATGCTTGCCTCCTTCTACCATGTGTCCTAACTCTTGGTCTCTTTTGTGTATGACTCCATGCTGGATGCTGGGGATGAAGCGAGGTTATTCTGCCAGTAGGTCCTGGATTCCTTCCCAATGGTGATACTGGATGAGTTGATCTGATCGGTGCGATGTTCTCTGCTTTCTTGAACAGACAGTCACTTTTCAACTAATCTCTGAACCCGCGTACGACATGATTCATAACCTTTCTGGTGGTTATGTTAAAGGTGCCCGGCTTCAGACAATATCCGCATATTATATGTTAAGGGCAAGGTTGGAGGGATGACTTAGCTAGTAAGGTTGGAGGGATGACTTAGCTAGTAGGGCATCCAGAGGCCTGTCTGAGCCTTTACTTCCATCAATTAAGAGGGTCTCTTCACCAACTTCGACTGCAACTCATCCTAATCTTTCTTCTCTGGGTCCACTCCACTTCCCGGATGATGACAAAGGAACTTGAGAATACTCCTTGGGCTGCTTGGGGATAAGAAACATCCTGCTCTTCATCTTCATTTCTCACTTAAGATATTGCTTGCTCGGTTCTCCTTATCGGCCACACCATGTAAGACACCGACCGACTATGCCTTAGGAATTTTGCAGTGTACTTATTTACAATCCAATCTCCCTACCGCAATTTGATAAATCATTCTTTCATTTCTTCCTGGACTATTACAGAGAAGAATCTTCCTATATAAATCCTTCGAGAACTAGTCCCAAGTGTTGGGCTTTCCCAGTCTCGCTGCTTCCGCCAACTACTGCATCCAGGCTACATCTTCTAACTGAATCTTGATCATTTTCACCTAGTTCTCGTCAGGGACCCAAGTTGACTTAGAAGATCCATCAGGTTTACTGACCATTGCTATGCATCCAGGGCTTCTCCATGCTTGAAAAGATTGCCGGCTGTAATTTCCTGAAATCCAACATGTCACCTGGCTTCTGTTCCCGGAGTGCAACCAATGATCCTTGGTGCGGGACCTTCGTCTGTACTTGATCGTGTCTCATCATATCTTGCAGAAATAGTCTCAAATCAAGATTTTCTCCGTTAGGGTTACCCTAGGAAGAACCAGAACCGTTATGATTTCCCCATCTTTTCATGTCTGAGTTGGTCCAAGAATAACAAGAAACTGAAGTATGAAAGGATGGGAGAACTTCAGAATTCAAGGATAAGATTATCAAGAGAGAATGGAAAACTTTGTACTTATAGTTGGATTGTATAACCAAGACTCATGCATTCTAGTTGCAAATTTCTTTACCATTAATTTGCCGTCTGGACGTACTGAGGAGGTGAGAGCCTAAGCTCTGATACCAACCTGTAACGCCCCGATTCCAGCGGATACGGAGACGTTACTGCAACGTATATACGCAAGTCAGAAGTACCTTCACGTATATACGCTAAGCATCAGTACAGGCAAGAATCAGAGTACGGAAGCAAGTGGTGCATTATACATTCCAACATATGAGTACAGTTACAAAGTTATCACCAGAGGTGATCCAATATTACATGAATATTACATCACTGACATGGCGCAAATGCGAGAATACAAGAATGTACAAGTATGAACAGTACAAATGGAGGCTCAGAGTCATAACAGGGAAACTCTGGAGCCGAACAAGGGGGCCTGGAAGGATAGAGCTCTGGATGATCTGCTGGAGATCCACGCTACTGCTGCGCCACTCTGATCAGTAACAGGGAGAATCCACACGCTCCAAGCTTCATGACCTGGACATGAGGATCCAGGGGAGTCAGATGAAACTCCCCAGGCGAGTGGTGAAGCAAAAGCCAAGTGGCGAGCAGGGGTAAGTATATGTAAAGCGGTAAAACCAAATAAAGCCGAGGACGAGCAAATCTGATTGTATGGTTTCAGATCACGGCTCCATGAGACTAGTACATCGAAGGAATAATCCAAACAAGGAAACCCTCATCTATATACCTTTATCTCATGTCACCATAACCCAAGCACATACAACCCGATTGCACTCAGGGCATGATAAGATGGTGAGCAGGAGGCAGGTGGATACAAGAGATAAAGCAAGGAATGAGCAGTTGATATAATAATAGTCATGAAACCGAATGTCCGAAGTAAAATCCAGTATAAGCAAATATAGTAAGGCATAACACAGATTCATAGCCGTTTAAGTTGCAGGCTTTAGTATGCGTCCCATTCCACATACCTCTACTTACAACTTAAAGAGCCTGTTATTATCTTGACACTTATTATTACTCGTCCTACCCTGATATCTAGCTATGTGAACTAGCATCCCAGCACACATAGATCCATATCCGAGTAAAGCAAGGTTGTTATTGGAAACCAGCGGGGGTATCAACGAACTATGTTTACAGTGGGTCCCGTACATACCCGGGACCACGGCCCAGGATTATTCCGTTGCTTGGTGGACGGAACCTGCCGCAAGGCTAACAGGAGGGTCTTATAGGATGCCCTTATCAAGATGGTACCAGGAAGGAGGGAGCCAGCACTCCCCTCGGTCGCCTGGAGGCCCACAGGTCAGACCGGAAGTTTTAGTTGCACAACATGCCTAATACCACTGTAAACACGAACACATATTGATAGCCGCAAGTTTCCCCCGACCCGATGCAAGTTGTTCCTTTTATGATTTATTAGATGATTATCAGATTCCGGGAATGAGCAAGAACAAGTCAGGAATACAGGTATCACAGGAGTACTGGTTCGTACTATAATATATCACATGTATCAGGAGTACAGTTTGTACTATCAAGATGTCAGGTCAACATTCCCGTTATCGTGATAATCATGAGAGTCAAGTATATCATGCTGGGTGTCAAGTGATAGCATGACAAGAGATTGATATTGATAACAATCCGGTGGCAAGTCATGTCATAACAAGGGGTCTTGCCAAGTAGTAGCATGTCTGGGGTCAGGTGATAACATATCAGTTGCCAGGTGATATACATGTGTTAAAAGTAATATGAAAATGATAAGTAGTATAAACAGGTGACAAGCATTAGCATGTAGATAGTAAGTATCAAGCAAAAGCATATCAATAATAGTGGAACACAATCAAGGAAGGTGTTAGTTCCAAACAGCATAAATCACGAAGAATACAAGTCTACTGATGAAAATAGGAAAGTCCAAAGGAAGCGAGAACACTCGCATAACCAATAAAATAGTAAAGCAAGAGGATAGCGAGATCACTCGCCTAATCTTTAGTAAATATAGTGAAATCCTCGATCTCCGGAATCCAGGGAATCAACGCGTAAGAGAGTGATAGGTAGAGAGGAGAAATTCAAAAGAGAGAAATCCATGGAGAGAGAGAAAGTGTTCAGGGGGAACGCGAGTTTTGAGAGTGAGACGCGAGAATAGCAGACGCGGGAATAGCGTCGCGAGAATAACAGGCGCGGGAATCACAGACGCGGGGTTCGCGTCGCAAGATGCCTCAAACGCGAGGTCTGCGTTCAAGTCAAGACGCGAGGAGGACGCGGACGCGGACGAGGGCTCTGCGTCGCGTTAACACAAAAAGAATACAGATGCGGGCATGGGGTCCGCGTTAGGAAACAAACAGAGAGAAGGGAAGGTGATATTTGTTAAGTGACAAGTCTTGTAATAGCAATATATAACACAAGACTCGAGGATAAGGTCCATATACAAAGAAGTGATCAACCATAGCTATCAGCCAAAGTTAGTCGACTAGGGAGAGATGTTAGTCGACTTAGAGAAGGAATTAGTCGACTATAGTAAAGGGTCAAGTCGACTTAATAAGGCTGCGTTTGGGAAACTGCGTTTCAGGAGAAAGGTTAGTCGACTAAGGAATTTGGGCTAGTCGACTTACCAAGGCTGCGTCTCAAAGAGCCGCGCCTCAGGAGAAAAGTTAGTCGACTAGGGGCGATAAGGGTAGTCGACTACAAAGTTGCGTTTTCAGAAATAAGGGTGCGTTTCAAAGGAATTAGTCGACTTATGATTTGGTCAAGTCGACTAATATTGTAAAACAGTGAGCAGAACTAACTTTGAGAGTTATGGTTTGTTGATATGCAAATACAAGTTAACCAAGTCTTTGGCGAGGAAAAGCACTCGCCCGAGATGATCCTTGCTGCGTCCAGTAAAGGGAAGTTCGGCCCCAATCCAAAAGGAGGGTACCGGCCCTTTGCGTCGCGCCAACGGAGAAGAACGCGGCCCCAAACCAAAAGGTGAGGCCGGTATTCACAAGAGATGAAAGTTGATGGTGCAAGTCTAGTTTACTTGACAAAAATGAGATTTTGCAAACGATGTTGCGGGGAGCGATGAGTTGGCTAGAATGAAAGAGCTCGCCGAGGGGGTGAAGGTGGTATACTTGGTGGTGGCTACGGTGGAGCATATGGTGATGGAGAGGGTGGTGAAACTTTGGAGCCTAAAGAGGTTCATGGTGGAGAAATGAGGAAGAAGAAGATGGTGGAGGGGGTGTTGTGGTTGTTAGTTGTTGGTGAAATGAAGGAGGAGATGGAGGAGGAAGAGGTGGTGGAATTTGGGGTGAAAATGGTGGAGAAATGATGGAGAAATGGGTGGCCAAAGGAGGGAGAAGGAAGTCTTTGGCTGCTGGTTGTTGGCAGCCATGGCTCTCTGTTGGAAGAGAGGAGGAGAACAAAATAATGAAGGAGAGAGAAGGAGGAAAGATGGGGTGGTTATATAAAGGTGTAAGAAAATATTATAATATAATGTTGACTTTTCAAATCAAAAGGACACACAAGAGGATCTTGCGTTTCCCACTCCAAAACGCAGCCCTAAAGGAAGCCTGCGTTTAGGCTAAAATGGGCCAAACGCGGGAATCAAGGCTGCGTCCAGGGAAGATGCCAAAGCTGCGTTTCACAAAAGGACAAAAGTCATAATGACTTGATTGGAATTGATCGGCAGTGCATTAAATGCAGCATGGAGAGGATCTCCGCATTAAATGCAAAATCCCAGGAGTGAAGCTCGCGTTTGGCGAGGAGAGAGAAAAAGTGGGAAAATATCTGGATACTATTCCGGTATCTGGGAAAACACCGAAAACTCCGGAAAAGTCCCAAAAATAAAGTAACTTGAAAAGCTTACCAAAAATTCTCAAAAATAATAATTATTATAAAAAGATTTTTGGTGAAATCGGTTTTCAGAAATTCAATCCCATTTTCAAGATAAAAATCATAAAGTCAACAGTCAATATCGGTCTACACCGAATTGGCCAGATTTTGATAAAATCTGAAAAATCTCAGAAAATATCTGAAAGAAGAAATTATAATTCTAAGAAGTAATATGAAAGCAGAATTTAGAAATTTGATTCCAATTGTAAATTAAAATTCCTGGAATCAACCAGTGATACTGGCCGACACCCAATCTAGTGAAATTTTGATAAATTTAGAAAATTCTCAGAAAAAGTGTTTAGATAGAAAAGGTGATTTTAAGAAGTTACTGGAAAGCCGTTTCTTAAAATTCAACTCCGTTTGTAAATTAAAAATCCGAGAATCGGTCAGCGGTACTGGTCGACACCGGTTTTGAAGATTTTTAACTTAATTCAGGAAAATTCCAGAAAATCATAAAAATCCAAAATATTGGAAAACAGTATTTAAAACTGAAATCGGTCAATTTGGAATAACAAAAGGATCAAATTGAGAAATCTATTAGGATCGAGTCCCCGGTTCAGACTAGGGCTGACTCCGAGTTCACAAATCCGAATCCAAGGCAATACGATCATATGAATAATTCATAATACAAAACAAATACAGGAAGTAAATCAAAAATACGATCAAAGAATCTGAATACGCAACTAAGTACGTATTCGGGGAGCGGGGTCTTACAAACCTTACCCTGACCTGGCTGATTAGCTTGTGGTCAAAGTCTGCATTAGACCTCCCGTGGAGAGTCTAATCAATTAGGAGTCGTCTAGGTCATAGGTCTACCCTAACTTAGTTAGAATTTTCTCTTTTTATTTGTTTGCTTATTTGTGTGTTTTTTCTTTCTTTTCTATTGTGTGATATGACTTATAATAATAATTTTTTCAACTTTAATAATAATCCATATTACACACCGAGTTCATTTTCGGATATTACCAACCCAGCATATCATGACTTTAACCAACCTAGTGTGCCGGATTGGTCTTCTCCGAATCAATATAACCCATGCCCATAATCTAATAACTATAATTTCCATAATAATTTCAACTCTTCACCGAGTCAGTGGGGATTCACCTCCCCGAGCATAATTTTCAACCAACTTGTCCCCCTTATCCACCTAGTCCACAATATCCCCAAGAGTCATACTCAGTTCTACCAGTCCAAAATAGAAAACCATTAATTTTGGAAAGGAGTATGCGTGAGTCCAAACAACAATCACAAAATCTGATGGACTCACAATTTCACTACCACTTCTAAGACAACACTTCATCTTTTCATCAAAACAATGAATCCATCAACTATGAAAAGATGCTTGAAGCCATGACTCATGCTCAAAATGCTAGAAATCGTGACATAGATATGATGGTCGAATCTCTACGTTCTCACCGTTTGACCAGTTCTGATGTCACTAACCACTCTGTTAGAGCCGAAGAGTCATGTAGTTTTGGAAATCAAGGTTCCATTTTAGAACAGTCATTTGAACTTACCCAAACTCCAAATAATATTGATAGTTTGGCAAGTTATCCCTTGCCTGAAATCGAACTTGAAAATGAATATGATCATGAACCCCAACTTAGGGATTCAATTTTACTTCCTGATTCAATAATGACTCCGGTATCTTCACCTGATTTTAATCTTTCCCCCGAGTCAACATTGGATCCTGTGCCAATTCATCATGAAATTGAATCACCCATTTTTGATGATCATATTGAACTTGACCAATTTTACACTTTTGAAAATCCTTTTGACAAATTGGCAAGTTCTCATTTTTTTGATATTGAACTCAATGAGATATGTGACCTAGATTTTCAAATCTGTGATCCAGTTTAACTTTCTGAATAAATCTTGACTCCTGTTTTGTTACCAAACTTGAGTAATATGTTAGAGTCAGCTTTGATTCCCCCACCTATCATTCCTGAACATGAATCACCAATATTAAGTCACATTCCATTGTTGGAAAATCAATGTGGACTTGAGTTTAAACTTCTTGACTTGGACACACTTCTTGAACCAGTCTCGACTCCTGAACCTTTACTTGACTTAAGTCACCTTCCTGAGTCGGTATTAGTTCCTATACTTCCTGAGTCCAAGTCCACCGTTCTATCATTTCATACTCCATTTTGGGACGAGGTGGTTGACAAATTTGACTCTGAAATCAGTTATGGAATTTGAAAATTAGATGGGGTCCAATATTTAATAAAAATCCTTTATGGATTCATCATTTTAATGGGTTATATTAGTGAAATTTCTGGTGGGTTCCTCTAAACCCAACGAAAAGTTGATTGGGCCACATTTCGTGGACCAATCAGACCACCTCCGGAACCACCACCTTAAGGTAACATTTTCCTTCCCTTTCGTCTTTTTCATGTATCTATGCATTAATTCATACATTGAGGACAATGCATGAGATAGGTGTGGGGGAGGGTCTAACATAGCTTAGTTTTTTCTTTTTATTAAAAAAAATAACATTTTCTTTACTTTTAAAAACTTTTTGGAAAAAAGAAACAATATTTTGACATTTTTTTTGTAAGAAATTAGGTTAATTTTAAGGAATTGGAAAATCCAAATTAAGATTTCTTATACATGGTCAAAATAAGATTATTTGTTTGATTTTTAGGGTTAGAAAGAAAATTTGTCAAAGTAATTTAGTCTTGATCTTTACCTTAATGAAATATGCACACTTCATACACTTACACACTTAGGGTTCAAAACAAAGATTCTTATGCCTTATACAAAAAAAAGAAAAAAAAAGATAAACAAATCTAATTATTGACTAGCTAGGTGCTTTGGCCTAAGCAAGCCTTAGTATTTATGCGAAAGATGATTAGATAAGTTTGAGAAAAAAATATATATGAAAATCCCCTGATTAAGCTGGGTATTTGTGCCTAATAAAGCATAAGTATTCACGCCTAAAAGGGATCCATATAATAAAATCCTTAGTTTTGTGGCCTTGTTTGCTCGAGTCCTTAAGTCCTTGGGGTGTTTTCTCACCCGGTGCCCTAAGACCGTTTGGTTTGGGAGTTATCGATTAAAGACTCGTTACATGGGCAGATTAGAAAGCCTAATAGAACTAAGGAATAATACCACCAAAAAAGAAAAAAAACATATATATATAAAAATAAATAAGGCATAAGAGTTAGAGTTAATGAACCCTTGGTCAAAATTTTCACAATCACAAGGTGCATATGACTTAGGGTAAAGTAATAGACTAGATGAGAAGTACAATTTGACTCCTTACTTTGATTGATAACAAATTTTTAAATAGAGACTAAGTTTAGGAATAAAAATTCAGTTTTCCTATAACTTATAGATTGCTTAATTCTTACAATTATATTTCAAATATTTTTCTCTTTCAAAATGCTTTTCGAAAATACTAAATCTTTATTTCTCTTTCTTTATGGATTTTGTGGGTGAAATCCACTGAAAACCCTCACGAGACAAAACTCGTCCTCTAGGGGAAACCTAGAGGTTTAACGGCTTGTTGCACATGCTCAGTGCAATCGCGTGACCTGCGAAAATGGTCTAATAATCCTTAGTATAGTTTAGTTGTTTTGCTCGAGGACGAGCAAAAGATAGGTATGGGGGTGTGATTGGTCGCTAATGTTACATATTTAGTATCATATTTTCATACTTGTTATAGAATAAAACTTTGCATTATCCTAATTAATTGTTTGATTTATTTGCAGGCCCATTCTTTAAGGAGATGAAGAGAAATGAGCCCAAAGCCCACCAAAATTCTGAATTAAATTAGAGTTAATTCGAGCTCACTGAATCAGGGCAAAATCAAGAGGTTGAAAACCGGTTGAGAAGAATCCTCTCAGAATCGATCGGTTAAAGCCAAGAATCCAAGGCCATTTCGTCGCAATACGGGACTCAAACTGAAAAACCAACTGAAGATAAAAGCAGAAAGCGAAATCAGGGCGACCCACCAACAGGGTGTGGCCACCTGGCCACACCCTGGCCGCGGAAACGCGGCCAAAGCCACGTTTCTGCGGCTTGGTTAAGGAGTTAGGGGGAGCGTTTGCTCCCCCACTCTTCCCGGGATCCTATAGATTGGGTTTTTGCCTATAAAAAGGCAGTATTTGTACTGAAAATGGGATGACCATGCAGAAATAGGATTTAGCCTAGTTTTTCATTTCTTAGTTTAGGTTTTTCTTTTCTTTCTATGTAATTTGTATGTAAGCTTAGGTTAGATGAAGATTCATGTAAGTAAGAGAGAGGCTGATGTTGAGAGTGACACCGATGTACCCTCCTCCTTTCTTCCAATGTTTCTGCAAGTAATAAAGGTAAATGCTTCTTTTTATGTTCGTATTTTCTTTTGTTTCCATCTTTCTCTTTCTACTTTACCTCCTTTGTTTCTGATGAGTTTGCAAGTGAAGCCAGAAGCATAAGTATAACGATGCTTTGTGAGTGCCAACGATAGTTCATGAAGACGATCTCCTCCTTAAGATCCGTATCACTTCATTCTTGTTAGGACTTGATGATATAATGCGAACAGGGACTGAGCTCGATCTTATGATCTATGCGTTGAACGCCTCCAAGCAAGGTAGAACATGCAAAGGTTTCCAGGTAAGTCATCAATCAAACAAGGTAAGTATTTCTTCACTCTTCTTTCTTTCTTTTCTTTTATTTCTTTAGCATAGATCGCCAACACGATTTCTTTCACATCTTCCAAATCGTTTTCACTCTTTTTTTTCCAATTCATTTGTATATAGTCATTCTCTGGTTTTCTCCACCTTCTTCATCTCTCATTTTCTTTCTAACTTTAACATAACTTTCTTTTTCATTTTCATTTCTTTAAACAAAGAAGAACTTTCGCTTTTGTTTTCATAAAGATTTCAATAAAGAAACATAAACGCTTCTATCGCAAAACCCTCCTTGTGGATCACGACCCGCATAGCCACTTGCTATAGCGGTAAGAATTGAGCACTTGCACATCTTCATTCTAAATCTGAAATTCTTTATTTTGTGTGCAGGTTTTGCCTCAATCATTTCACCATACTCTTTTGTTTTCATTCGTTTTCTTTTCTTTTCATTCTTTAAAACATAAGAGAATCATTAACACACACATGAACATACCAATAAAGTTTCTATCACTTCTTGTCTCTATGGATTCGACCCGTTTAGCCTCTATGCTATAACGAAAGTATCGAGGAAGCCAACACTGCACTTTTAACTCTTGATTTCAATACATCACTTTTCTTGTGCGGTTTTTCCCCAATCACTGGTCCTTTGCATCTATGGCTTCTTCTGATTTATCCAGCTCTACCTTTATAGCTGCAGAATATTTGTCTCCCCTTTCCACTGTTAAGTATATCAGTCAAGAGATATTGCTATAAAACTAGCCTCCTCCCTCAATTATCTTCTTTGGAAAGCACAGGTTCTTCCTGTTTTGAGGTCGCATGGTCTCCTAGGATTCATTGACGAATCTCTTCCATGTCCATCTTCTACAAAGTTGATAGATGGTCAACAAGTGCCAGATCCATTGTTTGCCAATTGGATTCGGCTGGATCAGAAGGTCCTTGCCTGGCTGCTCGCTTCCTTGTCAAAAGGCGTTCTAACTCAGGTAATTTCATGGTGAATCTGCTCAACAAGTGTGGGACACTTTGGAGCAGTTGTCTGGCACCCATTCTCATGGACGTGTCTCTCAGATGAAGACAGAATTACATTCTCTTTCAAAGGGATCCATGAGTATTACTAATTATACTCAGAAAGCAAAGGTACTCACTCTTGCTCTTGCCAGTGCCGGTAAGAAAATTACTGAAGATGATCTTGTAGACTGGATATTCATGGCCTTGGCTCCAAACATGAACCAGTTATTTTCCCTCTTTTGTAATCAGAATTATTCTGTTGTGATTTTTCATCAACTCAAAGAAATTTTACTTCGCGCTATGCTGGATTCTTCGTGTAATGATGGAGAGTGATTCTTTTTCTCCGTTGACTGGCTAAAGACAAGCTTTTCTTTAGGATGCTCTCGAAAAATCAAACAGGAAGGAGCTCTGTTTTTAACACACCAAGTGTTTAAAATTCACTGATTTCTCCTTCTCTCTCTGGACCTTTTAAAAAGCAAGAGGAAAGAAAGAAGCTTTTAGATTGATAATTCGCAACTCTCAACATTTAAATGTTTCTCTTTCTCTTCTCTACCGAAAGTCCCCCTCCCTTTATAGCTCTTTAGATTATTTATAGGGAGTCATAAGGGTATTATTGCCCCCTAAAATCCCTCCATAATAAAGATTAACTCCCATATTACATGAGAAGTTAATTGACCCAGTAATGTAGGTTAGTTATAACAGAAACACGGGTCTTGCATTGGACGCGGACCTCATATTTGTGTAGACGCGGGGTTTAAATTCACATCTCAGTCAGAACGCAGAGTTGCTCAGACCCGCATTTGAAGTGGAGCGCAGAGTTGCTTAGACCCGCGTTTGAAGTGGAGCGTAGAGTTGCTCAGATCCGCGCTTGAAATAGGACATTGAGTTACTCAGACCCACGTTTGAAGTGAGACATGGGGTTCCTCAAATTCGCGTGAGACACGGAGTTTCTCAAACCCTCATCTGAAGTCCATGTTTCTTCTTGGACGTGAGGTCCACATTTTAATTGAAATGCCTCACGTCTAATGACTTGTCCTTAATGAATTTTAGACAGCCTACAGAACCCCCTCCTAAGTTTTTGACACTCCGTGATCGATTGGGATGGATTTCAGAATACTTTGAACTTCACATTAATTTCGGACTCCCCGTGATTGGACTGGCAAACTTTTGAGATGTCCTGAGCTTGATCCTGTTGGGATTCTGGTCTTCGTGAGTGTACCATTGAACTGTTTGAAACTTCCAGGGAAGATCGTCACAAGTGTCTTAAAAACTCAGTCTTGTACTTGTTATGAACTTTGGTTTATTTGTCGATGTACTATTGAACCAGTAAAGTTGCCGGCTACTTTTGCCAGTGTACTATTGAACTGTGATCGTACACATATTTTGCATTCTTTTCATTACACTCCTACATTTATCGTGTAATATATCTGCTAATTTATTTGTCTTAAATGTCTATTTTATAGAAGATAATAATGAAGAGAAAGAGGATTAAACCAAATAAATACCAGTTAAAATCAGATTTAACTGGATCTATTTGGTTAGTTGAGGATGATCCCAGATCTAGTTAGAACAAATCAAGGATTGGGGCAAATGTTCAGCTGAAGATCAGAGCAAATCAGAAAGATAACACCAAATGGAAACCAGTAAAATTTAGATTTCTATAAATCCATTTTGGTTAGCTAAAGATCAATTGAGGATAATATCAAATACAGAGAGATAAATGGATAGAGAGAAGATCAATGGATGAGATGAAGCAAGTTTGACTCAGATTCTGACTGGATACATTTTAGTATTGGAATCATAACTTTCACTATCGAATCTCAAATCTGATGATTCAAGATGATCCAGAAAGAGGACTTACAGAGCTACAACTCTTATGTTGATCCCTATTTCTAATGCTATCATTTGATAAGTGATATTCAGCAATCAACACGCCAACAAACTGCAGATCAGAACTGAATATCCACATCAAATTAAGTTTGGAGATAAGGAAGGATTCAAATTCAGAAATAGCCAGCTTTCTCTATCTTCATACTCCTCTAACCTCTGCATTTCTTCTATAAATACCTACAAGCTCGAAGGCAAGGGAGACGACAAAGCAGAGAATAGAACTTAGGATAATATGTAGTTTGTAACTTAGATTTTTAGTTTTCTTTTTATGTAATTTTTACTTTTCTTTATGTAACTGAGAGGAGAGACAAGTTTCATGGAGGAAGGAGATCAAGCTTGTACTGAGGGTGACACTGGTGTAAGTAAGTCTTTTCTTTCATTGTTATTTGAATTGAATCAAAGTTTCTTTTTCTTTCTTTATTCTTGTTTTCTTTTACTCTCCTCTGATGTGTTGCAATCCAAGAGAATCCGATAGCCTCGAGACTGCTTAGCCATTGTAAGTGCCCTTGATGGCCTATGGTGAAGAACAACCCTTCTCTTGCTAGTATAGTTTGCCCTTTTATTCGTAGTGTAGATCAAGAATGGGGAAGATCCTATACGCCATGCTTGATTGCCTTCAAAGACAAGGTAAGTCGTCAAAATGGATCCAAGGTATATGAGCACTGAAGAGGTAAGTAATTTTTAGGTTGTCTTTTTTTTCTTTTATTCTTTAGTTTCAATATCACAAGCTCCAACCATCTTTATCACTATTTTCAATTTCTTTGTATATAATCTATTTTTTATTCTTCCATCTTCTTAATCTACCATCTTCTTCCTAATTTAACTTTAACTCAAATTTTTTTCTTCTTTTAAAGAATTAAAGAAGAACTTTAACCATACTTTGTAGCCTAAAAGAAAACTTACTAAAAAAGCTTACATCGCTAGTCCCTCCTTGTGGATCACGACCCGCATAGCCACTTGCTATCGCGGTAGAATTGAGTAACTTGCACATCTCTATTTTAAAATTTTGAAATTCTGTATTTTGTGTGCAGGTAAAACCTCAATCAAACTGATTTCAGAAGCAGGGACATCATACTTCTTGTATGTGAAAGAATGCAACTCTCGTAGACGCAATCGTAGTTGAGACGTGATATTCAATTGCTATAGATTCAATTCTCAATTGATGTTGAGACGCGACTCTCAATTGATGTTGAGACGTCACTCTTAGTTGATGTTTAGACACGTCTTTGAGACGTGACTCTCAGTTGATGTTGAGACACGACTCTTATTTTAAAACACGAAGCTCGCGTTTGATGCTTCCAGACACGGACGCGATTGCCGCGTGTCTGGCTCAGAATGAGCTCGATATACGCACCGCGTATCTCGGCCACTGAAAGGCCTATAAAAGACCCGAGTCTTTCAACAGTCAATTCACTTGACTGTTCATCACCTTCAATCAAATCCGCGTCTGAAGATCAAAAGCTCTCAAGTTTTCTCAGAACCCATAAAAGTTTTGAGCTTTTTCAAATGTTTTCAAAGATTTTCACCGTCGAGTTGGCCCCAAAACTTAAACAATCTGCTGCTTCTTCAAGCGTCATCGCTGCGTCGACCATTGTGAGTGGTTCTCCTCCTCAGGAAGCCCCCATTCCTGGTAAGTAGAATTGCTTCACCATTAAGAATTCAAAGAGACACTGTCTCTTAACTTTTTTTTGAAGTTCCAAAATTTTCGTTGAAGTTGAACAACCGATATGGATCTCGCTGGTCCACATTTGATTTATAAACGCGGTTCTCACGTTGATGAGCAGAACATGGGTCTGGTGATACTGGCATTTTTCTTTTTTAACAATGCGGCCTTCGTGTCCGGGAATTGAACGTAAGCCCAAGGGACTCCGCGTCCTGAGACTTTTGAACGCGGGTGTCATTCGTAAGACTCGCGTCTGAGTCTTGGGGCATAGAAATATTTTATAAGTGTCGAGTTCAGATGCGGGCTTCATACAAGCCTCATGTTTTAATTACAGAACACGGTTCTCATGTGTTGAGCCCCGCATTTGAACTCCAATACTTAGTGTAATTTCATTATCTTCAAAGTATTAATTCTATGTTCTTCTTTTTGCAGTGAGATACTCCTCGAATCCTTTGACCAAGAGAAACTACTTTGGTCACATTGGCGGTATTGACCCTAACTTTTTCTTCAGCCTGCGAAAGACTGTCCCTGCATTTACCGAATGAAAGAGGAACGTGAAACCCGTTTAATCAAGGGTACTGCCTCTACTCTGCAGGAACTCATCTCAGATGGGAGTTTTGAGTCCACCAACCTTCATCTATTCATGAAGCTTGTGTTCCTTTTTGGAGACGCTATTGAAGAAAATGAAGAGGTTTTATTTGACAGGAACTACAAGTGGCTCCGTCAAATTTGGGAGCGACATTTCTTCCTCTTTAACATGGAATGGATGCTTGCATTATCATATCTACAGTTCATGTCTCTTCCCCAATGTATGGACTGAGACGTGGTCAGAGCACAGTCGAGTGTCGCAATCGGGAGAATCTCTAATTGTGCTGCTTTTACCGTCAGTCATAGTAGGGAGATTTTTGAACTACTTCCAGGCTCGATGAAGCAAGAGTTTTCAATAGGCGAGAATCCTAAGCAAGTTGCAACTTTCATCAGCTGATGATAAGAATTGAAAGGGTAGTGTGAAGTATAGCACGAGTATTATGTAAAAGAGAAAGGTTTAGAATCAACCTCGGTGCTTGTTTACTCCACAAGTGTATGTAAGATGTTCAATGTACCCTTTCTTATCTCCGCTATAGCATAGGGCTATACCGAGTCGGATCTCAGGGAGAGCTAGCGATAGAAGCTTTCACGATACTAGTGAGAAGAGGAAACGAGAATTCTTCTATGTTTCAAAAGAATAAAGAATCAAAAGAAAAACAAATCAAAGAATTGGTGGCTATGTTCATGGTGGAAATCGGGAGAAATCAAGATTGAGATGGATTTGAACTAACAACTAAAAAGAAAGTAAAATCAAGAAAACTTTGAATGAAAGAAATCCATGACTAGCTAACCTTAACTACCTTGCTAAACTAACTAAACTCCGTGATAGTGATGCGTGCCTCATGTTGATTCATCGGCATGTATTTGTCTTGCTTGTGGTCTAATTACTTTCCCACTTGGATGATGGGGATTCATTCTTGGACTTGTCTTGTAGCCTCCATAGATGGTCATCGGCCTACAAATGGACTTTCACTAATGGAATCAAAAGAGCTACACTCAAGTGATGCAAATGAAAAAACATACAACATTCACTAATGGAAGTAGTGAAGTTATACATCAAATAGCATATTGGTGCTTCCATCTCCATGTTCCATCAAGGCACTAGTTCGAAGACTAGGCTCCAAGTGAGGCACACATGAATCATATGGAGAATTACAACAAAATCTTGCCAAGAAATGAAAAGAAACCCATCGGAGAAGAGAAGACCATACAAATTGCAAGATGAAGTAAGGCAATCACACATGAGCTAGAAGTTAGCAAGGTAGTAGTTAGCTAGTACATGGAGAAGGAACTAGCTACTACAAGCCATTACAAAAAGAAAGCAAAGCATGATTGAATTGCTAGAAATTAACAAAGCAAGTAACAAAGCAAAATAAAAGCAAGTGAAGAAGACAAACTAGAATCAAGCTCAAGTAGATATGTAGAGAATGGATCAATCCTTGTATAGCTCCAAGTTGTCACTCCTTGTTGATACAAGCTCTCTCTCTCTTACAAATCTCTCTTGCAATGAAATCTAGGGAGGAGAAAATCATAGAGAGTTACAAACCCTAAACTAAAACTAAGAAAATTACAAAGCCTAGAACTAATCTCCCTCTCTTCTCTGATCAGTCTCAGCTCGCAGGTGATGATCCAGTATTTATAGCAGATTGAAGAAGCTTCTGGATAGGAGTTCGTTGCCACAAAATCCGGGGATCCAACGACCTAGATCTGCCGCGGATTGCCGCGGATCTGCCGCCAGATCTGGGCCGTTGGTCCAGATCTTTCTGGTGAGATTCGTTTGTTAGGTTGTTGGCCACGTAGGATACTTGGATCTCCCAATTGGCGCGCGGATCTTGGTGAGATCTGATTTGGATTTGGCTTTATCTTTAATCTTTTAATTAATCACCTTAATTATTGCTAATTAAGGTAATTAATTGACTAACTCTCCTTTAAGTATATACCTGCAAATAAGTAGAGAAGAGGATTAAAAATCATTTATTTATTTGTATTATGCATGGGAGTTATGATGTAAAATATGCAATATTGGATACTAATCACACCCCCACACTTATTCTTTTGCTCGTCCCGAGCAAAAACAAAGAAAAGAAAATCTAAGCTAACACTTTATTGCACCACTTTCGCAGGTGACGCGATTGCACTGAGCGCGTGCAACAAGCCGTTAAACCTCTAGGTTACCCTAGAGGAGGAGTGTTGTCTCCTGAGGGTTTTCAGCGGATTGCACCCACAAAATCCATAAAGAAAGAAGACAAATGTTAGTATTTTGAAAACGCATTTTGAATAAGAGACATGTTTACGAACTATTTTTGCAAAAATATAAGTGATCCTAGGTCATAAGTCCACCTATAATTATTCTTTCTTAAACTTAGTATCCATGCAAGATCTTGTTTTTAATTAAGGTAAGAGTTCAAAATTGGATTGAATATTTTATCTTTCATAAAACCTAGATAGTATGCACACCGTGCTCAGTGAAAATTTCTGGGATTTCAACTCCAACCATCAAGCCATTTATTTATATATATTCTTTTTTTCTTTTTCTTCCCTTAGTTTTATTAGGCTTTCTAATTCACCCATGTAGCGAGCCTATAACCGATGACTCCCAGACCAGATGGTCTTAGGGCACCAGATGAGGAAACATCCCTCGGGTTTAAGGACTCGAGTGAAAAAGGCCACAAAACTAAGAGGGATTATTCTTAATCACCGTTAGGCGTGAATAATCATGCTTCTTGAGGCACAATTACCCAGCTTAATAAGTGAGATCACTGTTAGGCGTGAGTCATCATGCTTCTTGAGGCATAATTTCCCAGCTTAATAAGTGATCTTTTATTTATATATTTTTTTTTCTTTTTTTTTTTTTCTTTTTCTCTTTTTTTTTTTTTTTTTATATATATATATATATATGGCATTTTTGGTCTTTGTTTCCATCCCAAGAAATGTGTAAGTGTAAAGTGCATATTATCTAAGGCAAAAAATGCAAGATAAAAATATCTCCTCAATTTTACTTACTTAGCCTATAATCTCAAACAAGATCTATTACTTCAACTAGGTTTAAGATGTCATAATTAAGGCTTTCTTAATCTCTAAGATACATCTTAATTTTCTTAAAAATAGAGCAAAACTTTGTTTCTTATTTCAAAAAGTTTTTATTTTTGTTTATTTTTTTATTTATATTTTTTTTTATTTATATTTTTCTAAAAGAAAAGCAAAATCTAAAAAGAAAATGGAAAATCTAAAAAAAAGATAAAATCTAAAAATAGAAAAAAGATAAAATCTAAAAATAAAAGACCTAAAAAGAAAAATAAAAGTCCTAAAAAATAAAAATCCTATAAAGAAAAGAAAATCCTATGTTAGTAAACCCTCCCCCACACTTATTTCATGCATTGTCCTCAATGCATTATGGTAAATGTATGCATGAAATAGGTAAGAGGTAGGAAAAATTATTTACAAGGAATATACAAATGTAACTCTCACCTGGGTTTTTGGTCGCTTCCTCTGGCCCGTTTCCCATCGTTCCAATGTGTTCTCTTTCTTGAACTCCATTGGGAAACGGTCTGAATTGTTCTTACCCTAGGTGATTCCAGTTTCAATTTGTTGTTATTTTCATTCATACTCTTTCCACCACATCGTTCACACACAAAGTCCTTATCACCACTCTCACTCAGAATCTCATCACTTCCAGTGTTTAGAAATTTTAACTCCTCTCCATATAATTCTTCAAAACTCAAATCAACATCCGGAAGTGGACAATTAGCTAACTTACCCCGAGTTGACTCATCTAAGCACATAATCTCATCAGCAAACAAGTCTTCAAATGATATATCAATTGGAGGTTCAAATACAGTCTCAGTTGGCTCATTGAAAGTGAAAGTATCCAAATCAACTTTCCCCGTTTGAAAGGGTACTCGGATAAGAGAATCACAAGGTTGTGACTCATCTTTTGGATCTTCACCTTCCTCCTCACAATTGTTACTAATGAAATTAACCTCAAATGTTTGATCTTTTGTTTTGTGAGGCTGTGTGTGGAAGACATTGTGTTCATGTGTCATGTTACCAAAAGTCAACCTCATAGATCCATTCCGGCAATTAATGATTGCATTTGCAGTAGCCAGGAATGGTCGACCCAGAATGACAGGAATTTGTGCCCTTTGATTTGAATTTGATACTGGTTTTGTTTCAAAGACAACAAAGTCAACTGGATAAAAGAATTCTCCAACTTTGACCAGGACATCTTGAATTACCCCCTTGGGTTTAGTAACAGAGCGGTCAGCCAATTGAATGGTCATTTGGGTTGGGTGGAGATCACCTAACCCTAATTGTTGGTACACAGAGAAAGGTAGGAGATTGATACTGGCCCCCAAATCAAGAAGTGCCCTATTTATTGTAGTCTGTCCTATGATGCATGAAATGGTGGGGCTCCCTGGGTCTTTGTATTTAACAGGAATTGGACCAGTGAGCAGCTCATTGATGGATGATGCTAGGAAGACTTTTTTAGGGACTTGGGTCTTTCTCTTCTTGGTGCACATTTCCTTCAAAAATTTGGCATATGAAGGCACTTGTTGAATGGCATCAAGAAGAGGGACATTGATTTGGACCTTATTGAATGTTTCTTTTATTTTCTCCATGTGAGCATTTGACTTGTTATTTCTCAGCCTATTTGGATATGGAACTATAGGCTTGTATGTATGCTCATCTACCTTTTCTTCACCCTTGGCCTTGGAAGTGGATGGCTCTGAACTAGAGGATGGTTTGTCAGAAGTTGGTGACATTTGGACATGAGGAGTTTGCTTTGGTACTGGATGAGATTGTGGACTAGAAACCTTATTGTCAACTTGTTTACCAGATCTCAGGGTATGAATGGCATGACAGTGACTGGGTCCTGAATTTTCAACTTTGGGATTTAGCAATGGCTGGTTTGGGAAAAAACTTTTTGATTCTCAGCCAATTGACCAATTTGGACCTTTATGTTATTCAACTCCTGCTCCTGGTTCTTTGTAAAGGTTTCTAGCATTTTTTTCAACTCAGATATTTCAGAATTATTTTGGGGTGGATGTTGAGGATATGGAGATTGGAATTGTGATTGGTAATATGGTGGAGGATTCTGATAAGACTGATATGACTGTGGGGGACTTTGAGATGGATGAACATACAGTGAATTTTGATCAAAACTGGATGGATGAAACTGAGCATTGTACAGATGTGGAAGTGGTGGCATATGATGCTCAGGACCAGACTGACTCCACAAAGAATTTGGATGGTTCTGCCATCCTGGATTGTAAGTGTTGGAGTATGGATGATGATTGGGTCTGGTCAATACTGCATTCATGTTCTCCTGATATGAGTGGAGCTGAGATAATGGACACTCCTCAACAACATGGCTAAGGTCTTGACAATTGGTGCAACCTGGTCTAATTAAAGGCAATGGGTTGACCTGGTTGACCACAGAATTCCCTTTTGACTCAAGCAACTCTATCCTCTTCATTAATTGTGTGATCTTGGTTTCTGAAGCTAGAGAGGATTCTTTGGATTGTGTACCAGTTCTGGAAGTGGTGGGAGTCGGTTTATCAGGGCATGACTCCCACTGAATGGTTTTCTCAGCTAGGGTTTCAAAGAGATCCCACCCCTGATGTTCATCTTTCTTCAGAAATTCCCCTTGGCACAAGGATTCTAAAAGTGTTTTTGTTTGGTAATCTAATCCATCATAGATAATCTGGCATAGACGCCATTTCTCTATGCCGTGATGGGGACACAGGGCAAGAAGGTCTTTGAAACGCTCAAGATACTTCCAGAAAGGTTCATTTTGTTCTTGCTTGAATTGCATTATGTTTTTTCTCATGAGGGCTGTTTTGTGGATAGAATAGAATTTCCTAAGAAAGACCTTAACAAAATCATCCCATGAAGATATGGAACTGACAGGAAGACTATAAAGCCATTTCTTAGCTAAATCCTTAAGTGCAAACGGTATGAACCGTAACCTAACAGCATCCTCAGAAAGTTGGGATATTCTCATCATTTGGCATACCTCTTCAAACTCACGAATAAAGAGGTACGCGTCCTCAGACTCTAGACCATGGAAGTGGGGAAGTGTACTTATGAATTGTGGTTTCAGCTCAAAATGATTTCCATTAGGCTCGGGAGAAGAATGCATGAAGGAATGGAGGTGCGAATCGGATAAAATCGATCCTGAAGTGAGACGTTGTTGGTCATGATGAAGTGGTTGTGGAAGTGTAAGTGTAGAAAGAATTAGGATCACAAAACCACTGTTGTATATACAATCACAAACAACGTACACCGATCACACCAGCGAAAAAGAAAAAATAACAAACAACAAAAGAAAAAATCAATCCAAGCTTGTCTAGGGTTTCTGGTCCTAGATGACTCCTAAATAGACTGTCCACAGGAGGTTTAGTGTAGACCTTGACTATAAGCAAATCAGCCAGGGAAGGGTAAAGTCGTTGGGAGGTTTTCCGTCCGAAGACGTTCCTTAATTAAGTAACCAACAACCTTCGGGCTTTCGGCCCTTAACCCCTTTCCTAGACACCGATTTTACAGAAGTCAATTTCCAACACTTTTCCCCCTTAGGATAATCTCCTAAGTGAGTCCGGATGTCCCTAGGGCCAACGTCTATCAAATTTTATTTACAAGCTTAGGATTGTGAGTACGTGGGGAAAATGATTTTCGGGCTAAGGAAAGGGTAATGACCTCCCCCACCTTATCTTATTTACAGGTATTGCCCTTAGAATGAATTGTGCAAGTGTACGATAAAAATAACCAAGATTCACTCAAAGCATGAAAATCAAGCAAGAGTTTGTCCTAGTTTATATGCAATGCAAACACGTACCTTGTCCCCCGCACTCTTCAACAGTAAATTTAAAGTAATTGAAAGACTCGTGCCTATAATGCAAGATGTCTAAACAATTTTTATCGATTTACAACCAATCTTTTACTGTTGATTAACAAGTATCAGGTGAAGAATACAAGATTTCAAGAATATAGGCTACTGTTTTTTACAGAGAGCAAAGTCCTGCAGAAAAATGATTTACAGAGAGCTCCTTTGTGCCGCGTTTTCCTGGGTTTTGCCGTGGAAACGCGGCAGTTTAGGGGATTCCTGGTCTCTGCTTTCGAGAGCAGAGGCCCAGGTCCAACTGAATGCTTCTGAAGTGCAATATATTCTGTATCTTCAACCTGTACCTGCAACAGAGAAGACGTATCGTTTAGTTTCTCACTTTTAAAAATACCGTCGCTCTCCCCGGCAACGGCGCCAAAAATTGATAAGAATTGAAAGGGTAGTGTGAAGTATAGCACGAGTATTATGTAAAAGAGAAAGGTTTAGAATCAACCTCGGTGCTTGTTTACTCCACAAGTGTATGTAAGATGTTCAATGTACCCTTTCTTATCTCCGCTATAGCATAGGGCTATACCGAGTCGGATCTCAGGGAGAGCTAGCGATAGAAGCTTTCACGATACTAGTGAGAAGAGGAAACGAGAATTCTTCTATGTTTCAAAAGAATAAAGAATCAAAAGAAAAACAAATCAAAGAATTGGTGGCTATGTTCATGGTGGAAATCGGGAGAAATCAAGATTGAGATGGATTTGAACTAACAACTAAAAAGAAAGTAAAATCAAGAAAACTTTGAATGAAAGAAATCCATGACTAGCTAACCTTAACTACCTTGCTAAACTAACTAAACTCCGTGATAGTGATGCGTGCCTCATGTTGATTCATCGGCATGTATTTGTCTTGCTTGTGGTCTAATTACTTTCCCACTTGGATGATGGGGATTCATTCTTGGACTTGTCTTGTAGCCTCCATAGATGGTCATCGGCCTACAAATGGACTTTCACTAATGGAATCAAAAGAGCTACACTCAAGTGATGCAAATGAAAAAACATACAACATTCACTAATGGAAGTAGTGAAGTTATACATCAAATAGCATATTGGTGCTTCCATCTCCATGTTCCATCAAGGCACTAGTTCGAAGACTAGGCTCCAAGTGAGGCACACATGAATCATATGGAGAATTACAACAAAATCTTGCCAAGAAATGAAAAGAAACCCATCGGAGAAGAGAAGACCATACAAATTGCAAGATGAAGTAAGGCAATCACACATGAGCTAGAAGTTAGCAAGGTAGTAGTTAGCTAGTACATGGAGAAGGAACTAGCTACTACAAGCCATTACAAAAAGAAAGCAAAGCATGATTGAATTGCTAGAAATTAACAAAGCAAGTAACAAAGCAAAATAAAAGCAAGTGAAGAAGACAAACTAGAATCAAGCTCAAGTAGATATGTAGAGAATGGATCAATCCTTGTATAGCTCCAAGTTGTCACTCCTTGTTGATACAAGCTCTCTCTCTCTTACAAATCTCTCTTGCAATGAAATCTAGGGAGGAGAAAATCATAGAGAGTTACAAACCCTAAACTAAAACTAAGAAAATTACAAAGCCTAGAACTAATCTCCCTCTCTTCTCTGATCAGTCTCAGCTCGCAGGTGATGATCCAGTATTTATAGCAGATTGAAGAAGCTTCTGGAGAGGAGTTCGTTGCCACAAAATCCGGGGATCCAACGACCTAGATCTGCCGCGGATTGCCGCGGATCTGCCGCCAGATCTGGGCCGTTGGTCCAGATCTTTCTGGTGAGATTCGTTTGTTAGGTTGTTGGCCACGTAGGATACTTGGATCTCCCAATTGGCGTGCGGATCTTGGTGAGATCTGATTTGGATTTGGCTTTATCTTTAATCTTTTAATTAATCACCTTAATTATTGCTAATTAAGGTAATTAATTGACTAACTCTCCTTTAAGTATATACCTGCAAATAAGTAGAGAAGAGGATTAAAAATCATTTATTTATTTGTATTATGCATGGGAGTTATGATGTAAAATATGCAATATTGGATACTAATCAGCTGATTCATGAAAGTGAAGGGTGAATTCCCTCAGTCTAACTTTCGGGCGCCTAGACGGGTGTACTCAACAACAACCTCTTGGTAGGCGAAAATAGTCTGCTTCATCCTCAAAGAATTGGAGGAACCACTGCTCCAATGCGAGTTGTATCCTGCAGTCAGGGACGGGTGCTATGAAATTGCCCAGAGCCATTATAACTTCTTTGTAATTCTCGAGAAGTTTAACCAGGACACTTGCACATTTTTTACTCTGGTCGGGGAAATGGGATTCGTCCCGCATGAGATGTTTGAAGTTCCAGGGCTGTCTATGGGGGATTTGCCATATGAGGAGTACATCCCCAGTACTGAAGAATTGCATTTACTGAAGAGGGATGCTCCTCAGGTGTATGAGGCCTTCTAGTAGGTCTTGAGCAATTTTCACATTTGTGCTTAAGTGACCGGATGGAGGTCTGAAGGAGTTAAACAAATATCATGGGCTAACTGCCTAATCTGTGGTCTGGGAGAAAAATCGAGTTTAGTATCTCGATTGGCAACCATCATTAACACTGAGATCACAGAAAGAATTTCTGAACCAGTGACTTCATATACAACAGAGTCGAACAAGTAACCTTCAAGCTCGTTACTGTTTTTAACAGTTTTTCACCATCAGGCCATCATTCCTATCTCGGACCGAGCCTTATTGGCAGGATTTCTGATGCTATGGTTAAAACGGTGTGTTGTACCCATCCTGCCACATGAGGTCATTGTTCCTAATGTAGTTTACCCAACTATTCTTCTTCCCTATGGTCGGTCTCTTGGCTTGCTCCCTGCTATGGTAGGTTGCCTTAAAAAATGGGCTTCGAGTTTTATGTCAAAGTTTTTGCCATGTAATAACTGAAGAAAACAGAGAGGGCAACATGGTTGTCGGTTCGGATGGTGAGCCCAGGATGTAAACACTGAATCCTCGTGTAGAGTTGCCTTATACATATCTCATGGTATGGTACATTATGCATTGCCCATCCTTGATGCCAGCAGTGCAGTCATCTGAGAATTCTATGCCATTTGTACAGTGGCTGGAGTGCTCGAATTGGAATGGCTGGTACATGCTAATGATTCGACAAATTCTTCAAAGCAGCATAAACTACCAGCTAGTGCGGTGCTTCCCTGATTTCCCAGGAGCCTTATACGGGGAGCGATTTTTTAACCGACCCAGTACTGATGGATTCACTATCCTCTCATCTGGAGTTTTCTGGTGGTTGATCAATATTCGTTGTGGATATTTGGTCTTCCGGTAGGGGAATGTTTGCACAATTGAACCATATTTACCCCGCCAATTTGTTCGCCAATTCATGTACGACTAGCTGTATGTAGGTAATCCGAACTTAGGCCTTCGTTTCAACGGCAATTTGTACAAAGGGGCGAGGGCATAGTATTTTAATGTGGCTAGAGGAACAGAGGCAAGATTCAACCTTCCACAAAAGGTACCGAACTCCTATGCCAACCTCGAGTTTTGTGCATGGCATGTAATAGTGGATTCAGTCCCTGGCTATAATATAAACAACAAATGCATCAAGCGGATCAAGCCTATATTCCAACCTAAGAAGGGCTCCAAGACTACCCGTCTAAAAGGGATGGATGAATTTCTTTAGGCTGAGCTCGAGGTTTGTCCAATAGGGGCTGCTGGACATGGAGAAAAGCTTGCTAAAGAGTCTCACCAAAAATGCTCGCTAGAAGTTGGAAGCGTAATCGATCTAAGTCTACTGAGGCTGGTTCGAGTAAGAAGAAGACCGGACGAGAATCCATGACTGAAGTTTCATCAAAGAGAACTTTCTCATTGGCCATAGACCCTGAATTTGTTCATGCAGGTGTAAGTCACCTAGAGGGGGGGGGGTAAATAGGTGACAAGCTAATCTAATGCAAAACAATGCGGAATTAAAACTAATTATGCAACCTAAAAACTATAAGCTAACACAGAACGTATAACCAAAAAGTGAAGCCGAATTTCTGGTGAAGGGTTCTGAACTTTCTCCTGAAGATTCCTCTAGACTAAGAGTTGAGGTGCCACTATGGCTCTCTTAGTTGAATACTATTGTGAGCACAATTTCAAGCATGCAATGAATGTACAAGGAATATAAGCAATGTTAGATATTAAACAATCTTAAGCATACACACACACACACAGAGATATATACACACACACACACACACACACACACATATATATGTATGTATGTATATACATGTATATTAATTAAGCACAAGTATATCAAACATATCAAGATGTTAACAATAAGAGCATGCAAGACATATAAACACAAGTGAGTAGAGAGAGAGAGAAGCAATCGCAAACACGGGAGATTTGTTTCGAGCTACGAACATACTTGCTCTACGCCCTCGCCTTCACCACTATGAAGGATTTCTACTATAATCGATCCTGCAAGATCACTTGGTGCCGCAACACCTATAACAAGCTCCCTCAAAAACTCTTAGACCTGTAAGTCCCTCATTTGTTCCCGCAAGAACAACACACTCGAACCCATAAGCTCGCCGAGGCCGCAACCTTTATAACTCCTCCAAATATAATAGTTGGAACACTTGATGATCTTTTCTTTTGATCACCAACAAGCACTCTCACAAACAAAGATCCTATAGGATAGATATGGCAGTGAAAAGGCTCAAGCTTGTGTGAGAAAACTAGATAGATTTGAAAATAGAAAACTAAAGAAAAAGCTTTCAAAAACCTCAAGGGAATCACTTTTGATAAACTCTCTTTTGATATGACAATGAAGCGCTAAAAACTTGTTGGAAAAACTCTATTGAAGATGGAAAAATAAGCTCTTGAAAAACTTGTTAAAAACTCACCCAAAAATCTCATATTTATAGGCCAAGAAAACCTAGCAGCTATGGTTCAAAAACTGCCAGAAATAGCATGTCAGTCGACTGCCCGGTCGAGCGACCAACGGTCAAATTTCTGACCGTTGGAGTTTGGCGGTCGACCGACCTCGGACCCAGACTGTGTAATAGGTCAACTTTGAGCACAGTTTTAAGGCCTAAAAAAATTGAATTTAGAAATAAGTGTTATGATGAATTTGTAGAATCTTCTTTCTAATGTAACCTAAATCAAATCAATATCATTTCAGAGTAGAACGTTATCAATAAAATACTAAAAGGTATCAAACTAAAAAATGTAAAATGGTTTCAGAATAAGAACAGATTTCAACTAAATATTGGACATCTTTAACATTTGAATCAGAAAATGATTATTAAATAAGAAATGTAGCCCTGAACGTTATCATGAAACTCAATTTAAATCATGTTGATTAAATATAAGAATAAAAATTTATGGTCAGAAAACTATAAGGGTGTCGAGCAGATCAGTAGAACGGTCCTCCGCCCGGTTGACCGAGAAAACCCGAGACCTCTGCAGACGCAGTCAGTCGACCGATCGGTCGGCCGATCTCTACTGTGGTCGATCGGTCGATTGACTGAGCTCAAGTCACATGGGCTTGTGTACGTCTTGTGCACGTCTGTCGACCGATCGGTCTACCGAGCTTTGCTTCGGTCGACCGGTTGATCGACCACCAGCAGCCTAAAAAACAGTTTTAACAACTTTTAAAAATACATCTTAAATTTCATAAAATCTCCATAAAATTCATAAAAATAAGTTCATTGAAATACTTTGAAGTACAAAGATGTGTGATCAAAAATCAAAACATATTACAAACATGTGAAACTATTTTTGAGGCATAGAATTTAAAACTTAAATTAAAACTGGTATTTTTCAAAAACTATTTAATATGAAAGTTATAAATTATTTTTTGTGTGTGCATATGAGCTTGAGTAATTCACAACTAATCTATCATTTACATTTTATCCTAAAATAAAAATCTTAAACTTATAAACTCAGACTCAAGTCTTCTCGAAAATCTTCTCTTGAAAATCTTCTTCTCTATCTCGACTTGATCAAACTTGATCCATGAGGTAGACTCCTTTTTGAGTTCTTGATACGATCTTGAAGTGCGAGCTCTTGAATCAATAAGTGATAGCTTTAAAATATGACTCGAATCTTTTATTGAAGTAAAACACCGACTAAGATCTTGATTGAATATCTGAAACTTAATAAACATGAGATCATTTGTCCTATAGCTACATGAGTTAATCATCATCAAAACTAGAGTGATGGGACTAAGATCTTGCTTGTAATAAATTCTCATTTATCCTTTTTCAATGATGATATAACTTTTTCAAATCATCTTTTTGAGAATTTATAGAAGAAATTTGAGAAACATAACAAGAATTTTCTTTGATAAGTTTTTCATTTTCCTTTGACAAAACTTTATTCTTTATCTTTTCATTCTTAAGATCATTGTATATTCATGAAATGCATATAAAAGTTTAGTATATTGTACCTCATCTTCTTCTTGAGCCATGTAACTGATGTTGGCATGTTCAATGGCGTCTTCTTCATCGGAGGAAGAGGAATCACTATTTTCTCATGATGCTTGTGTAATCACCTAGAGGGAGGGTGAATAGGTGACTAGCTAATCTAATGGACAATTAATTCGAAATTAAAACTTATTTATGCAAACTAAAAATACTTAAGCTAAACTCCAAGTATAACACAAGAGTATAGCCGGATTCCCCGTGAAGGGTTCTGGACTAACTCCTCAAGATTCCTCTAGATAAGAGTTGAGGTGCCGCGTTGGCTCTCTTGGTTGAATACAAGTGTTAGCAAAGAATCCCCAAGCATATAACAATTAAGCATACAATATATCAAGCATATAAAGATAAAGACAATATGAACATGCAAGATATAAAGACAAGTAAGAGATAGAGAGAGCAATCGCAAACATGGGAGAATTGTTTCGAGGTTCGAGCACACTTGCTCTACATCCCCGCCTTCAACACTTGAAGGATTTCCACTATAAACCGATCCCACCGGATCACTCGGTGCCGCAACACCTACAAGGAGTTCCCACTAGAACTCTTGGACTCTCTAGTCCCTTCACTCGTTCCCGTAAGAACTACACACCGCAAGCCCACTAGCTCGCCGAGGCCGCACCTCAAACACCGAGTTCTCACTAGAACCCGAAACAATGCGAACCCGCAAGTCCGCCTCCTCAAAGTGCAAGAAAGAACTCTTGGTGATCTAAACACTTTGATCACCAACAAACACTCTCACAATAACTCTCCTATAGGATAGATATATCAATGGATAGCTCAAGTGATTGTGAGAAAAACAAGGATGGAATGTGTGGTAGAAAACACAAGAAATCACTTTTCAAAACACTCTTGATAAACTCTCTTTTGATTTGAAAATATAGCTCAAAAACTTGTGGATATAACCACTGAAATAGGTATGCAAGACTAGCTCAAAAACTCTTCTCAAATCTATTAGAAAACAGTCCAAGAAACTCCCATTTTATAGGCCAAGATAAAACTAGCCATTGGGGTCCAGTCAGCATTTCTGACTGCTGTCGGTCGATCGGCCCGGTCGACCGCCAACGGTCATAAATCTGACCGTTGGAGCCTCGGTCGACCGGCCCGGTCGACCGTGGCCTGGAACAGAGAGTAGACACTCTCTGCCGGTCGACCGGCCTGGTCGACCGGGGCTTTCCAGAGAGCAGAAGCTCTCTGGCGGTCGACCGGTTCGGTCCACCGGCCCTCCAGCCAGAACTGGCGTGCATATTTGTGCACGTCGGTCGACCGACTCGTTCGACCGACTCTTAGCTCGGTCAACCGGCCCGGTCGACCGGCAGAAGCTAGAATAGACATTTTTTAGGGATTAAAAAGTTATCTTTTTAGCTTAAATAAAATCCCATAAAATCTCTAAAAATCTACAAAAATAGGTTCAGTATTATACTTTGATATACAAACATGTTTGAGTAAAATCAAGACATGTTACAAACATTTTGAACTATTTTTATAACTTAAAAATTTTGACTCAAAACAAAAACCGTATTTTTCCAAAATAGATTTTTTCCAAAACTTCTCCAAATACAAAAGAAAGATATTTTAAACTCTTTTAATGCATAGAGCGTATGGATATAATCCACTATACGTACATGATGAAATATCTATGTTTTTGATAATAAAACACTAAACTGGTTTTGGTTAAAATATATATACTTGAAAACCAAAAAACAAACCGGTATTTTTCCAAAAAGAAAAGTCTTTTCAAAATGAAAATTCTTTTATGAAAACTCATCTAATTCTTGTGTGTGAGTGTATATAATATACTTGAGCAATCCACCAACTATTCTATCCTTTACATTTTATCTAAAAATAAAATCTTAACAAAAAAAAACCTAGACATAAGTCTTCTCTTGAAGTCTTCACTTGAAGTCTCCTCATCTTCTTGACTTGGTCCAAACTTGATCCAAAGAGCTAGACGACTCTTGAGCACTTGATGTGGCTTGATGCATAAGCTCTTGAATCAAACCGTGTTAGCTCCAAAACTTGACTTTAAATCCTTTGTTGAAGCTAAACACCAACTAAGATCTTGATCATAAATCTGAGACTAATTAAACACAAGATCATTAGTACTATAACTACATGAGTTGATCATCATCAAAACTAGAGTGATGGGCCTTTGGGCCAACAGCTTGATAGTCTTTTTTCTTTCTGAACTTTTTGCTCTTGAATTTACCTTTATTTTTGAGCAATGGGCAATCCTTCTTCATATGACCTGTTTTATTACAATTAAAACATTTAAACTTACCTTGCTTCAAGAACTTTCTGAATTTTCTTGAGAGCATTGCCATCTCCTCTTTATCGTCATCTGAATTGTCCATATCTGAGGATGCATGGAAGGAAAGTTCTTTCTTCTTTGCGAAAGATTGTTATTCATCCTTCTTTCTGTTTTCGAGTTGTATTTCATATGCCATTAGATTACCAATAAGATTTTCTAATGACATTGTTGGAGATCATTCACTTCTTCGATTGCAGTAGTCTTCTTTTCCTAATCTGATGTGAGTGCACGAAGGATTTTGCGAACTTTTTTGACTTGGGTGTATTCCTTCCCAAGGGATGCTAAGGAATTGGTTATGTCGGTGAAGCTTGTTATCATTTCTGAAATTATTTCATTCTCCATCATTTTGAAGAGTTCGAACTTGTGAACAAGAACAGAAATTTTAGATTCTTTAACCTTATTTGTACCTTTATGTATTACCTGTAGTATGTGCCATATTTGATTTGCAGATGTGGTTGTTGATACATGGTTGAATTCTTCTTTGGTTAAGGCACAGAATAAAGCATTCATCGCTTTGACATCAAGGTTCGCATTCTTCTTTTGATCATCACTCCAAGCAGTGTAGTTGGTTGTCAGCTTGGTGTACGGTGCTTCTACTATGTTCCAAAGTTTATAGTTGAAAGATTGCAAGTAGATCTTCATTCTACACTTCCAATAGTTGTAGTTCGATCCATCAAATAGTGGTGGACGTTGTGTAGAATGTTCTTCTTTCAATTGTGATGAAGGGAACTCCGTTGCTATCCTTGTAGGTTGTTGACTAGATATGCAGGGCTTGTATGCCGGGCCGTGCTCTGATACCAATTGTTCCTGATTTGACACCAATTGTAGGATCTAAAATACACGTCAACACTCAAACAAAGATATTAGCGTTAAATGTAAAGAACTTGCAAGTAAGAAAATAAATCACAGAAAGTAAATCTAAGGCAAACACAAGTGATTTATCCTGGTTCAGTCCTCTTGACCTACATCCAGTCCCCAAGCTACCCGCTTGAGATTTTCCTTTATCCTTTGATTTTGTACACCCAAAATCAACACCTTATATACCACTTGACAAATCCCCTTTACCAAATATATACAACTCTTCTTACAAAATGAGAAGACAAACACCTTGTACAACTTCTCTTCAACACCAAGAAGACGCTCTTGTACAATGCTCCTTTGAGTAATTATATTGAAGAACCAATAAGCTTTGAATCTGTATGTGATCGTGAACAAGGGCTATTATAGGTTGACTCTCAGAAATCTTCACTATGGAGTAGGAATTGGAGTGAAGAATTGAAAGTAGAAACAGTTTTTTGAAAAACAGATTTTTCAACAGAGTTTTTGGGCAGAAAACTTTTAATTTGAATTGGTGTTTTTAGCCTAGGATAACATTCCTATTTATACCTGAAATCTATAGTCAGTTAGGGTAGTTATTTGGACAAATTTGAATTAAAACGTTAGATAAAACACCAGAAAATAGAAACTGTCCAACAGTCAGAAACTGCCATTAGTCGACTAGGGTCTATGGGTTAGTCGACTAGAAGAACAATTTTTGCCTATATTAGTCGACTAATAAATAGGGCAAGTCGACTAGGGTCTGACTGAACCAAATGACATATTTCTAGAAACTGAATATAGTCGACCAGAACAATAGGATTAGTCGACTAGGTCATATATTAGTCGACTATAAGGACTGTCAAGTCGACTAATAATGCATGCAGGTTAGAAACAGAAAGTTGGCATGCATCTGAATCAAAAACTAAGTCGATTATAGTTAGGAGTTAGTCGACTATAGTTGGTATTAGTCGACTAGTCAAGTCTATAAGTCGACTAATAGGACTAAGATGTGTGTATGTGTTCAAGACTTTTAACATTCTAATAATCATAACAGTACACATCCATAGCCACTCTCTTTAGGAAGTTTTGAGCATGTAGAATGCTGTATAAGCTTGCGAAATAGAGCTCCAATAAAATGGCTTCACAAATCAAAATCAAGTTCCAACAGCTCACGCCCGGATACCTCCCACCGAGTTTTGCCCTTTCCTGGCTGATTAGCTTGTAGTCGAGTTCCTATAACTACCTCCCCCGGAGAATCGACCAGTTAGGAGTCGTCTAGGTCCAGGTACCTTGACTAAGGCTTTGTAGTTGTTTTTCTTTCTTTTGTTTATTTTTTATTCTTTTTGATTGTTTGTTGTCTTTACGTTGTTTGTGGAGTGCTGCATGCAAGAGTGGGTAAGCGATCTTACAACTTTCAGATTGACCAAAAATACTTCTCTACCCTTGCATCCAGAACCGGTGATAGCGTCACTTCAGGACAGGTTTTACCCGATCAGAACCTCATTGCCATCTTGTATAAAACTGTCTGAGGCAAATGGAAATAACTTTGAACTAAAGCCTCAATTCGTCAACACTCTTCCAAAGTTTCATAGTTTAGAATCGGAGGACACATACTTCTTTGTTAGGGAATTTGAAGAAGTGTGCCTCATGATGCATATTTCCCAGCTAGGAGACAATGCCGTTAGGTTATGTTTCATTCCCTTTTCCCTAAAGGACCTAGCTAAGAAATGGTTGTACAGTTTGGTGGTAGATTCAGTTACAACGTGGGACGATTTCGTCAAGGCCTTCTTGAAGAAATTTTACCCAATCCACAAAACTGCCCCCATTAGAAAGAATATCATGCAATTCAGGCAAGAGCCGAGCGAACCATTTTGGAGATACTTTGAGCGATTTAAAGATCTCCTAGCTCAGTGTCCGCATCACGGTGTGGAGAAATGGCTTCAGTGCTAGATTCTCTACGGTGGCATAGACTATTAAACGGAAAACCCTGTTAGAAATCATGTGTCAGGGAGGGTTCTTGCAGAAAGATGAGAATCATAGTTGGGATCTATTTGAGGATTTAGCTAAGAAAACCCTGCAATGAGAGTCAACTTCAGAAAAATCAAGGAACTCACAATCATAGCTTCAAAGGGAGGGCTCCTGTCTCTAAAATCATCCATAGCTGCAGAGGCTAAGATTCCAACCCTAATGAGGAGAATAGAGGCTCTAGAAATAAAAGAGCCAGCTAATGTCAACCAAATCAACCCACCACCAATTCACAATCCGGATTGTTCATACTGTCAGGCACCAAACCATGTCTTTAAAGAGTGTCATGTTTTACATACTCAGCAAGTGCCACTGGAACACCTGAACGCGGCCTACTCATGGCCATTGCATAATCCTTACTCACAGACATACAATCCCGGTTGGAAAAATCATCCAAATTTCTCTTGGCCCAAAACAATTCTCCAGGCCAAATTTCCCCAATAATATTCACCATCCTACTCCTCCACCAAATTTTCCCAGTCACGCTCCATCTTCCTCCTCCCAAGGTTCACCAATGAAAAAGAAACTCAGTAAATTGGAGGAGAGCATGGAGGCTTTTATGAAGTTCCAAACCGCTTTCATATAAAATCAGGGACAAACACTAAACAACCATTCACATGTCATATCGAGATTGGAAATACAGATGAGCCAGTTAGCTAGCTCTCTAAGTGAAAGACCAAAGGTTACTTTACCTAGTCAGCCGCTAGTTAACCCTAAAAACTCCAATCAAGCATATGAAATTCAGGATCCTTCGATCAACCCGTGCAATGATGTTCACACACTACGATCTGGAAAGAAGGTAGACAACCAGGCCTATCAACAGAAAAATCCAGTTCACATTGATCCTACTCCAGCCTCCACCTCTGCTAGTTCCGCCCAATCTGCTCCACAAATATCTTACGAGGACAAAGCTGCTGAACAAGTTCATAAGCCTGTAGCATCCTTTCCCAATAGGCTTACGAACAACAATAAGAATATACACATGGAGAAGATGCTAGAGATGTTCAACCAGGTCAAATTGAATGTACCTCTTCTTGACGATATCCAGCAAGTCCCAGCCTATGCCAAATTTCTTAAGGATATGTGTACAAAGAAGAGAAAGACAAATGTGCCCAAGAAAGTGTTCTTGGCAACTAATATAAGCGAAATTCTATCTGGTCCCATCCCGGTGAAGTACAAAGATCCCAGATGTCCCATAATTTCCTGAACCATAGGACAGACCGAAATTAGCAGTGCACTCCTTGACCTGGGAGCAAGTATCAACTTGCTACCTCTCTTAGTATACCAGCAACTTGGGTTGGGCGAGCTGAGTCCAACTCGAGTAACCATTCAGCTAGCTAACCGATCTGTGAAAATCCTGAAGGGGAAAATCACAGATGTCCTTATCAGGGTCAGGAATTTCATCTGCCCCGTTGACTTCATTGTGCTTGAGACCTAGCCTGTGTCAAATCCGAGATCTCAAACTCCGGTCATCTTAGGAAGCCCATTCCTTACTACAACCAATGTCATAATCAACTGTAGGAATGGGTCCATGCGATTGACCTTTGGAGATATAACGAAGGAAGTCAATGTCTTTAATCTTAGAAGACAACCTAGGGATATCAATGATCAAACTTTTGAGGTCAATGCCATTGAAAATCTGACTAGTGAGCATGAGGAAAGCATGGAGATAGAAACAAAGGCAGAGTTTGATCTGGAGTCTGAGGATTTTAATCTAAACCAGATCGTAAATTTGGTTGTGGACTGGGCGTCAATCCCAAGTGTACCTCATCATAGGATTGAAAGTCCGGAGATTACCTCCAATGAAGCAACACCTTCCCTAGAGCTAAAAGCCTTACCTGAACACCTTACGTACGCCTACCTGGGTGGAAGAGAAACCCTGCCAGTCATCATAGCATCCCATTTGACTGAGCAACAAGAGGACAGCTAAATGTCTATTCTGAAGAGACATAGAGAAGCTATTGGATGGACAATGCAGGATATCAAAGAGATAAGTCCAGCCATAACTTAACATAGAATCCATTTAACCAATAAAGCACTCCTAGGAGGGACCCCCAATGCAGGCTTAACCTACTCATGCAAGAGGGAGTAAAAGCGAAAATTATTAAACTATTAGATAATGGGATCATTTATCCCATTTCTGATAGTCAGTGGGTTAGCCCTGTTCATGCGATCCCAAAGAAAGCTGGCTTTACGGTGGTTGAAAATGAGCAAAAAGAGTTGGTACAAACAAAACTACCCACCAAGGTCATGTTTGTATCGACTATAGAAAGTTGAATGCAGCCACCCGTAAAGACCACTTCCCGCTACCATTCAACGACCAAAAGCTTGAACGCCAAGCTGGACACGAGTATTATTGCTTCCTGATTGGTACTCAGGATACAACCAAATCCACATTGCTGCAGAAGACCAGGAAAAGACCATGTTCACCTACCCGTTTGGAACCTTCGCTTACCGATGCATGCCCTTTGAATTGTGCAATGCTCCCGAACATTCCAACGGTGCATGCTTAGTCTTTTCTCCGACATGATAGAACGTTTTCTTGAGATTTTTATGGATGACTTCTCCATCTATGGAGATTCATTTGATCAGTGTCTTCATCACCTAGAATTAGTTCTGTAAAGATGCAAGGAGAAGAATCTAACTCTAAACTGGGAGAAATGTCACTTCATGGTGAGACAGGGGATTATCTTAGGCCATGAGATTTCTAGGAGAGGCATTGAAATGGACAAGGCTAAAGTAGAAGTGATTGCTCAGCTTCCACCACCCAAAAGCATCAAGGATATTAGATCTTTTCTAGGGCATGCTGGGTTCTACCGACGGTTCATTAAGGATTTTAGCAAGATCGCTAGGCCCTTAACCAACCTGCTCGCAAAGGACGTGCCCTTTGATTTTAACGATGAGTGTTTCTAGTCATGGGGAGGCTTAAGCAAGAAGTTATTTCTGCGCCTATTATTTCTGCTCCTGATTGGGCACAACCGTTTGAAATCATGTGCGATGCCTCTGATTTTGCTATTGGCACTGTTCTAGGACAGCGCATCGACAATATGCAGCACGTGATTTACTACTCGAGTAGGACCTTGAATGACGCCTAACAGAATTATACAACGACTAAGAAGTTATTCTTGGCTGTTGTCTTTACGTTAGAGAAGTTTTAGCCCTACTTGTTAGGCTCGAAGACGGTGATTTTTACGGATCACTCGGCTCTGAAGTACCTCATGACCAAGAAGGAAGCAAAAGCCCGATTGATTCGGTGGATCCTTTTGTTTCAAGAATTTGACCTAGAAATTTGGTATAAACGAGGTATAGAAAATGTGATTGCTGATCATTTGTAATGAATTCTGAACGCACCTATCATACAAGCTCCAATCAAAGTGGATTTCCCAGAAGAGCACATCCTGGCCATTTTTAAGGAACCCTGGTATGTGGACATCGTCAATTACCTAGCCACTGGACAATTACCCGCTGACTGGACAAAGCAAGACCAATGTCATTTCTTTGCCCAAGTATGGTACTTCTTCTAGGAAGAGCCGTATCTTTTTAAGTATTGTCCCGACTAGATTATTCGACGATGCATACCAGAGGAAGAACAGAGGAGTGTGCTAAGCTTTTGCCATGAACTTGCATGCGGAGGACACTTCGGTCCCTGCAAGACTGTAGAGAAAGTTTACAAAGTGGGTTTTGCTGGTCCACTTTTTTCAAAAACTCATTCCACTTTGCAAGACATGTGCAAATTGTCAGAAGATTGGGAAAATTTCAAGAAGAGAGATGATGCCCCTGAACCCGATCCTAGAAGTTGAAAATTTGATGTTTGAGGTATCGACTTCATGGGACCATTCCCTAATTCCTTCGATAACAAGTTCATTTTGGTTGCTGTCGATTACGTCTCTAAATGGATAGAAGCTGTGCCAACAAAGAACAATGACAATAAAGTGGCTGTCAAATTTCTCAAAGAAAACATCTTCTCCCAATTTGGCACCCCCAGAGCGATAATTAGTGACAATGGATCGAATTTCTGCAATAGAGTTTTTGAAACTCTGATGCGAAAATATTCCATCAATCACAAGTTATCTACTCCGTACCATCTCTAGACAAATGGGCAGGTCGAAGTCACCAATTGACAGATCAAGCTCATTTTGAAAAAAACTGTCGGACAAAACTGAAAGGATTGGTCGGTTAAACTCAACGATGCATTGTGGGCTTACCGCACTACTTTTAAGACAGTCCTGGGGATGTCTCCTTACAGAATCATATTCAAAAAAGCCTGTCATCTGTCAGTAGAGTTAGAACACCGTGCCCTATGGGCCATTAAGCAACTCAATTTTGATCTGAGTAAGGCGGTGAGCTAAGAAGACTGCAAATCTCAGAATTAGAGGAGATACGGAATGAAGCCTATGAGAATGCTCGGATCACCAAAAGAAGGACTAAACTTTTTCATGATCAGATCATCAACCGGAAAAACTTTGCCCCTGGGATAAGGTTCTGCTGTACAACTCTAGGCTTCATATTTTTGCGGGGAAGCTGAAGACTCGTTGGTCTGGACCGTTCATTGTGCGCCCCGTTTTCCCACACGGTGCTGTGATTATTGTCGATCCTACAAACAATATAGAATTCAAGGTGAACGGGCAAAGACTGAAGCCCTTCTTGACCACTGAGCCTATGACTCCGGATGATAGTGTACTGACTCTTTTGCCCCGTCATACACCTAACCACAGCAACTAAATAAAAAAATAAATAAATAAATAAATAAAAATGTAAAAAATTTATTATTGTTTATATGCTTACCCCTTCTATATTTTTTTTCCATTTCTTTAGCCTATTCATGCTTGGTCGACCTGAGTCAACGAAGACGGTGACATCATTTCTTCACCCTATTTATTTCATTTGCTTTTACATAACATTCATTGAGGACAATGCATTAGATAGGTGCGGGGGGGGGGGGGGGGGGTGCTAACACTTTTTCTTCTTTCAAAAAAAAATCTCCAGAATGAAAAGAAATTTCATACTCTTTATAAAAATACCAAAAGGTTGTAGGAATTAAGGGAACCTTATTAATGAATCTTTATTTTTGCCTAAATAAACAAGAAGCATTGGTTTGACTAAGAGTTGGGAGGGATAAGGAAAATAACTCATACTTTTATTTAGCCTTATAGAATATGCATAAACCACACACACATGCTTGAAATTTAGAAAAATAACTCTAAAAAAAAAGTTGGATAATTGTGCCTCAAGAAGCATGATTATTCACGCAAAAAAAATAATAATAATCAATATATAAGTAAATCTTGATTTCGTGGCCTACTCTACTTGCATATTTGACTTGATGGGTATTTTTCTACCTGATGCCCTAAAAACCATCTGGTTTGGGAGTCATCGGTTTGATATGTGCTACATAAGTAAAGTAGAAAGCCTAATGAAACAAAGAATAATAGATAAATATTAATAAAATTAAATGATATTTAAAGTTGAGCTGAAAAATCCCACGCACATCACACTTACACATTATGCATATCTATCTAAAGTAAAATAACAGAATGAGTAAGAAGTACAAGATCCTTTCTAAATTTAAAGAAAAACCATAATTTCTTCTTTTATGAAGGCTAAAGTATAGGAGGACTTATGAGAGTTGAACCTAATTCTTTCATCATTCGGTCATTTTTACTTAGATGATTGAAAATTCTTTTTTTGAAAAAGGTTTGCTAACAACTAAATACTTTTCTTCAATTACTGGATTTTGCGGGTGCAATCTGCTGAAAACCTCAGGAGACAACACTCCTCCTCTACGGGAAACCTAGAGGTTTAAAGGCTTGTTGCACATGCTCAGTGCAATCGCGTCACCTGCGAAAATGGTGTAATAATTTTCTTATTTTTGTTTTGCTCGGGACGAGCATAAAGATAAGTGTGGGGGTATGATTAGTCTCTAATTTTGCATAATTTTCATCACATTCTCATGTTTATTTGATGTAAAATTCTGCTAATAAAGCTTTGCTTGCTTGATCCTAGGTCCATGGTGTGCAAATGAAGAAGAAGACCCTAAACCACCATTTAATGGGTGATTAAAGGCTACCAAGTCGCTATTGACTTTAGGGAGGAGATTTTGTGAACCCAGGGCATCAAATCACGAATTCAGGAAATCAAGTGGACAGGAGACAGAAGGGACGACACGCTGCCCAAACCCTGGCGCGTGCCGCCCTGACATGGCCGCAGAAACGCGGCCAAGGCCGTGTTTCCACGGCCATACGGTCGCGGCGAGCGCCTTGCTTCGGGCCAGGGGTTGTCCCCTGGCCCCCTTTCCTCTGGTGTCCATAAATACCCCCCAGGGGTCTTCAGTTTGCGGATATCCAGAGAATAGAGTTGTATTTGTTACTTTGTTTCTAGGAGTTGTAGTTGTTGTTTCTTTCTTCTTCTAGTTTTAGTTTTAGCCATTAGAGTGAAAGAGAGAGTGTGTGTATAAGTTGTATTTGAAGGTGACAAGCTAATACAAGTAACTACTTCTCTTTCTCCTTTCCATTTACTTGTGTTTTCCATTTGCTTTTACTTTCTTGTTTTCCATTTGCTTTTATAATTCTTAACTTGTTTTCATTTTTCAATTCTTTATTTGAAACAAAGAACCTTCTCTTTTCTTGAACAAAGAAGCCGCATCAAGCTTCCATCGCTCTCCTTCCTTGTGGATACGACCCGTAGAGCCACTTTGCTACTACGGAAGAATCGCAAAAGCAGTAACATCGACCCACATTCCTTCACTTATTTTTGTGCTTGCTTTTTGCCGATCACAACCTCTACAACTCTTCCAAATAAAATTGTTGGAACATATGGTGATATCTTCTCTTGATCACCAATAAACACATTTACAAATAAGGATCCTATCGGATAGATATGGCAATAAAAAAGGCTCAAGCTTGTGTGAAAAAACTAGATAGATTTGAAATTGAAAAACTCAAGAAAAAGCTTTTAAAAAACTCAACGGAATCACTCTTGATAAACTCTCTTTTGATATGGCAATGAAGCTCTAAAAACTTATTGGGAAAACTCTATTAAAGATGGAAAAATAAGCTCTTGAAAAACTTATTTAAAACTTACTGAAAAACCTCATATTTATGGCCAAGAAAAACTAGCCATTATGGTTTAAAAACTACCAGAAATGGACTATCCGTTGACTGCCCGGTCGACCGACTAACGGTCAAATTCCTGACCGTTAGAGTCTGGGGGTCGACCGACCTCAGACCTAGACTGTGCAATAGGTCAATTTTGAACACATTTTTGAGGCCTAAAACTTTAGAATTTGGAAATTTGTATGTAGCATGAATTTGTAGATCTTGAAGTCTTATTTCCAATGCAACTTAAGTTAAATCAATATCATTTTAAAGTAGAAAGTTATCAATAAAATACGGAAAGGTGTCAAACTAAAAATTGTAAACTATTTTCGGAACAAAAATAGACTTCAACCCAATATTTGACATCTTTAATATTTGAATCAAAAAATAATTATTGAATACAAAATGTAGCCCTGAAATTTCTATTTGAAATGCAATTTAAATCATGTTGAATGAATATAGAATAAAAAGTTATGGTCAGAAAAGTACAAGGGTGTCAAGCAAATAAGCGAGAACGATCGTCCGCCCGGTCGATCGAGAAAACCCAAGCGCTCTGCAGACGTAGTCGGTCGGTCGATCAGTCGGCTGATCTATACTACGGTCAACCAGTGATCGACTGAGCTTAAGTCATATGGGCGTGTGCACGTCTTGTACACATCAGTCGACAGGACGGTCGATTGCCAGCAGCCCAAAAAATAGTTTTAATAACTTTTAAAAATACATCTTAATTCCGTAAAATCTCCATAAAATCCACAAAAATAAGTTAATTGAAATACTTTGAAGTACCAATATGTGTGATAAAAAATCATCACATATTACAAACATGTGAACTATTTTTGAGGCATAGAATTTAAAACTTAAATCAAAACCGGTATTTTTCAAATACTATTTAACATGAAAGTTATAAAATATTTTGTGTGTGTGTATATGAGCTTGAGTAATCTACAACTAATCTATCCTTTATAGTTTATCCTAAAATAAAAATCTTAAACTTACAAACTCAGACTCGAGTCTTCTCGAAAATCTTCTCTTGAATATCTTCTTCTCTATCTCGACTTGATCCAAACTTGATCCATGAGCTAGACTCCTTTTTGAGTACTTGATGTGATTTTGAAGCGCGAGCTCTTGAATCAACAAGTAATAGTTTCAAAACTTGACTTTGAATCTTTTGTTGAAGCTAAACACTGACTAAGATCTTGATTGAATATCTGAAACTTAATAAACACATGATCATTAGCACTATAACTACATGAGTTAATCATCATCAAAACTAGAGTGATAGGCCTTTGGGCCAATAGTAGGCTCCGAAGAGGATGAAGGTTTTGAGGTTCCTCTACTTTTGAGAAGCGGTCGAACAAAAAGGTCCTGCAGTGGTCACGACTGAGGCAATCTGGGGAAAGTCATAGAAAGACAAACCACTGAATGTGACTCTGTGTCATCCCTGATGCCTACTAAGGCTGTTCCCTCGAGCTCCTTTCAGAGTCAGGGATTATCGTTGATCCAACTGACATCCAACCAGGTTCCTCAATTGAGTTGATGTCTTCAGTGAAGGTTCTAGATAAAAGTCCCACTGTTGGACTTGTTGAGGCTGAACTTCTCACTACAGGAGTTCTACCTACTTTTGTGTCATCTTCGTCTTCGAGGAGAAGCTGGATTACTTGAGAGATGATGATGTTGATTGGGAATGATGTGCACTCCACTTTTGATACCAGCAAATATTCTCATTTGGCTGAAGAGGAGAAGCAGATAGCTGCTTTGGAAACAGAATCATAGTTTGTAGAAACTTCGACTACTGAGGGTATTCTTTTCTTCCTCAATCATCATCATTTTTTTGCCGACATTGTTTTGACTTTGTTTAGTCAACATTTGCAGGGGCTACTGTTATCGCTAAAGGTGTCCCCTCCTTAAGTATTACTGAAATGATTGAGGAACTGACCCAACGACAGGGTAAAAAAGTTCCTAATGTTAGCGTTGAGAGGACTCTAGCGAGTACATCCAGTGCGACGGGAAGGTGAAATTATACCTAGAGGGGGGTGAAAAGGTGTAGTGCTAATCAATATACAAATAATGCACAAATTAAAAATGAGATGATGCAACGATCACTCAAAGCAAGATTAGAAGCCGAATACCCCGTGACGGGCTCTAAACTTCTCCTCTTGATTCCTCTAAATAAGAGTTTGAGGTGCGCAATGTAATCTTGTTGTAAGAGTATAGATCGATAATATGAGAATGAATTAATAGAAAGAGAAAGACAGAAGTAAACCAATCGCAAACACAGAGATTTGTTTCGAGATTCGAGCACCCAGCTCTACGTCCCCGCCTTCACCCAGAAGGATTTCCATCAAGTATAATTTTCACAAAGGATTACAATCACTGGGGAGTACCCAACTCCTCAATCACACTCTTCTAGTCAAGAGGTAGTGTAGCCACAAGTACAATAATCACTTGGTGATCAAAAGACCACTAACTCTTTTTTATAACCTCTTATAGAATGGAATATGATTTTTGGCTCAAGAAGTAAAGTGAGAGAAAATTTCAGTAGTAAAGACTTAGAAGACCTGAAAACTAACTGAAAACTTTTGCAATTGAAAGGACTTTGAAAATGAAAAGCAATGAAACACTTCTTCTCTTGAAAACACTTGAAACTTGGGAATTTTTCTTGTGAAAAACCAAAGACTAATGACCTTTATTTATGGGGAATGGATAAATACCATTCATAATTGATACTAGGTCATTAGGGGTGAGTTTAGCCACTAGGAAAAAAGAAATAGTAATTGGGATCATTAGAAAACATAACAGATCCAAAATATAGCCGTTGGGGCAATCTGGACAACTGTCGGTCGACTGGCCGGTCGACCGGCAAGCCACTTGGCAAAGAGCCGTTGGCCCCGGTCGACCACCGGTCGACCGCCGGCTATTTTTAAAACAAAAAATTGAACTGTCGGTCGACCAGCCCGGTCGACCGGCAAAACCTGAGAGTTTAGGGTGATGTAGTCGGTCGACCGGCAGACGTGCACGACATGCACGCCTATGGCCCTAAGGCCCGGTCGACCGGATGGTCGACCGCTCTGGCCTGAAACAGACCCGGTCGACCGGTCCGGTCGACCGTAATGGCCTGAAATAGGATAAAAATAGATTTTTGATCTTTGAAATATTTTTGAAACATTTTTAAATGGTTTGAGGTTTATGTAACATGCTATAGGAAATGAAATACATATTTTAAACTTGATATAAAAATTGAAACATTTTGTAACATGTATATTTATCAAACACGCACCAAAACCAACATAACCAAAAACTTGTATTTTGAAAAGTGTATTTTTGTGTGTGTGTTTTCTTGAGCACAATTATCATATCCTTACTCTTTAACAAACTAATTCTTACAATGGTTCTAGGTGACTATAAGATCTTCAATTTGGGCTTTTCCGTATGCATCGTTGAATAACTTGAACTCTTGATCCCGTATTGAGTCAACTTGAGTCAACAACACCTTCCTTTAGGGAAGAAAACATCTTGAATTCTTAGAACCCTGAAACAATCTAAAACACTTAAACATGATTAGTACAAATAATTATATATGTTTTGTAATCATCAAAACTCTAAACACCAGATGATTGTAACCTTGGGGCTAACAATCTCCCCCTTTTTGATGATGACAAAACATATAAGTTATTTCAAAACAACATTGAAAGGAGCTTGAAAAAGCTCCCCCTCAAATCATGCTATCTTATCAAGTATATTTAAAGAATGTAACAAACAAGAATGTAACAAGCATGAAAAAGAAATGACGCAAAGAAATAAACTAACTCATAACTCAAAACCTTTTCTCGCCCTTTTTGTCATGCATCAAAAAGGGTTATGACAATAAACATGTGTGTAAAAACTCATGAATCCATAACACACATTTAATTCACTACAAATAAAAGAAAATCTGTTATAATCTAGCGGTTTAGTAAAATATCGGCAAGTTAAAAATCAGTAGAAATATAATCAATATCAATACCACCTTTCTCAAAATGATCCCTAAGAAAGTGATATCTAATCTCTATGTGTTTGGTCTTACTATGTTGATTTGCATTCTTAGTCATTTGAATTGTACTCGTATTATCACAAAATATTTTAATATGGTCATAATGCAAATCATAATCAAGAAGAGTATGTTTCATTCAAAGGACTTGAGCACAACATGCCCCCGCCGCAACATACTCCGCCTCGGCAGTTGAGAGGGCTACCGAATTTTATTTCTTGGAAGACCATGAAACAAGACAATTATCGAGAAATTGACATGTTCCACTTGTACTCTTCCTATTCACGTTACAACCCGCATAGTCGGCATCTGAAAAACTCGTCATTGAGAATTGTCCGATTTTCGGATACCATAGACCCATTCCAATAGTGCCCTTAAGGTATCGAATGATGCGTTTTACTACAATCAAGTGGGATTCTTTAGGGCAAGGTTGGAATCTAGCACAAAGACACACACTAAACATAATATCTGGCGTACTAGCCGTTAAATACAACAAACTACCAATCATGCTTCTATATAATTTTATGTCTACACTCTTACCTTGGTCATCCTTGTCAAGCTTGGTAGTGGTAGCCATGGGAGCGTTGCAAGTTTTTGAGCCTTCAAGTCCAAATTTCTTGATAAGTTCCATAGTGTACTTGACTTGACTTATGAAGATCCCATCACTCCTTTGCTTGATTTGGAGTCCAAGAAAATAGTTCAATTCACCCATCATAGACATTTCAAATTCATGCTGCATACAAGATTCAAACTTCTTGCAAAGAGATTCATTAGTAGAACCAAAGATGATATCATTAACATATATTTGTACAATAAGAATGTCACTATCAACATGTTTAGTAAATAAAGTGGCGTCTACTTTGCCCTTAACAAAATCATTTGATAAAAGAAAAGAAGAAAGTCTTTCATACCAAACTCTTGGAACTTGTTTTAAACCATACAAAGCCTTATCTAGTATGAAAACAAAACTTGGATGTATATGATCAACAAAACCGAGGGGTTGTTCAACATATACTCTCTCTTCAATAACACCATTTAAAAATGCACTTTTTACATTCATTTGAAAAAGTTTGAAATTTTTATAGGATGCATAAGCTAGTGTGATCCGTATGGCTTCTAGCTGTGCTACAGGTGCAAAGGTCTCCTCAAAGTCGATTCCTTTAACTTGAGTGTAACCTTGGGCCACTAAACTAGCTTTATTCCTAACAACATTCCTGACTCATCCAACTTGTTCTTAAAAATCCACTTAGTACCAATAATTGGTCTATCATGGGGTCTAGGAACAAATGTCAAACTTGATTGCGCTCAATTGATTGAGCTCTTCTTGCATAGCAAACAACCAATATGAGTCACCCTCGACTTCGAGGATGTTTTTGGGTTCAAAATGAGATATGAATGCATAATGCCCACACAAATCATGGAGTTTGGAGCGAGTGGTTACCCGCTTTGATACATAACCTATAATGAGATCTTTGGGATGATTTGTAGCGTATCTCCAATCTTTAGGAAGTAGTTGTGATGGTTCAACTTCATCCTTTTGTATATCACAATTTGGTTCTTATTTGTCTTCTTGGATGGGAGAGTCCATCAAGGATATTTTCTCCATGTCTTCACCTAAAGAATCAATCTCTACAATATTCTTAATAAATACATTAGACTCTTCAAATTGACATGCATAGATTCTTCAATTGTAAGTAAAGATTTATTGAACACTCTATATGCTTTGCTAGTACTAGAATAGTCAACAAAACTTGCTTCAAAAGCCTTAGCATCAAATTTTCCCAAATTATCTTTGGTGTTCAAACAAAATATTTGCATCCAAAAACTTTAAAATACAAAACATTTGGTTTTCTCAAATGATACATTTCAAAGGAAGTTTTGGAAGTATTTTTACAACGGTAAATTCGGTTCGATATATAGCATGCGGTGTTTACAGGCTCGGCCCATAAATATTGATGGAGCCCCGTATTCACTTATCATGGTCCTAATCATTTCTTGAAGAGTTCTATTCTTCCGTTCAACGACTCCATTTTGTTGTGGAGTTCTAGGACATGACATTTCATGCTTAATTCTATTTTCATTGCAATAAGTCATAGAGAGTTGGTTGACAAACTCACCACCTCTATCACTTCTTATGCGTAAAATCGAAAGACCTTTTTCTTTTTCAACCCTTTTTCGAAAAATCTTAACATGCGAAAAAGTTTGATCTTTATGCTCCAAAAGAAAACCCATGTGAAACAAGAGAAATCATTGACTAAAACAAATACATATCTATTACCATTTAAAGTTTTAGTTTTAGTTGGTCCAAATAGATCCATGTGAATCAATTCTAATGGCCTAAATGTCACGATATCCTTGATTGGTTTGAAGGAGGACTTGGTTTGTTTCCCAAGTTGGCACGCATCACAAATGCGGTCCTTCTCAAACTTCAATTGAGGAATACCCTTTACTGATTTCTTAGAATTGATTCTAGAAAGATGATCAAAAGAAGCATGATTTAATCTACTATGCCATAACCATGAAATCTCATCAAAAATATTTAAACATTTTGTAGTGCAATTCAAATTAAGCATATCAATAATATAGACATTATTTTCACGAAATCCAGTGAGAATGCATTCATTGGTTTTACAATCATAAATATTGCAAGAAGATTTATCAAAAATAACTTTAGAACCACGATCGCATAGTTGACTAATACTAAGTAAATTATGTTTAAGCCCATCAACAAGAACTATATTTTTAATTAAAGGAGATGTACCAATCTTGATGTTACCTATACTGATGATGATGCCCTTGGAGTCATCTCCGAAGGTGACGGTGCCACCTTCAACATACCTTGATAGGGTTGCAAAATTGTTGATGTCCCATGTCATATGTCGTGAGCAACCACTATCAAGGTACCACCGCTCTCTACGTCTTTGAGTCTTGGTATCTACCTATATAAAATAATTGGTAACCACATTTTCTTGGGTCCTAAAACGTTAGTGTTTCGAACACAAACATGGTTATTCATACTGTTATATGATCATAACAAAATTTTGCTAGATGGCCATTTCGGCCATAATAAGTACATTTATAAATTTTTTCATATTTAAAAGCATAATGACTATGTGGTTTATGAACATGTGATTTGTGAACATGTGGTGTTTTAGCATGATTGACATGTGATGTGTTGGCATGATGAACATGTGTAGTTTTAGCATGTGATGGTTTATTATGTTGAATATGTGAGTGAGCATATATTTTTTTGAAAATATTTCTTCTAGTTTAGTATTGTTAAAAGCACATTCTTTTAAAACATTTTCTAAATCACTTATTTTAGTTTTTAACATAGAAATCTCATTTTCAACAATTTTAGGATATTTAGCTTTGCATGAAACTCTATATGCATCAAAATTTCTTTGTGTTAAAATAATAGTGGAAGATAATTCATCTTTTTCTCCTGTAATAATAGTAATATGATTGTTAAGCATTTCATTTTCCTTTTTTAATTTCAAACATTCTTTCTTTTTAGAATCATAGTTTTCTGAAAGTTCAATGCAAGCTTGTAATAGCTCTTCTTTGCTTATTTCAGTATCATCATGAGAGGTTCGGGAGTCACCTCAGGTGTGTTTGCCATAAAACACATGTTAGCCGTGTCAACTTCATCTTCGGATTCACTTTTCGAATCCCAAGTGGTTTTGAACGCCTTCTTTACAAATGGCTTCTTTTGCTTCACGGAGGAAGATACCTTGTTCATGAAATCTGGACATTCAGCCATGATGTGTCCATGTTTCCGACAGTTATAGCATATGATTTTCTTCTCCTCCTTCCCTTCCCATCACCTTCTTTGGTTGAGCTTTTTCTTGTCTTTTTACATTTCTCACAAGAAGAGATAGCTCTTCATCGTTCTCTTCATCTTCTTCATTATCGAAAACGTTAAAGGTAGACTTGAAAGCAATAGACTTTTTCTTTTGAAGCACCGTTTCTTCTCTAACCTTTTTCTCCATCCCATGAGTCTTAAGATTACCAATAAGACTTATGAGCTCCCTCTCGTCTTTGTCGTTCAATTCTTTCTAGGTCGTAGCTTTGATTGCCCATGATGGAGAGAGTGCATGAATCACCTTACACACCTTTTTGTCGTTGTTGATTTTACCACCTAGTGAAGCAAGAGCATTTGTGATTTTAGTAAACTTAGTAATCATATCATCAATAGATTCATTTTCTTGCATTTTAAAACTTTCATATTGGGAACGCAAGAGATCAATTTTAGCTCTCTTGACTTGTGATGTTCCCTCATGAGTGACCAATAAGTATTGCCAAATCTCATAGGCGGATTTGCAATGGATAACCCGTGTTAAGTCATCCTCATTTAAAGCTAAAAGAAAGGAATTTTGAGCCTTTGAGTTTGCCTCAAATTCCATGGAGGTAAGATCGGACCAAGTGTCCTCCTCACCTTGGGTGCACTATAGGGCTTTGTCAAATACTTAGCAACTCGGCTACCTAGAGATTACAAAAATATGTTCATCCTAACTTTCCATATGGGAAAGTTGAGTCCATCAAATTTGGGAGGGGACTTAATGTTATCGGCCATCTTTACTAGTATATGAATGAAGATATGAAAATAGTGATTAGCAAATTATAGGATCTCTCTAAGGTTGTAAAGCAAAAAACTAGAGTCCTAACTCTGATACCAATTGAAATTACACCTAGAGGGGGGTGAATAGGATTAGTGCTAATCAATATACAAATAATGCACAAATTAAAATAAGGTGATGCAACGATTACTCAAAGCAAGATTAGAAGCCGCATACCCAGTTGGCCCAGAGGCCTTCCACTCAAGTTTTGATGATGATTAACTCATGTAGTTATGTGTACTAATAATCTTGTGATTTTAGTTTCAGATCTTTAATCAAGATATTAGTTAGTGATTAGCTTCAACAAGATGGTTTGGAAGCTTTCACATGGTGATTCCAGAGCCCGAGCATCAAGATCTTACATAGCACTCGTTGGAGTCTAGCTCGGTGGATCACGGAGTTTTGGATCGAGTCGGCTTAGAGACGGCGCTCTACAAGAAGACCTCGGTACCTAGTTTAGTTTGTGTTTAGATCCATTTGTAAAGATTAGAATAGTATGATATGCTCAAGTTCACAACACACATGTTTCATGTTTTGATTTTGGTTTTCGGTTTGATTGGTTTAACCGATCTTGGTTTTCATGAATAGATAAGTATCAAAACAAGTTTACATGTGTTTATGTATATTAGATATGTTCTATATACATGTATGCTTCATATCCTAGACAAACTTAATTTGATATACCTATTCATGTGTTTTAGGTTTGTGTTTTAACAAAACATATTTTTGGAAATAAAGTCAAAAACTATGATATGTATATGTTTCATGTATATTGGATTTCTATCCATATGCATCATGCTTTAAAGTGTTTAATTATCATGTTTTTGTATTTGGATAAGTTTTGGAAAAATCGGATATTCATTTGAAAAATTCAAGTTTGGAAAAATACGGGTTTTGGTTTTCGGTAATATTTCCATAACACAAAAATGGTTCAAAATGTTTGAAATTTGTGTTGGAATTTTTCACACAAGTTTATATTTCAATGTATAATGATAAAACTATTTTTGTTAAATTTTAGAGATTTTATGGGAATTTTTAAGACTTTAAAAATCCAGTTTTTCAGTCCCATTTATTAACTGCCAGGCTCTGGCGGTCGACCGCACGGTCGACCGGACCAGGAGCCGGTCGACCGTAGCGGTCAACCGGACGTGCACGGATACGTGCACGCGGCCAGCCCATTGAGCCGGTCGACCGAGCAGTCGACCGACTGTGAGCAACCCACTCTCGGGTTTGCTCCGGTCGACCGAGCGGTCGACCGGCCAGAGAGCCTTGCTCTCTGGTTCAGGGCCCGGTCGACCGGGCAGTGACCGGTAGCAGCGAACGGTCAAAATTGACCGTTTGCCTGTCTACCGGCCGGTCGACCGTAAGGTCAAATCTGCCTAAAATTGCTGCTAACGGCTAGTTTTGAAAAGGGGCTATATATAACCCCATTGAAAAGAGGTTTTCTCTAAGAATTTTTTGTGCTAATATTTTCAAACTCTCCAGTGTTTTCACAGTAATCAAAAGAAGTTTTTGGGCTTAAATCTTTACAATCTATTTGGTGTTTTTCTAGGGTTTGGAAAATCAAAGAAAAGTGTTTTTGGGAAAAGAGTTTTTGATTCAACTTCTATATCTTGATTTCAGTTTTTCCAAGGATTTTCTTTGAGTATTTATTTTCCATTCCTTTGGTTTTCTTCACACTTGAGCTACATCTACTATCCTATTCTATAAGGTCTTTGTGTTTGTGGGAAAAAGAGATTGGTTTGTGATCTTTTCATCACCAAGTTGTAAACCCTATTTTTGCTTGGCTTTGTGCCTTTCCCTCATAGTGTTGAGGAGGTTGTGCAAGTGGGTTGCATCCCTCTAGTTGAGAGGTGAACCTTGTGTAGCTTTGTGCTTATCCCTCAAGTTGTGAGGTGATTGTTTTGGTTGGCTTGGTGCTTTGCCTCTAGTGAGAGGTTGTGGTTGTAAAGAGAGGAGTTGGGTACTCCTAGTTATTGTATTGCCCCAAATCCTCGGTGAAGGTTCCCTGTGTGGGAGTCCTTGTGGACAAGCTAGTGGATTCGAAATCCTTCTGGGTGAAGGTTGGGATGTAGAGCTGGGTGCTCGAACCTCGAAACAAATCTCATTGTTTGCGCTTGATCCATTAACTCTTACTCTCTCTCTATTTTTACTTTGTGCATTGATCATATTACTATATCATATACTTGCTTGTATGTTGTTACAATTAATTTTAAATTCTGCATTTAATTCACTAGATTAGCATAATCACCTATTCACCCCCCTCTAGATGATTTCAATTGGTATCAGAGCCTACGCTCCTGATATTAGGTTTAACCACCTAGGAGTGAGATCTTGTTTTGCTAATCTTCATTTGCATTTGTATTTGCACACATATAGTTTGCACTCATGGATAGCCCTCCTATGTTTGATATTTTTAGACTTGATATTTGGAAGGCCAAGATGAGTTGTCATTTGAAAGCATTAGGTAATAAAGTATATCAAGCCATTACCAAGGAAACCTACCCTAATGATAGCAAACATAAAAAGGCCAATGCATTAGCTCTTAAGACACTTAGAGCATCTCTTGATAAAGATTTCTTACATTTGTTTGCTCACTATGATTCGGCTTTTGCAGTTTGGAGCATTTTGACTTCTCCCGAGCTACCAAAGATTATCGAAAAGATGAGAAGATCTAGGAGAGACAGGTCCGACGATCATTGCCTCATGGTCCAAGGAATGACTCCCTTGAGGTACAATCGGAATCTCAACTAGATGCTAGTACTAGTTCCTATTGCTATGGGTGTTTAGAAGTACAAATATTAAATATGGAACTTGCTAAAAAGTTTGAATTTTTTTTGGAAAAACATGATCTTTTGAAAAAGAAGAATTTTGAACTAAAAGAAGAATATGAGGATTTGTGTTCAAAATTTGATTTGATTTTGCAAGAGAAGGAAGAGATTTGTAGTGAACGTGACTCACTTAAATCTCAACTAGACCTTGCCATAAAGGAAAATGAATTTTTGAAAAGTAAAAATGATTGTGATGATGTTGTGAAAAACAATGAGGTCTTATCTTCAAAATTAGATTTTATTTTAAAGGACAATCATTCTTTGAAAAATGAAATTGAGTTTATTTCAAAAGAATTAGATTTAGTGTTAAATAAAAATAAATATTTGCAAAATGATATAGTTTCACATGTTTGCCATGCTAGTGTAGCCTCACCACTTTGAGCCATTATGCCATGAATCATACACGGTTGGAATCATTGTTTCGAAAGAGACAAGTTCCTATTATGCATGCACACCATACACGGCATACACATGCTCCTCACGTTCACACCCATCACATGTATGCTCATGTGTACACTTGTACACATTGTAGACGTAAGGGCCACCTTGCTAAATTTTGTTATGATCGTATACATGATGTTAATTTAGCAACTAATTTTGTTTGGGTTAGGAAAGTTTCTAACCCCTATGGACCCAAAAGGAAATGGGTACCAAAGACCACCCCTATTGTGTTTGATGTAGCTGTGGGCTCTCGCATGATGTGAGAGTAGCGGTACCTTGAGGTGGATGTGTTCCGTGCTTTGTGAGGATTATTTGGATGCATCACTTTCAAGGGAAGTTTGGTGGGAAGACCACCTTAGTTTGGAGAACTAGAGAGGTGCCTTCATCAGTTTTAGTATCAATCTCTAACTCCCGTTTATATTTGCATGCTTTTTCATGTTCATCAATTTATAGCATGTCTTGGTTTATTGATTATTATGTTTATGTCATGATAATTAGATTAGTGTTATACATGTTAGTTATTTGAGACACCCATGTTTAATATGGACTTATCTTTGTGTTCTCACCTTGTTTTTAAACTAATATGTATGTCCTAGATCTATTACACATGCATATACATAATGGCCATATGTACGTTTATGATTTTTATTTTTGATGCTTCATGTTTTGATTAGTGTGTTAAATGCCATGATTCTTAGATCATTGACATGCATGTATAGCTTTTGAGATCACCCATGTTTATATGGACCCATATGTTGTGTTCTCACCATTGTTTAGCTATTATGTATATCATAGGTCTAATAGCATGTGGATTTACATAATGATCATTTTTATGATTATCATGTTGATTTATGTCTAGTTTTATGCCTCATGTTTTGAATATACGTTTCGATGTTAGTTTTCATTAAGACTAGGATTTATACTTGTACATATAGTGGGCCACAAATAAATCTTTATATATGTTTGTGCTTGAATGCTTATTTGTATCCATTAGATGTGCTAGTATAGTCTAGTTTTGATGATTCATGCATTTTAACTTATATTCCCAATTTTGGACATCTTTTATAATCATGTGATTTCACTTCATGTATATGTCTATTTTGCCAAACCTTAAGATATACATGTATACCCCTTGAGTCATTTGCTTTTCATGCAAATCTTTATTATGGACTGAATTGTGTTTAGGGATATGTATGTATACTTCTTGTTTTGTCAAAACATACATATGCCCTGAAGTATAAATTGTTTTAATGGAAATTTAGTTTTGATGAGTTCATGTTTTCATGTTTTAAAGAATTTCAATTGAGCTTGATTGCCTATCTCCATGACTATATTTTTCACATTATGCTTATACACTCACATCATTCGTGTTTTCTCATGATTTTAGTTTCATGAGTATGATATATGCTTCATAGATTTTGAGTGATTTACATGTGTTTTATGGAATATTCTTATATTATTCCTTGCTTGAAGGATTTCGTACTAGTTTACAAAATTTTTCCTATAACTAGTTGCGATATTCTTCATATGGTAGAGATTTTCAAACATACTTTACTTTCAAACCTATTATTTTTGAAAACCCCTACCTTCAACGGGCGGTTGGATGGGAGTTCATGCCTTGTATGTTTTTATTGAAAATCTTTTTAAACATGAGCATGAGTTGGGAGGATAGAAATATGAGATATACACTTGATATTATTGTTGTTTCATTTGGTATCATTGAAATCTTTCAATTGGTATCAATATTGATATTTCTTGTATACTCATATATTTTTATGTATGCATGCTTACATTTCAAAGAGTATCAATTTCGATTGGTATCTAATTTTTCATACATATAGATGTTTTTATTTGTGCGTACTATATCTCTATATTTTTCAAGCACAAATTTTGAGTTTGATAAGCTTGACTTTTTAATGCCTATCATGTTTCAATTGATGTTTCAATTGATATTTTAATAACAATGTATAAGCTTATGAAAATAAAATTTTTGATCATCTTTTTAGTTGGTATTTCATAAAGGGGGAGAAAACTTGTATTTTATCTTTCAATTGGTATTTGATTTCCACTCCCATACTTTATGATGGAAAAAGATTGTTTATTTACAATTGGTATGTTAGTTGTTTACTTATCAATTGGTTTCAAGATTTTGTTTTTACTATCAATTGGTATATGTTTCATATTGATATAAAATGTTTTGATTTACATTGCCTTCATATTCTTATTATTTTGTTTGATGTCACCCTTTATTGATTCTTTGTTTGAACAAAAAGGGGGAGAATAATAATTTTTATTGGTTTGTCGTTTACCCCTTTGTTGATGATTGACAAAAAGGGGGAGAAGAATTTGAGTTTATATGCATGATTTATGCATGATCTTTGTTTCATGTTTGATATTGAGAACATGTTTTATTATTGGTATCAAGAGCATTATGTAATGTTTAGTATCAAGAGCCTTCATTATGTAAGTTTTGGTTTATTGGTATCAAGAGCATTATGTAATTTTGGTATCGAACGCATTCTTTAAAGAGAACATGTTTATGAAATTAAGAAAAAGAAGAAATAATTTGTTTTACCTTTCATTTGGTATCAAGAGCATGTTTTATACATTCATGCATATCTATTGGTATCAAGAGCCTGTTTATATGCATTTCATAGTTTTATGCATATCTATGCATTCTCATGTTTTATATTCATTGCATATTTATTATGTTTATTCCTATGCATGAGTTAAGGGGGAGCTTCTTTGAAGCTTAACTTTAATCCATGAATATATAACTCCATGAGTTTTGTCATCATCAAAAAGGGGGAGATTGTTGGCCCAGAGGCCTTCCACTCTACATTTGATGATGATTAACTCATGTAATTATGTGTATTAATAATCTTGTGATTTTAGTTTCAGATCTTTAATCAAGATATTAGTTAGTAATTAGCTTCAACAAGATGGTTTGGAAGCTTTCACATGGTGATTCCAGAGCCCGAGCATCAAGATCTTACATAGCACTCGTTGGAGTCTAGCTCGGTGGATCACGGAGTTTTGGATCGAGTTGGCTTGGAGACGGCGCTCTACAAGAAGACCTCGGTACCTAGTTTAGTTTTGTGTTTAGATCCATTTGTAATGATTAGAATAGTATGATATGCTCAAGTTCACAACACACACATGTTTCATGTTTTGATTTTGGTTTTCGGTTTGATTGGTTTAACCGATCTTGGTTTTCATGAATAGATAAGTATCAAAACAAGTTTACATGTGTTTATGTATATTAGATATGTTCTATATACATGTATGCTTCATATCCTAGACAAACTTAATTTGATATACCTATTCATGTGTTTTAGGTTTTGTGTTTTAACAAAACATATTTTGGAAATAAAGTCAAAAACTATGATATGTATATGTTTCATGTATATTGGATTTCTATCCATATGCATCATGCTTTAAAGTGTTTAATTATCATGTTTTTGTATTTGGATAAGTTTTGGAAAAATCGGATGTTCATTTGAAAAATTCAAGTTTGGAAAAATACGAGTTTTGGTTTTCGGCAATATTTCCATAACACAAAAATGGTTCAAAATGTTTGAAATTTGTGTTGAAATTTTTCACACAAGTTTATATTTCAATGTATAATGATAAAACTATTTTTGTGAAATTTTAGAGATTTTATGGGAATTTTTAAGACTTTAAAAATCCAGTTTTTCAGTCCCATTTATTAACTGCCAGGCTCTGGCGGTCGACCGCACGGTCGACCAGACCAGGAGCCGGTCGACTGTAGCGGTCGACCGGACGTGCACGGATACGTGCACGCAGACCGCCCATTGAGCCGGTCGACCGAGCGATCGACCAACTGTGAGCAGCCCACTCTCGGGTTTGCTCCGGTCGACCGAGCGGTCGACCGGCCAGAGAGCCTTGCTCTCTGGTTCGGGGCCCGGTCGACGGGCGGTCGACCGGTAGCAGCGAACGATCAAAAATTGACCGTTTGCCTGTCTACCGGCCGGTCGACCGTAAGGTCAAATCTGCCTAAAATTGCTGCTAACGGCTAGTTTTGAAAAGGGGCTATATATACCCTATTGAAAAGAGGTTTTCTCTAAGAATTTTTTGTGCTAATATTTTCATACTCTCCAGTGTTTTCACAGCAATCAAAAGAAGTTTTTGGGCTTAAATCTTTACAATCTATTGGTATTTTTCTAGGGTTTGGAAAATCAAAGAAAAGTGTTTTTAGGAAAAGAGTTTTTGATTCAACTTCTATATCTTGATTTCAGTTTTTCCCAAGGATTTTCTTTGAGTATTTGTTTTCCATTCCTTTGGTTTTCTCCACACTTGAGCTACATCTACTATCCTATTTTATAGGGTCTTTGTGTTTGTGGGAAAAAGAGATTGGTTTGTGATCTTTTCATCACCAAGTTGTAAACCCTATTTTTGCTTGGCTTTGTGCCTTTCCCTCATAGTGTTGAGGAGGTTGTGCAAGTGGGTTGCATCCCTCTAATTGAGAGGTGATCCTTGCGTAGCTTTGTGCTTATCCCTCAAGTTGTGAGGTGATTGTTTTGGTTGGCTTTGTGCTTTGCCTCTAGTGAGAGGTTGTGGTTGTAAAGAGAGGAGTTAGGTACTCCTAGTAATTGTATTGCCCCAAATCTTCGATGGAGGTTCCCTGTGTGGGAGTCCTTTGTGGATAAGCTAGTGGATTCGAAATCCTTCTGGGTGAAGGCGAGGATGTAGAGTTGGGTGCTCGAACCTCGAAACAAATCTCATTGTTTGCGCTTTATCCATTGACTCTTACTCTCTCTCTATTTTTACTTTGTGCATTGATCATATTGCTATATCATATACTTGCTTGTGTGTTGTTGCAATTAATTTTAAATTCCGCATTTAGTTCACTAGATTAGCATAATCACCTATTCACCCCCCTCTAGGTGATTTCAACCCCGTGACGGGCTCTGAACTTCTTTCTCGTGATTCCTCTAAATAAGAGTTTGAGGTGCGCAATGCAATCTTATTATAAGAGTATAGATCGACAATATGAGAATGAATGAATAGAAAGAGAAAGACACAAGTAAACCAATCGCAAACACAGAGATTTATTTTGAGGTTCGAGCACCCAGCTCTAAATCCCTGCCTTCACCCAGAAGGATTTCCGATCCACTATAATTTTCACAAAGGATTACAATCACTAGGGAGTACCTAACTCCTGAATCACACTCCTCTAGTCCAGTGGTAGTGCAGCCACAAGTACAATAATCACTTGGTGATCAAAAGACCACAAACTCTCTTTTACAACCTCTTATAGAATGGAATATGATTTTTGGCTCAAGAAGTAAAGTGAGAAAAAATTTCAGTAGTAAAGACTTAGAAGACTTGAAAACTAACTAAAAACTTTTGCAATTGAAAGGACTTAGAAAATGAAAAGCAAAATGAAACACTTCTTCTCTTGAAAACGCTTGAAACTTGGGAATTTTTCTTATGAAAAACTAAAGACCAATGACCTCTATTATAGGGAATGGATAAATACCATTCTTAATTGATACTAGGTCATTAGGGGTGAGTTTATCCACTAGGAAACTAGAAATAGCCGTTAGGATCACTAGAAAACAAAACAGATCCAAAATATAGCCGTTGGGGCAATCTGGACAATTGTCGGTCGACCGGCCGGTCGGCAAGCCACTTGGCAAAGAGCCGTTGGCTCCGGTCGACCGCCGGATATTTTTAAAACAAAAAATTGAACTGTCGGGCAAAACCCGAGAGTTAGGATGATGCAGTCAGTCGACTGGTCGGTCCACTACAGGGTCTATCGGTCGACCGCCCAGTCGACCGGCAGACGTGCACGGACATGCACATGCATGGCCATAAGGCCTAGTCGACCGGACAGTCGACCGCTCTGGACTGAAACAGACCCGGTCGACCAGTTCGGTTGACCGTAATGACCTGAAATAGTATAAAAAATGGATTTTTGATCTTTGAAATATTTTTGAAACATTTTTAAATGGTTTGAGGTTTATATAACATGCTATAGGAGATGAAATACATGTTTTAAACTTAATATAAAAAATTGAAACATTTTGTAACATGTATATTTATCAAACATGCACCAAAACTAACATGACCAAAAAACTTGTATTTGAAAAGTGTATTTTTGTGTGTGTGTTTTCTTGAGCACAATTATTATATCCTTACTCTTTAACATACTAATTCTTACAATGGTTCTAGGTGACTACAAGATCTTCAATTTGGGCTTTTCCATATGCATTGTTGAATAACTTGAATTCTTGATCCCGTATTGAGTCAACTTGAGTCAACAACACCTTCCTTTAGGGAAGAAAACATCTTGAATCCTTAGAACCCTGAAATATTCTAAAACACTTAAACATGATTAGTACAAATAACTATATATGTTTTGTGATCATCAAAACTCTAAACACTGGGTGATTGTAACCTTGGGCCAATAGAAGGTCCTTTCATTTTTGAGGATTTGCCATTTCTTACTCCTCGAATGTATAATATCTCCACAAGACTTGATATTCCTGTCTTTTTTTAGCACCATTATTAACATTGTTCAATTAAAATGACTACAGGAGATACTGTACCGGTCCAAGCAGAAGATTCTACCGTTAGCACTAATAAGGAGGAGCATTTTACCCAAGTCTCAGTGGATGGGGCTCCCATAGCGAAGTCCACCCAAGATGTTGCTACCCGAGAGGCCATTACAACTCCAGCGTCTGAAACTCTTGTAGTGACCTCAAAATAAGAAAACTGATAGTCCAGCTTACGCTTGTACTCCTAGGATAGATGAATGCACCGCCTCCACCTTATGAGAGCACCATTACCACTCTTGTGGTGACGGGATCAGGAAGTGCTCTGCCGATGCCGACACTAGTCACAGATATCATAGAAGAGCTCACTCTCCAAATACTGGGGCAATTCTTCGTGATAATAAAGTATTGCATTAAGCTGGTACTCTCTGGGTGAAGTCCTTTCGAGTTTGTGCGATCACACCTTGAGAATCAGATTAAAAATATCAAGCAGACTAAAGGTTCTGATCGTGCGACAGTGTAGCAGGTGCTAATTGAGCAACTGAGTACATATTCGAGAGATCTTAGGAACCTCGAGAGAGTCAGCCCGTGTAACGCCCCGATCCGGCGGGAACAGAGACGTTACTGCGACGTATATACACAGGTCAGAAATACCCTCACGTATATTGGCCCGGAGGCCTTCCTCTCTAGTTTTGATGATGATTAACTCATGTAGTTATGTTTACTAATAATCTTGTGATTTTAGTTTCAGATCATTAAGTAAGATATTAGTTGGTGATTGCTTCAAAAAGAGGAGTTTGGAAGCTTTCACATGGTGATTCCCGAGCCCGAGCGTCAAAATGATACATAGCCATGCTCGTTGAATCACGGTGTTTGGACCGAGTCGACTTGAAGATGAAGATCGTCAAGAAGACTTAGGTATCATAGAGTTTAGTGTGTTTTAGATCCATATGTAAAAATAAGAATAGTTGATATGCTCAAGTGCACAACACACACGTTTTATGTTTGGATATTGGTTTTTCGGTTTTGGTTTAACCAATATTTGTTTTCATGAATAGTTGATCAAAACAAGTTTAATTGGTTTATGTATAGTAGATGTATTCTTTCTATACATGCATGCTTAACTTTTAAATTTGACTATCCTATTCATGTAATGAAAAATCAAAGTTTGATAAAATACTTGTTTTGGTTTTTGGTAAAAATGATAAGACACAAAAATAGTTCAAATTGCTTGATATTTGAGTTGAAATTTTTATCACATGTTTATATATCAATGCAAAATGATAAAACTATTTTTGGGTATTTTTACAAAGACTTAAAAGATTTTTAAAAATATTCTCTACATGTGTTTCTGTCCCAGAACAGTGGCTGGCAGGCCAGGTCGACCGCACCAAAGGCCGGTCGACCCTTGGGGTCGACCGACGTGCACAGGCTTGTGCACGTTTGGCAGACACAGGGACGGTCGGCCGGGCGGCCGACCGGACCAGAGAGCTTTGCTCTCTGTATCTGGGCGGTCAGCCGGACGGTCGACCGGATGCCCCAACGGTCATATTTCTGACCGTTGGCGGTCGATCGGGCCGGTCGAACGCAGGCCTGTCAGGCTGACAGATCAGCCTAACACCTAGTTTCTGGTTTGGCCTATAAATACCCCATTTCTTGGGGGTTTTAGCTAAGATTTTAAGAGCCAAAATTTCTCTCATATACAAGTGTTTTAAACAAGTTTTCAAAAGTGTTTTTGTACCAAAAAGGATTCATCTTATTTGTTTTAGAGTTTTTTGAAAAATCAAAGAAAATAGAAAATTAGGAGATTTGTTTTGGTTCTTCATTTCTATCTTTTACAAGAGTTTTCCCAAGTATTTTTCTTTGAGTTTTTGTTTTCCAAACTCTAGTTTTTTCCACACTTGAGCTATCTTCTATCCTATTCTATTAGGATCATTTGTTTTGTGGAAAAGAGAAAAAGAGAGATTGTTTGTGGTTGAAAGATACCACCAAGTTGTACACCTTGCTTTTGTTGTATCCTCTTTGGTAGAGGTTGATCGGGTGATTGGTTTGCTCCCTCTTTGGTAGAGGTTGAGGCTTGTGGTTTGCTCCCTCTAGTGAGAAGTGAAGTTTGGTTTGTAAACCCTCTTCGGTAGAGGTATTTGTGGTTGTTTGGCTACGGGCCTACCCCTCGGTTGTGAGGCGGTGTTTGAGAGAGGAGTTCGGTACTCCCTTTGTTGTAACAAATCCTCCTCGGTGGAGGTTCCCTCGGTGGGAGATAGTGGATTGGAAATCCTTCTCGGTGAAGGCAGGGATGTAGAGCTAGGGGCTTGAACCTCGAAACATATCTTGTTGTTAGCGTTTGATCCATTGTCTCTCTAACCCTCTCTCTCTTTATTTGTGTTGTGCATAGTATTATTCATTTTTCTATATCATTCATACTTGCTTGCATTTGTGCCTTGTATATTTCATATTTCTTATCATCCTTATTGCTTGGCTTGTTGTTTTTGTGTGCCTCACTTGTACTTAACCACAAGAGCTTCATATAGCACCTCAACCCATATCTAGGGGAATCAAGAGGAGTTAGTCAAGAGCCCTTCACGGGAAATTCGGCTACACTTGTTGGTTGTATTAAGTGTGTTGCAAATTTGTTTTTAAACTTCCGCATTTAGCGCATTTAGTTTCTAGATTAGCATATCACCTATTCACCCCCCTCTAGGTGATTTACAATTGGTATCAGAGCCTACGCTCCTGATACTTAGGCTTAACATCCTAGGAGTGAGATCCTTTGTTTGCTAATCTACCATTTGCATTTGCACATTTGTTTGTTTGCACACATATAGTTTACATCCATGGACTTCATGACCCCACCTATGTTTGACCCTTCCAACATTCTTGTTTGGAAGATTAGGATGTCCGTTTATTTACAAACTCTAGGACATAAGGTTCACCTAGCCATTACCAAGGAATCCTTCCTTAGTGATAGCAAGCATATAGGGGCCAATGCACTAGCCCTTGAGGCCATTAGAAGCACGCTTTAAAAAGAATATCTTATGCATGTTTCTAATCTTGATTCCGTCTTTGTAGTATGGAATAAGTTGACAACCACCACCACCTCCGAGCTTCAAATGCCAATCCAACAAGAAGAGGAATCTAGTGGAGATGAATCCGAGCCACAACAATGCTATACGGTCTAAGGGAATGACTCCCTTGAGGTATACTCGGATACTCAACTAGATAGTGCTAGTTCTTCATGTGATGATTATGTTGATGCCCATGCTTTAAATGAAGAACTTTCCATTGTTTGCGAAAAAATAATAGAAAAATATAAAGTTTTGAAAAAGAAAAGTCTAAGAATTGAAAAAGAAAATAAAATTTGCATTCTAGATTTAACAATGTTTTGCAAGAGAAGGTTGAGATCTATAATGAAAGGGATTCATTGAGATCTCAATTAGACCTTGCTCTAAAAGAAAATGAATTTTGAAAAATAAAAATGATTGCAATAATGTTTGAAGAAAAATGAAAACTTGTCTTCATAAATTGATTTTCTTTTAAAGGACAATGTCGCTTTGAAAAATAAAATAATTTCTATTTCAAATGATTTAAATGTTTGTTTAAAGAAAAATGAGTTTTTGCAAAATAAGATTGATTCTCATGTTTGCCATGTTAGGGTAGTTCCATCTTGATCACCTATTGCATGTGCCCTACCTCTTCTTTAATTGATAATGATATATCCATGCTTAAGAAGAAGGTAGATTGTTTGGGCTCCACTATGAGCCAATGTGCCATGAACCATACACGATTGGAATCTTTGTTTCGAAAGAAACAAGTTCCATCTATTATGCATGCACCCCCCCGCGGCATACACATGCTCCTCACGGACACCATCACCACATGTATGCTCATGTGTACACTGTACACATTGTGGACGTTAGGGCCACCTTGCTAAATTTTGCTATGATCGTATACATATTTCTAATTTAGCAAATAAATTTGTTTGGGTTAGGAATGATACTAACCCCCATGGACCCAAAAAGTTGTGGGTACCAAAGACCACCCCACTTGTATTTGATGTAGGAGTGGGCTCTCACATGACGTGAGAGTAGCCGTACCTTGGAGTGGATGCGTTCCGTACTTAAAGGAAACATTTTGGATGCATCACTTTCAAGGGAAGGTTTGGGGGAAGACCACCATGTTTTGAAGGCAAGGAAAGTTGCCTTCTAGGTTTTGGTAACGATTCCTAACTCTTTATTTTTATTTACATGCTTTCATATTCATTATTTATAGCATGTTTATTATTTTGAGATTATTATGAAAATGTCATGATTATTAGACCATTGACATGCATGTATAGCCTTTGAGACACCCATGTTTAATATGGATCATTATTTTGTGTTCTCACCGTTTGTTTAGCTATCATGTTTATCATAGTTCTAATAACATGTGGATTTACATAATAATCATGTTTATGTTTATCATGTTGATTTTTATCTTGTTTGATGCTTCATGATTTGAATATATATTTAAATGTTAGTTTTCATTAAGACTAGATATATATTTGTGCATATAGTGGGCCACAAATAAATCTATATATGTTTGAGCTTGAATGCTTATTTGTTCCCATTAGATGTGCTAGTATAGTCTAGTTTTGATGATCCATGCATTTTAAACTTGTATTCCCATTTTGGTTTTGTTTTATGAACATATGTTTAACTTCATGTATATGTTCATTTTATCCAAATTATTGTTATACATATACATCCTTTGAGCCACGTGCCTTAATGCATATATCTTTGTGGACTCGTTGTGTTTGGATATGTATGTATACTTTAGTTTGTATAGGACATACATATACCTTGAAGATTAAATAATTTTGATGATTTTCATGTTTTCATGTTTCAAGGAATTAATTGAGCTTAATTGAATATTTTTCATGATTATGATCTTCACATCTTATTTGTACACTCACATTTATTGTTTACTCATGTGTTTGTTTTCATGTGTCATATTTATACTTAATTGACTTGAGTGTTTTGATATCATGTGGATTTCTTATTTCATGAAAAATAATTGTTTTTATTCCTTGCTTGAAGGATTTCGTACTAGTTTACAAGTTTTTCATTTAACTAGTTACGTTATTCTTCATTTGGTAGAGTTTTTCAAACATACCTTATTTTTCAAATCTATTTTTTTGAAAACCCCTACCATCCAAGGGCGGTTGGATGGGAGATCATGCTCATGTATGCTTTATATTGAAAATCATTTTAAACTTGAACATGGTTCGGTGGTAGTTATATGATGTATACATTTGATATTATTGTTGTTTCAATTGGTATCATTGGATTCTTTCAATTGGTATCAATTTTGACCTTTCTTGTATGCTCATATATTTTCGTCTATGTATGCTTGCATTTCAAAGAATATCAATTTCGATTGATATCTATTTTTCATACATATATATATGTTTTTGTATATGCTAAGCTTGAGCTTCAACTTTATTTCAATTGATTAAATTTTCAATTGGTATCTCATTTCAAGCCTATGCATGTGTTTTGTTGGTATTTCATAAAGGGGGAGAAAATTCAATTTTCATATTTACAATTGGTATTTGTATTTCCACTCCCTAGCTTTATGATAGAAAATAAAAAGTTTAAATTGATATCATATACTTAAAAAGAAAAATACTCTCTTTTGATATCAAGATGATTATTTGATGTTTATTTGAATGTTTTTAAAAATTGGTATCTCAAAAATTTGTTTAAAGAAAAATTCAAAAGTTTTGTTTTGATTGCCTATATGCAAGGAGAGCTTAACATCTCTTCTACATATAGATTCATGATGAGTGTATCTTGTATTGAAGAGCTTGACAATCTCTTCTTTATGTGGTACACGTGTGTAGGGGGAGCTTCACATCTCCTCTTATGCATTGCATAGTGTATGTTATGTGAATTAGGGCTTGTCATCCCTCTTTCATGTAATGTATCTATGCAGGGAAGCTTCACATCTTCCTCTTCATGAATGTATATCGCATATACCATTTGTTGATTGATCTATGTTTACTTGCAATTGGTATCAAGATACTACTTTGACATATCTTCAATTGGTACCTTAATTGATTGTCACCCCTATTTGGTTTTGTTTTTGTTTTAGACAAAAAGGGGGAGAACATTGTCTTTATTTACCCCCTATTGATGATTGTTTCTTTGTATTAAAAAGGGGAGAAGATTTTGTTTTGTTTTAGTTTTTACCCCTTTATTGATGATTGATAAAAAGGGGGAGAAAGATTTTGGTTTATATATGCATATTTATGTTTTGCATATATTAAGTTTAATTTATTTTAATTTTAATTGGTATCTAGAGCATGTTTTGTTTTTGAACATTTCATTGGTATCTAGAGCCGTTTATTGTTTATGCATATATATGCATTCATGTTTAAGAGCCTTCATTGAATGCATTCATGTTTAAGAGCCTTCATTGCATATTTATTGTTTATTTGTTTTATGCATGAGTTAAGGGGGAGCTTCTTTGAAGCTTAACTTTAATCCATGCATATATAACTCCATGAGTTTTGTCACCATCAAAAAGGGGGAGATTGTTGGCCCGGAGGCCTTCCTCTCTAGTTTTGATGATGATTAACTCATGTAGTTATGTTTACTAATAATCTTGTGATTTTAGTTTCATCATTAAGTAAGATATTAGTTGGTGATTGCTTCAAAAAGAGGAGTTTGAAAGCTTTCACATGGTGATTCCCGAGCCCGAGCGTCAAGATGATACATAGCCATGCTCGTTGGATCACGGTGTTTGGACCGAGTCGACTTGAAGATGAAGATCGTCAAGAAGACTTAGGTATCATAGAGTTTAATGTGTTTTAGATCCATGTGTAAAGATAAGAATAGTTGATATGCTCAAGTGCACAACACACACGTTTTATGTTTGGATATTGGTTTTTTGGTTTTGGTTTAACCAATATTTGTTTTCATGAATAGTTGATCAAAACAAGTTTAATTGGTTTATGTATAGTAGATGTATTCTTTCTATACATGCATGCTTAACTTTTAAACAAACTTATTTTGACTATCCTATTCATGTAATGAAAAATCAAAGTTTGATAAAATACTTGTTTTGGTTTTTGGTAAAAATGATAAGACACAAAAATAGTTCAAATTGCTTGATATTTGAGTTGAAATTTTTATCACATGTTTATATATCAATGCAAAATGATAAAACTATTTTTGGGTATTTTACAAAGACTTAAAAGATTTTTAGAAATATTCTCTGCATGTGTTTCTGTCCCAGAACAGTGGCTGACAGGCCAGGTCGGCCGACCGCACCAAAGGCCGGTCGACCCTTGGGGTCGGCCGACGTGCACAGGCTTGTGCACGTTTGGCAGACACAGGGACGGTCGGCCGGGCGGCCGACCGGACCAGAGAGCTTTGCTCTCTGTATCTGGGCGGTCGGCTGGACGGTCAACCGGATGCCCCAACGGTCATATTTCTGACCTTTGGCGGTCGACCGGGCCGGTCGACCGCAGGCCTGTCAGGCTGACAGATCAGCCTAACGACTAGTTTTTGGTTTGGCCTATAAATACCCCATTTCTTGGGGGTTTTAGCTAAGATTTTAAGAGCCAAAATTTCTCTCATATACAAGTGTTTTAAACAAGTTTTCAAAAGTGTTTTTGTGCCAAAAAGGATTCATCTTATTTGTTTTAGAGTTTTTGAAAAAATCAAAGAAAATAGAAAATTGGGGGATTTGTTTTGGTTCTTCATTTCTATCTTTTACAAGAGTTTTCCCAAGTATTTTTCTTTGAGTTTTTGTTTTCCAAACTCTATTTTTTCCACACTTGAGCTATCTTCTATCCTATTCTATTAGGATCATTTGTTTTGTGGAAAAGAGAAAAAGAGAGATTGTTTGTGGTTGAAAGATACCACCAAGTTGTACACCCTTGCTTTTGTTGTATCCCTCTTTGGTAGAGATTGATCGGGTGATTGGTTTGCTCCCTCTTGGTAGAGGTTGAGGCTTGTGGTTTGCTCCCTCTAGTGAGAGGTGGAGTTTGGTTTGTAAACCCTCTTCGGTAGAGGTGTTTGTGGTTGTTTGGCTACGGGCCTACCCTCGGTTGTGAGGCGGTGTTTGAGAGAGGAGTTCGGTACTCCCTTTGTTGTAACAAATCCTCCTCGGTGGAGGTTCCCTCGGTGGGAGAAAGTGGATTGGAAATCCTTCTCGGTGAAGGCGGGGATGTAGAGCTAGGGGCTCGAACCTCGAAATATATCTTGTTGTTAGCGTTTGATCCATTGTCTCTCTAACCCTCTCTCTCTTTATTTGTATTGTGCATAGTATTATTCATTTTGCCATATCATTCATACTTGCTTGCATTTGTGCCTTGCATATTTCATATTGCTTATCATCCTTATATGCTTGGCTTGTTGTTTGTGTGTGCCTCACTTGTACTTAACCACAAGAGCTTCATATAGCACCTCAACCCATATCTAGGGGAATCAAGAGGAGTTAGTCCAGAGCCCTTCACGGGGAATTCGGCTACACTTGTTGGTTGTATTAAGTGTGTTGCAAATTTGTTTTTAAACTTCCGCATTTAGCGCATTTAGTTTCTAGATTAGCATATCACCTATTCACCCCCCCTCTAGGTGATTTACAATGTATATACGCTAAGCATCAGTACAGGCAAGAATCAGAGTACAGAAGCACGTGGTGCATTATACATTCCAACCAATGAGTACAATTACAAAGTTATCACCAGATGTGACAAATATTACAAGAATATTACATCACCAATATGGCGCAAATGCGAGAATACAAGGAGATGTACAAGTATGAACAGTACAAAAGGAGGCTCAGAGTCATAACATAAAAACTCTAGAGCCGAGCAGGGGGCCTGGAAGGATAAGGCTTTGAACGGTCTGCTGGGATCCACGCTTCCGCTGCACCACTCTGATCAGCAACTGGGAGAATCCACACGCTCCAAGCTCCAAAACCTGGACATGAGGATCCAGAGGAGTCAGAACTCCCCGGCGAGTGGTGATGCGAAAGCCAGGTGGCATGCTGAGATAAGTACATGTGTATCGATAAATCTAAGTCATAAATATGCATTGAAAATCGTGTCATGAGTACCAGCAAGCAGGGGCAAGTAGAGAGACAGTAATTAATATCAAGTCGGGAACATGTATGATATAAGGTGATAAGAGAAGGTAATGAGGCAATGAATAAGGTAAACAAGGCAATACTAGATAACTCCTACACTAACATAAAACCGATAAAACCAATAAAACCGAATAAAACCGATTACGAGCAAAATCGATCGAACAAGCTTAGGTCACGGCTCCATGAGACTAGTACATCGAAGGAATAATCCAAACAAGGAAACCCTCATCTATATACCTTTATCCCATGTCACCGTAATCCAAACGCATACAACCCGAGTTAAAAAACAACACAACAAATTGTATATTAGCATCTTATTATAATTAGGGCCGTCTAAGTTGTAGGTTTTAGTATGCGTCCCATTCCACATACTTTCACTTACAACTTATAGAGCAAGTTATTTGGAAACTAATAAAGTTCGATGAATCATGTTTCGGATGGGCCCCGTACATGCCCGGGACAACGGTCCAGGAGTATCCGGTGCTGAGCCGGAACGCACTGCTAGGTACCGGAACTTATTTACGCCCGAACAGGAATAGAGTATCGCAGATCCCATAGAAATAGGCCTAGGGCGTGTGCATACCCGGCAGGAATAAACAGGAGTAGGGGTGCCAGCACACCCCACGGAATCCCTGGTGGCCGCCAGGTGATCCCTCAAGTATGTGGCCACGCGTGACTCGATAAGACCACCATAAACATGATTATTCAGGGCCCATCAGTTTCCCCAAACCGGGTGCAAGTTGTCTTATTATAATTTAATATGTGATTATCAATTTACGGGAATAACAGGAGCAGGACATGATCAAGAATTCAGGAGTACATGAGTACTGTAGATTCAGGTCACTGCATATATAATACTGAATAACAAGTACATGATTCAAGTCACTGTATGTAACACAGGATAACACGGTAGGATTCCGTGAATGTGATACCCATAGGTCAAGTATCAACGTGTGAAGAAGCAGGTGGTAAATCATATTATAATGAGGAACAAGCGCTAAGTAGTCAGTCATGTCAGGTGGTAACACGTCAGTTGCTAAATGATACAGACAAGTGTATGTCAAGTGTTAACATGACAAGTATGTACATCACAATACCAAACGAGAATACCGATATAAATACATAATACAATACAAGTCAACCCAACAATGCGGGAAAGTCCAAAGGGAAGGCGAGGACACTCGCCTAAATACGAAAAATCCTGTGAAATCCCTGATCTCAGAAAATCCAGGAACCAACGCGTAAACGCGTTCAATATAAAGGAGGAGAGAGAATGAACCAAGAGGAGAGAGAATGAAGACGCGGGAGTCGCAGACACAGGAGTCGCGTTGCGCGTATGTCAAAAACGCAGGGTTCAAGACCCGTGTTCTAGCAAGGACACGAGGAGAACGCAGACGCGAGCATGAACTCCGCGTCGCGTTGATACAAGAACACGAGGATCGCGTTAAGGAATTGCTTGAACGTGGGGGTAAGCCGCGTCTAGCAATAGAGTGAAAGAGAGAGAGAGAGGAGACAGGACAAGAGAGAGGGAGACAATGTACATGGAGAGGGGGAGAGAGAGACGCAGGAATAGAGAAAGAGAGAGACGCAGGGAAGAACAAGGAACAGAGAAGGAATGGAAAAAGAAGGAAAAAGAAGGAAAAAGATGAAGAAGAAAGAAAGAAAGAAAGGAAGAAAAGAAAGAAGGAAAGGAAAGAAAAGAAGGAAGAAAGGAAGGAGTGAGGATGGCCGGCCAGGTTGCCGGCAGTCGTCGACGGCGGCCGGAGTTGGCCGGAGTTGGCCGGTAGCCCAAGCGATATGTGGGGGGGGGTTGCAAGTCTAGTTCAAATGGTGAAAATGGAGTTTTGGAAATGGTGTTTCGGAGAGCGACGAGTAGGTCCGTTGGAAAGAGCACGCCGAGGAGATGAAGATGGCGTGGTTGGTAGTGGCCAGGCGGTGTAGGTGGTGGTGGAGAAGGTAGTGGAGCTATGGAGGTTAATGGGTTTCTTGGTGGAAAAGAGGAAGAAGAAGGTGGTGTGGAGGTGGTGTTGTGGTTGTTAGAATGGTGGAGGAGATGGAGGAGAGAAAGGTGGAGAGTTGGTGGAGATGGAGGTGGTGTTGGAGGGTGGAAAAGATGGCCGGCCAAGGGAGAGGCACGACAAGCTCTTGGGCTGCTGTTGGCTTCGTTGGCTGTTGGTGGAGAAGAAAGAAGAAAGAAAAATGAAAGAGAGAGGAAGAAATGGGGGTGGTTATATAATGGAGGAAAATGATTATTACAAGTATGCCATCCCCATAAATGTGTTGCGTCTCTCTTTAAATAAAAAGAGCTGCGTCCTTATTCAACTGAGACTCGCGTCTAGGCAAATTGCCCAGACGCGAGGATGAAACTCGCGTCCAGGGGAAAACGCGAATGCTGCGTTTAACAAAAAGGACAAAAGTCATAAAGACTTATCAGAGCTGATCTGAAGTGCATTTAATGCAGAATAAATGCGAATCTTCGCATTAAAATCAGATCTGAGTCTGGTGAGACTCGCGTCTGAGAAAGGAGAGAGAAAATGAAAAAAAGAAAAGTGAAATATCTGGATAAAATTCCGGTATCTGGGAAAACACCGAAAACTTAAGAAAAGCCCGAAAAATAAAGTAACTCAGAAAGCTTTCCAAAAATTCTCAAAAATAATAAATATTATTTAAAGATTTTTGGTGAAATCGGTTTTCAGAAATTCAATCTCATTTTCAAAATAAAAATTCTAAAGTCAACCGTCAATATCGGTCTACACGGGTTGGCCGGATTTTGATAAATTCTGAAAAATCTCAGAAAAAGTATTTAGATAGAAAATATGATTTTAAGGAATGATGTGAAAGCCATTTTTAGAATTTCTATTCCGTTTGTAAATTAAAAATTCGAGAATCCAGCAGCAGAATTGGTCGACCCCGGTTTTGAAGATTTCCAATTTAATTCAGGAAAATTTCAGAAAATCATAGAAAATCTAAAATATTAGAAAATGATGTTTGAAACAGAAATTGGTCAAATCAAAATAGCAGAAAGACCAAATCGAGTAAAACACTAGGATCGGGTTCCTGGTTCAGATTAGGGCTGACTCCGAGTCCACGAATCCCAATCCAAGGCAAAACAATCATATAAATAATTCATAAAGAAAAATAAATATAGGAAGTAAATCGAAAAATACGATCGAAAAATCTGAATACGCAACTAAGTACGTATTCCGGGAGAGGGGTGTTACATTCCATCCACCTTACAAAAAATTGCGTCCTCACAATTTCGATAAGGGTAAAATGAACACAAAAGGGACATGGATGGGAATTATACCAATCAAGATATGAATCACTACAAGTAGGGCTCTCAAGTCGACTGAACAATAATCGGAATATAGACATCTTCTGTACTTCCTGCTGTATAGATCTTTGAACGATGTCGAATAATATTAACCTGATAACACAGCTTCGCAATAGAATTCCAGATGTCTGCATACTTGATAGCTCTCCGAGAATAAGCCAGAATACTGAAGATAAAGAAAACCCTAATAGTACTTAGCATAATAAAGAAGACCGATAATTGAGAATTCCGAAGACCCGGTAAAAATCATTCTGAAGGATATAGCCAAGAATAGAGAATAAACGTAGAAAATCCCGACTACTAACTTCTGAAAGATAACCCGATTGCAGATCCATTCTAAGAATGCCCGAGCACCATAGAGTTGATCGAAGAGACCATATAATAGCTTCATTCAGAACCAGCCACTACCTCTCTAGTATAACCATATCTTAAGTTGGTATAAAGGCTACGAAAAATCAAAACAGTGGAAAGATGGAAGGAATTAGGAATCAAAGGAAGGATGATCAAGATAGAATAGATAACTCTGCACTTGTAGTTGGACTGTATAATCAAGACTCAAGCAATTCCAGTTGCAAATTTCTTTACCATTAATTTGTCATCTAGACGTACTGAGGATGTGAGAGCCTAGGCTCTGATACCACCCTGTAACGCCCCGATCCGGCGGGTACGGAGACGTTACTGCGACGTATATACGCAGGTCAGAAATACCCTCACGTATATACGCTAAGCATCAGTACAGGCAAGAATCAGAGTACGGAAGCACGTGGTGCATTATACATTCCAACCAATGAGTACAATTACAAAGTTATCACTAGATGTGGCAAATATTACAAGAATATTACATCACAAATATGGCGCAAATGCGAGAATACAAGGAGATGTACAAGTATGAACAGTACAAAAGGAGGCTCAGAGTCATAACATGAAAACTCTAGAGCCGAGCAGGGGGCCTGGAAGGATAGGGCTCTGAACGGTCTGCTGGGGATCCACGCTACCGCTGCACCACTCTGATCAGCAACTGGGAGAATCCATACGCTCCAAGCTCCAAAACCTGGACATGAGGATCCAGAGGAGTCCGAACTCCCCGGCGAGTGGTGATGCGAAATCCAGGTGGCGTGCTGAGATAAGCACATGTGTATCGATAAATCTAAGTCATAAATATGCATTGAAAATCGTGTCGTGAGTACCAGCATGCAGTGGCAAGTAGAGAGACAGTAATTGATATCAAGTCGGGAACATGTATGATATAAGGTGATAAGAGCAGGTAATGAGGCAATGAATAAGGTAGACAAGGCAACACTAGATAACTCCTACACTAACATAAAACCGATAAAACCAATAAAATCGAATAAAACGATTACGAGCAAAACCGATCGTACAAGCTTAGGTCACGGCTCCATGAGACTAGTACATCGAAGGAATAATCCAAACAAGGAAACCCTCATCTATATACCTTTATCCCATGACACCGTAATCCAAACGCATACAACCCGAGTTACAAAACAACACAACAAATTGTATATTAGCATCTTATTATAATTGGGGCCGTCTAAATTGCAGGTTTCAGTATGCGTCCCATTTCACATACTTCCACTTACAACTTATAGAGCAAGTTATTTGGAAACTGATAAAGTTCGATGAATCATGTTTCGGATGGGCCCCGTACATGCCCGGGACAACGGTCCAGGAGTATCCGGTGTTGAGCCGGAACGTACCGCTAGGTACCGGGACTTATTTATGCCCGAACAGGAATAGAGTTGAATAGAGTATCGCAGATCCCATAGAAATAGGCCTAGGGCGTGTGCATACCCGACAGGAATAAATAGGAGTAGGGGTGCCAGCACACCCCACGGAATCCCTGGTAGCCGCCAGGTGATCCCTCAAGTATGTGGCCACGCGTGACTCGATAAGACCACCATAAACATGATTATTCAGGGCCCATCAGTTTCCCCCAAACCGGGTGCAAGTTGTCTTATTATAATTTAATATGTGATTATCAATTTACGGGAATAACAGGCGCAGGACATGATCAAGAATTCAGGAGTACATGAGTACTATAGATTCAGGTCACTGCATATATAATATTGAATAACAAGTACATGATTCAAGTCACTGTATGTAACACAGGATAACACAGTAGGATTCCCGTGAATGTGATACCCATAGGTCAAGTATCAACGTGTCAAGAAGCAGGTGGTAAATCATATTATAATGAGGAACAAGCGCTAAGTAGTCAGTCATGTCAGGTGGTAACACGTCAGTTGCTAAATGATACAGACAGGTGTATGTCAAGTGTTAACATGACAAGTATGTACATAACAATACCAAACGAGAATACCGATATAAATACATAATACAATACAAGTCAACCCAACAATGCGGTAAAGTCCAAAGGGAAGGCGAGGACACTCGCTTAAATACAGAAAATCCTGTGAAACCCTGATCTCAGAAAATCCAGGAACTAACGCGTAAACGCGTTCAATATAAAGGAGGAGAGAGAATGAACCAAGAGGAGAGAGAATGAAGACGCGGGAGTCGCAGACGCAGGAGTCGCGTTGCGCATATGTCAAAAACGCGGGGTTCAAGACCCGTGTTCTAGCAAGGACACGAGGAGAACGCAGACGCGAGCATGAACTCCGCGTCGCGTTGATACAAGAACGCGAGGATCGCGTTAAGGAATTGCTTGAACACGGGGTGAGCCGCGTCTAGCAATAGAGTGAAAGAGAGAGAGAGACAGGACAAGAGAGAGATGAAATCACCTAGAGGGGGGGTGAATAGGTGATGGCTATATGAAAATATGGCAACAATGCGGAATTAAAAATTCTACTAAAAACTTGCACAAATTAAAGGACTAGCAATAATAAACACAATAGAATTGCAAGAAATAATGGAGTTTGAGTTTAGAGAAAATTCGAGCAAACGCAAACACAAGTATATGTTTCCGAGGTTCGAGCCACGCTCTACGTCCCCGCCTTCACACTTGAAGGATTTTCACTATTGTTGATCCCACCGGATCTCCAATACAAGGACATACTTGTCCTATCTCTTGTGATGCCGCAACACCACCCGGAGCACACTAGCTCGCTTGAGGCCGATGCCTCTACATCTTCGCTCAAGAAGAAAATGATCACACTTGATCACAAATAGCTCACTTGCACAATCCTATAACCAATATGTAGATGTAGAAATTTGGGATTGTGTAGTGCAAACACTAGAGTGAAGTAGAGGTATGGGCTTCAAATGGGTGTATGGAAATTTTGGCTTTGAAAATCTTTTCTAAAATGAAGACTTGAAATTCTTATGAAAATCTCTTGTAAAAATGTTTAGGAATAGTTGTCTTATCATGTAGAAGTGACCCACTATTTATAAGGGTTGAAAAACTGGGTATAACAGCAAGAGAGATTCGTTGGGGTGAGATCCCAACAAAATCTGTCAGAAAAATATAGCTGTTGGAATCTGTCAGAATTTCTGACAGCTGCCGGTCGACTGGGCCGGTCGACCGCCAACGGTCATATTTCCGACCGTTGGGGACCTCGGTCGACCGCCACGGTCGACCTAGAGAAACAGAGAGCACCTAAGGGTGCCCGGTCGACCCGAGCGGTCGGCCGACGTGCATATACACAAGTTGTGCACGTCGGTCGACCCGGACGGTTGACCGGCTCCTGTCAGTTCTGAAAAATCAGAACTGCAGAAACCAGAACCTGGATCTTTTGGTTTTGGTCTTGTGGTTTGGGGTTTTGGACCTTGTAAAAATAGAAGTATGACCATATGTCACTACCCTAACATGTTAAAACATTTGATAAAGTTTCTTTTGATAAAAACTTGTTTTTCTAAAAGTTGGTTTTTCCAAAAACTTAAAGTTTCTAAAAACAAATTTCCAAACATGTTAGCTATAAAACTAAGTTGGAAATGGAAATTGTTTTTGAAGCCATAAATCAAACTGAAGTGTGTGTGTGAGTGACAATCCCATAAGTGTACTTCTTACATCTAGTTTTGACAAAAAGTCTAAAAGAAAAGTAAAAATACAAAACTTGGACTTTTCCATTGTCTTGATCTTGACTTGGTCTTTTCTTCAAAATCTTGTTCCCGAAGCTTTTTAATGTGCTAGCTTAGGAATGCAAATCTTTAGGCGACGTCCAAACTTGTGAGTCTTGATAGTGGAGCCGTCAAATCAACTTGTTTTTAACCTGAAATTCTTTTAACAAAATTGTTAAATACATAACTAAATATGGTTTGTTATCATCAAAATATTCAACGGGATATTGGGCTAATGGCCTTTGGGCCAACAAGAGAGGGAGACAGTGTACATGGAGAGGGGAGAGAGAGACGCAGGAACAGAGAAAGAGAGAGACGCAGGGAAGAACAAGGAACAGAGAAGGAATGGAAAAAGAAGGAAAAAGAAGGAAAAAGAAGAAGAAGAAAGAAAGGAAGAAAGGAAGAAAAGAAAGAAGGAAGGAAAGAAAGGAAGGAGTGAGGATGGCCGGCCAGGTTGCCGGCGGTCGTCGACGGCGGCCGGAGTTGGCCGGAGTTGGCCGGAGACCGGTAGGCCAAGCGATATGTGGGGGGGTGCAAGTCTAGTTCAAATGGTGAAAATGGAGTTTTGAAAATGGTGTTTCAGAGAGCGACGAGTAAGTCCATCGGAAAGAGCACGCCGAGAAGATGAAGATGGCGTGATTGGTGGTGGCCAAGGGGGTGTAGGTGGTGGTGGAGAAGGTGGTGAAGCTATGGAGGTTAATGGGTTTCTTGGTGGAAAGAGGAAGAAGAAGGTGGTGTGGAGGTGATGTTGTGGTTGTTAGAATGGTGGAGGAGATGGAGGAGAGAAAGGTGGAGAAGTTGGTGGAGATGGAGGTGGTGATGGAGGGTGGAAAAGATGGCCGGCCAAGGGAGAGGCACGGCAAGCTCTTGGGCTGCTGTTGGCTTCGATGGCTGTTGGAAGAGAAGAAAGAAGAAAGAAAAATGAAAGAGAGAGGAAGAAATGGGGGTGGTTATATAATGGAGGAAAATGATTATTACAAGTATGCCATCCCCATAAATTAGTTGTGTCTCTCTTTAAATAAAAAGAGTTTGTGTCCTCATTCAACTGAGACTCGCGTCTAGGCAAATTGCCCAGACACGAGGATGAAACTCGTGTGCAGGGGAAAACGCGAATGCTGCGTTTAACAAAAAGGACAAAAGTCATAAAGACTTATCAGAGTTGATCTGAAGTGCATTTAATGCAGAATGAATGCGAATCTTCGCATTAAAATCAGATCTGAGTCTGGTGAGACTCGCGTCTGAGAAAGGAGAGAGAAAATGGGAAAAGAGAAAAGTGGAATATTTGGATAAAATTTTGGTATCTGGGAAAACACAGAAAACTTAAGAAAAGCTCGAAAAATAAAGTAACTCGGAAAGCTTTCCAAAAATTCTCAAAAATAATAAATATTATTTAAATATTTTGATGAAATCGATTTTTATAAATTCAATCCCATTTTCAAAATAAAAATCCTAAAGTCAACCGTCAATATCGGTCTACACCGGGTTGGCCGGATTTGATAAATTCTTAAAAATCTCAGAAAAAATATTTTGATAGAAAATATGATTTTAAGAAATGATGTGAAAGCCGTTTTTAAAAATTCTACTCCGTTTGTAAATTAAAAATCCGAAAATCGAGCAGCAGAATTGGTCGACCCCGGTTTTGAAGATTTCCAATTTAATTCAGAAAAATTTCAGAAAATCTAAAATATTAGAAAATGATGTTTGAAATAGAAATTAGTTAAATCAAAATAGCAGAAAGACCAAATCAAGTAAAACACTAGGATCGGGTTTCCGGTTCAGACTAGGGCTGACTCCGAGTCCACGAATCCCAATCCAAGGCAAAACAATCATATAAATAATTCATAAAGAAAAACAAATACAGGAAGTAAATCGAAAAATATGATCAAAAAATCTGAATACGCAACTAAGTACGTCTTCCGGGAGCGGGGTGTTACAGTCCGGTTGCTGATGCTCAACGGGGATCAGAAGATCTTCGCATCAAAAAGGAGCAGGAGTGAAAGGAGATTGAAGAACAAATAGCTGAGTGCACCCATATATTGACAGTTTTAGGGTCAGATATCAGAGCTTAAATGATGATATACATTAATCTGAAGTTGTTTCCAAAACTGTAGAGGATGTCATTGCAAGTGCTCATGTGATGATTTCTAAGGCGCAAACCTAAATTCAAGGTCACGAGCTGAAACTTGCAAATGAGAAGAAGGTGGAGGAGCTTGAGACCACCAGGCACCGGGTGTAGGAGAAGCTCGACGACCATTCTTCTAGACTGGAAGCTCTTTAGACACAATTAGCTTCAAAGTGATTGCACACATTTATTGCATTATTCTTCATTATATTTTCACATTTATCATGTAATAAATCTACTAAATTCTTTATCTTAAATGTCTATTTTGTAGAAGATAATCATGGGGAGATAGAGGATAAAATTAAATCAATATTAGTTAAATTCAGATTTAACTAGATCTATTTGGTTAAAGGAGGATGATCCCAAATTCAATTGGTTAAATTCATTTTTTGGTGAATCAAGTGGTTAAATCTAAAGATTAACTGAGGATAACGTCAAATATAGAGTTCAAATCTAAAGAGATAAATGGATAGAGAAAAGGTCAACGGATGAGATGAAGCAAATTTAACACAGATTCTGACTGGATACATTTTAGTATTTGAATCATAACTTTCGCTACCGAAATTCAAATCTAATGATTTAAGATGATAAAGAAAGAAGACTTAAAGGGATACAACTTTTATGTTGAATAATATCTCAAATTCTGTCATTGTATTAGTTATATTCAGCAATCAATACGCCAACAAGGTACAGATCAGAACTGAATATTCACATCAAACTAAGTTTAGAGATAAGGGATGATTCACATTCAGAAATATTCAGCTTCTCCTATCTTCATACTCCTCTAACCTCTGCATTTCTCCTATAAATACCTTCAATCTCAGAGGCAAAGGGAAACGACCAAGCGGAGAGTAGAACTTAGGCTAATTTGTAGTTTGTAACTTAGGCTTTTTATTTTCTTTCATGTATTTTTATTTTCTTTATGTAACTGAGAGGAGAGGATACTTTCATGAAGGAACTAGAGCAAGCTTGTACTGAAGGTGACACCGGTGTAAGTGATCTTTTCTTTCATTGTTAATTGAATCGAGTTAAAGTTTTCTTCTCTTTTCTATTCTTGTTTTTTTTCGCTTCCTTCTATGTTTGTGGATCCAAATGAAACAGATAGCCTCGAAGTTGCCTTGTCTTTGCGAGTGCCATTGATGGCTTATGGTGATGCATATCCATTTCTATGATAGTGTAGCTCGCCCCTTCATTTCATAGTGTAAATCGAGAATGGAGAAGATCTCATCTGCCATGCTTCGCTCGCCTTCAAGTAAAAGTATATCGTCGATACAGGTCAAAGGTAAGCAGGCGCCGAAGAGGTAAGTATGTTTTTTAGTTTTTAGTTTTCTTTCTTTTAATTTTAGTGTAAATTATCAACACCACAATCTTCCAAATCTCTTTCACTCTTTTTCCATTTTTTGTACATATCATTTTCTATTTTCTCTACCTTCTCATTCTACCACTTTCTTTCTAACTTAACTGTAACTCCACTTTTCTCTTTTCTTTTCAAGAACTAAAGAAGATCTTTAACCATTCTTTGCACTCTAAAAGAGAACTTACTTAAAAAAGCTTCCATCGCTAGTCCCTCTTTGTGGATTACGACCAGCATAGTCACTTGCTATAGCGGTAGAATTGAGTACTTGCACATTCTATTCTTAAAGTTCTGAAATTCTGTATTTTGTGTGCAGGTCTAGCCTCAATCAAATTTTGGCGCCGTTGCTAGGGACGAGCGAAAGATAGGTATGGGGGTGTGATTCCATACACTTATTGTATTTTTTTTTTATAATTTTCACATTTATCATGTAATAAATCTACTAAATTTCTTGTCTTAAATGTCTATTTTGCAGAAAATAATCATGGGAGACAGAGGATAAAATCAAATCAATATTAGTTAAATTCAGATTTATCTAGATCTATTTTGTTAAAGGAGGATGATCCCAAATTCAATTAGTTAAATTCAGTTTTTGGTGAATCAAGTGGTTAAATCTAAAGATCAACTGAGGATAAATCAAATACAGAGTCCAAATTCAAAGAGATAAATGGATAGAGAGAAGGTCAACGGATGAGATGAAGCAAATTTAACTCAGATTCTGACTGAATACATTTAGTATTTGAATCATAACTTTCGCTACCGAAATTCAAATCTAATACTTTAAGATGATCCAGAAAGAAGGCTTAAAAGACTATAACTCTTAAGTTGATCACTATTCACATTCTGTCACTTGATTAGTTATATTCAGCAATAAACATCCAATAAGATGCAGATCAGAACTGAATATCCATATCAAATCAAGTTTGGAGATAAGGGGAGGATTCAAATTCAGAAATATCTAACTTTCCCTATCTTCATACTCATCTAACCTCTGCATTTCACCTATAAATACCTGCAATCTCAAAGGCAAAGGGGAACGACCAAGCAGAGAGTAGAACTTAGGCTAATTTGTAATTTGTAACTTAGGTATTTTATTTTCTTTTATGTAATTTTTATTTTCTTTATGTAACTGAGAGGAGAGGATATTTTCATGGAGGAATGAGAGCAAGCTTGTACTGAAGGTGACGCCGGTGTAAGTGATCTTTTTCTTCCATTGTTAACTGAATTGAATCGAAGTTTTCTTCTCTTTTCTATTCTTATTTTTTTTTCGCTTCCCTCTTCTGTGTTTGTAGACCCAAATGAAACTGATAGCCTCGAAGTTGCGTTGTCTTTGCAAGTGCCATTAATAGCTTATGGTGATGGATATCCATTTCTATGATAGTGTAGTTCGCCCCTTCATTTCATAGTGTAAATCGAGAATGGGGAAGATCTCATCTGCCATGCTTCGGTCGCCTTCAAGTAAAGGTACATCGTCGATACGAGTCAAAGGTAAGCAGGCACTAAAGAGGTAAGTATATTTTTTTAGTTTTTAGTTTTCTTTCTTTTAATTTTAGTGTAAATTATCAACACCACAATCTTTCAAATCTCTTTCACTCTTTTCAATTTCATTGTACATATCCATTTCTAGTTTCTCCATCTTCCCAATCTACCATTTTCTTCCTAACTTAACTTTACTCTTTTTCATTTTTTTTAAAGAACTAAAAGAAAAACTTTAACCATTCTTTGTAGCATAAAAGAGAACTTACTAAAAGCTTCCATCGCTAGTCCTCCTTGTGAATCACGACCCGCATAACAACTTACTATAGCGATAGAATGAGCATCTTGCACTATTGTTATAAAAGTTCTGAAATTCTATATTTTGTGCAGGTAAAACCTCAATCAAATTTTGGCGCCGTTGCCGGCGAGGGACGGTAAGTAATTCTCTTTAAAGTTTACATTTTTGGTTAACCTTCTTCTTTATTTTTGGTGTACAGATTTAACAACAAGAAAATTTTGCGGCAGTGGACATATAAGTGGCCCTGGACTCTGATCAAGAAAGAAGAGCCCAGAAGCTCTCAGATTTGCTACATTTCTGTGGAAATCTGAGTAAACTACTAACATGTATCTTCTGCAGATTGGGTGAATTGCATAGTTTAATCTCTGTAGCATTTATTTTCTTGTTTGACTCATTGTATATACATTTCCAACACAACAGTAAAAAGTTGATTGTAAATGCTAAATATGATTTAGACTTTACATTTAGGTACGTGTCTATTTCATTACATTTTCTATTTACTGTTGAAGAGTGCTGGAGCCAAGGTATGTGTGCATAGCATTTAGTATAAGGTTCATTTTGTATGAAATATTGCTTGAGGTTATTTTTTTCTATATACTTGTACACTGCACTAAATTGATTTAGGGCTTGTCCTATAAAAAAATAAGGTGGGGAAGTCATTACCCTCCTTAGTCCACAAACAATCTCCTCACTCACTAACCAAAGCCTAATTAAATTGAGTAGACGTTGGCCCTAGGGATATCTCGGAGTCAAATAGGAGACTGACCTAAGGGAGAAGTTGATTTGAATTTGACTCTTGCCAAATCGGTGACTAAGGTTGAGATTGAGGGCGAAACCTCAAATGCTGGTGGCTTGGCTTAATTAGACCCGTCGCTTTTGCGCGGATACCTCCCACCAATCTTGCCCCTACCTGACCGATTATGTTGTGGTCAGATTCGGTAATATACCCCCCGTGGATAGTCTAACTAGTTAGGAGTCGTCTAGGTCTAAGGTTTACCTTAACTTAGTTTAGAATTTTTTCCTTTTTATTTGTTTGCTTATTTGTTTATTTTCTTTGTTTATGTTGACATTTCCTGTGTGATATGCCTATAACAATAATTTTTCCAATTTTAACAGTAATTCATATTACACCCCGACCTCTTTTTCTGACATTACCAACCCGCATATCATAACTTTAACTAACCTAGTGTGCCAGATTGTCTTATCCGAATCATTACATGCCCTAGTCCTAATACTATAAATAAGACTGGAATAATCATCACTACTCTTCACAGAGTCAATGGGGATACAACTCTCCCGAGTCATATTGTCAACTACTCTACCAACATCCAGGTTCATACACTCCTTCTCCCGAACAACCATTAGAAGAATCAATTGACTGGGAAAAGAGGATGGAAGCCTTAGATGAGCTTGAGCGATGAATTCAAATTTTAGAAGACTCAAAATCCCGTAAAATTTTCAAGTCACAGATCTTTACTCTATTTTTCAAGGAGAACATGCCACTTAGAAAAGAATATGGAAACCATGTTTCAATGCCAAAATGATCCACTTGATATGATAGAAGCAAGAATTAGTAGATTAAAGAATATGCGTAGGAATAAGGAAACTCTCCCTATTCAATCATTGACTATTCCCAGCACTTCTAGTCTTATTGATGAAAACCAAGAATCATGGTATCTTGAAGACTTTGACCAAGATCAGTTTCACCACAAAGCCTTGAACTTGACCAATATCAACTCATTGACGAATTGGCAAGTTTTCAATTTAATGAGATTGAACTTGATCATGAATGTGAACCCGATCCCCAACTTTGTGATTCAGTTTTCATCTTTGAATCTATGTTGACTCTGGTATTCTTACCCAATTTGGACCAATTTTCTGAGCTAACATTATTCTCATACCCATAGATTTAGAAATTGAATCATCAATTTTGGATAGTCACATTCCATTGATGGGAAAAGAATGTGAATATCAATTCTTAGACTTGGACTCAACGCTTGAACCAAATTAACTCTCGAAACCCCAAGTTGATTTTTCCGAGTTAGTATTGGTTCCTGAACCTATCATTCTTGAGTCCAAGTTAACCATTCCACCAAGTCACATTCTTTTGTTGGACATAGGTACAGACCATGATGACTCTGTGATGATTTTTCAGGACTGGTCATGTAAAGGGAGTAAGTTTGACGATAGGATCTTTCATAATTCTATTCATACTGGGGACTGTAAATATGTAAATAGAAAAGAGGTCAATAAAGGTAGGTTTCGTGAACCACATCATTATCTTTATTGGGTAGTAACGCTTGACCTAATCAGACCACCACCGGAACCACCACCTTAAAGTAATATTTTCCTCCCTTTCTTCTTTTTCATGCATCTATGCATTAATTCATACATTGAGGACAATGTTGGCCCAAAGGCCCATCACTCTAGTTTTGATGATGATTAACTCATGTAGTTATAGTACTAATGATCTTGTGTTTAATTAGTCTCAGATTTATGATCAAGATCTAGTTGGTGTTTAGCTTCAACAAAGGATTTAAAGTCAAGTTTTGGAGCTAGCACGGTTTGATTCAAGAGCCTATGCCTCAAGACCACATCAAGTACTCAAGAGGAGTCTAGCTCTTTGGATCAAGTTTAGACCAAGTCAAGAAGATGAGACGACTTCAAGTGAAGACTTCAAGAGAAGACTTGTGTCTAGGCTTGTTTTGTTAAGATTTTGTTTTTAGATAAAATGTAAAGGATAGAATAGTTGGTGGATTGCTCATGTACCATATACACTCACACAAAAGATTTAGATGTATTTCATAAAAGAATTTTCATTTTGGAAAAGGCTTTTCATTTGGCAGAAAACTGATTTGGTTTTTGAGATTCAAAGATAACATGTGTTTTAACCAAAACTATTTTAGAGCTTATTATCAAAAACATAGATATTCATCATGTATGTGTAGTGGATCATATCCATACAACTAAGCTTTAAAAGTGTTTAAAATATCTTGTTTTTGTATTTGGAGAAGTTTTGGAAAAATCCATTTTGAAAAAATACAGATTTTGTTTTATGCCAAATTTCTAAGTTACAAAAATAGTTCAAAATGTTTGTAACATGTCTTGATTTTACTCAAACATATTTGTATATCAAAGTATTATACTGAAGCAATTTTTGTAGATTTTTAGAGATTTTATGGGATTTTATCAAAGTCAAAATACCTAGTTTTTAATCCCTATAATATTCTGGTCTGGCTTCTGCCGGTCGACTGGGTCGGTCGACCGGGTCGGTCGACCGAGTCGGTCAACCGACGTCCACAAAACGTGCACCCCAGTCTGGCTGGAGGGCCGGTCGACCGACCCATCGACTGTCCAGAGAGCTCTGCTCTCTGGAAAGCCCCGGTCGACCGGGACGGTCGACCGGCAGATAGCTCTGCTCTCTGTTCCAGGCCACAGTCGACCGGGCCGGTCGACCGCTGTCCCAACGGTCAGAAATATGACCGTTGGCGGTCGACCGGGTCGGTCGACCGACAGCCGTCCAGGCTGTTGATTTGGCCCCAACGGCTAGTTTTTTGTTTAGCCTATAAAATGGGGGTTTCTTGGATTGCTTTCAACAAGATTTTTAGTGGATTTTGAAGCTTTTTTTCTTACTCTTTTAAGAGGTTTTCTCCACTTATTTAAGAGCCAAATACTTCCATTCAAAAGGAGAGTTTACCAAGAGTTTTCAAGAGTGATTTTCTTGTGTTTTTCACCACAACTTCCATCCTTGTTTTTCTCACAAACACTTAAGCTATCCATTGCTATATCATCCTATAGGAGAGTTGTTTTGAGATTGTTTTTAGGTGATCAAAGTGTTGTGATCACCAAAGACTTCATCTTTGCTTTGAGGAGGCGGACTTGTGTGTTAGCGGTATTTCGAGTTCTAGTGAGAGCTCTTTGTAGAGGTGCGGCCTCGGCGAGCTAGTGGGCTTGCGGTGTGTTGTTCTTGCGGGAACGAATGAAGGGACTAGAGAGTCCAAAGAGTTCTAGTGGAAACTCCTTGTAGGTGTTGCGGCACCGAGTGATCCGGTGGGATCGATTTTACTGGAAATCCTTCATAGTATTGAAGGCGGGGACGCAGAGCAAGTGTGCTCGAACCTCGAAATAATTCTCCCGTATTTGTGATTGCTCTCTCTATCTCTTACTTGTCTTTATATCTTGCATGCTCAAATTATCTTTATCTTTATATGCTTGATATATTGTGCTTAAATTGTTATATGCTTGGGGATTGTTTGCTAATACTTGTATTCAACCAAGAGAGCCAAAGCGGCGCCTCAACTCTTATCTAGAGGAATCTTGAGGAATTAGTCCAGAGCCCTTCACGGGGAATCCGGCTACACTCTTGTGTTATTCTTGATATTTAGCTTAAGAAGCTTTAGTTTGCATTAATAGTTTTAATTCCGCATTAATTGACCATTAGATTAGCTAGTCACCTATTCACCCCCCTAGGTGATTCAATTGGTATCAGAGCCACGTGCTCTTGATTTGGGTCTAACAACCTTGAGTTAAAGATTCTCATTTATAGCTAATCACAATATTTGTACACACACATGGATTTCATGTCACCACCCACTTTTGACATTCTTAACATCCAAACTTGGAAGGTTAAGATATCTATGTACCTCAAAAGCCTAGGCATTCATGTTTATCTTGCTACTATTAAAGATTCATATGTTAACAATAGCAAGTATATTGAGGCTAACTCAAAAGCCATTTATGCTTTAAAGTCAACCCTAAATGATGAATATTTATCTAGGGTTTCTAACATTGATTCGGCTTTTGTAGTATGGAACACCATTATCTCCCTTGGCGAAAAAGAACAATACTATGCGGGGAGCGACTCGGATGTTGGAAGTAACGCTTCCAACGTGTGCTACATGGTCCAAGGGATAACCCCATTGAGGTAACTACCGAATCCGAGCTAGAAGAGGATGTTGATATGTCCTACAATGAACTTGCTTCATTTATCAACAACTTCTAGAAAAATTTGACATGCTTAAAAAGGATAACAAGAAAATGAAAAATAAATTTGAGCATATTAAAAGAAAAAGATTCTTTTCAAACTAAATTTGAAAATATTTCAAAAGAAAATGAATCTTTGAAAAATGAAAATGTTTCCTTGCTTTCTAAATTAAATGATCTTTGTGAAGGAAACACTTCTTTGAAAAATAAAATTGTTTTGGTGAAAAAACAAGAGGAAGTTGCTTTGAATGAAAATAACTCCTTGAAATGAAAAATTATTGAAAAAGAAAAGATAATGTTTCTAAGAAGAAAAAGAATAATGATTCTCATTCTCACTATGCTTTACATGCTATTATTAATGAAAATGAAGTTAAATTTTTGAAAAATAGAATTGATTGTTTAAGCTCAACTTGAGTAATTATGCATTTAACCATAAAAGATTGGAATCCTTGTTTCAAAGAAACAAGTTCCCCATGTTCATGCACATCACCCACAACATGTTTATGCACATTTTGCACGTCATGATCATACTCATACACATGTGCATAGTAGAGTGTACAAGTGTACACATTGCGGCCACAAAGGTCATTTAGTAAGATTTTGTTATGATAGAATAAATTCTTTAAATTTTGCTAATAAGAAAAAAAAAATCCTTACAACGATAACCCTAATGGACCCAAAAAAAATGGGTACCAAAATCCCCACCTTGTGTATTTGATGTAGGTGCGGGCTCCCACAAAACGTGAGAGAGTTGGTGCCTTGGTGGTGGATGCATGGACTTGATGGACACACATTTGATGCACCGCTATCAAGGAGGTTTGGTGGGAAAACTACCATGTTGTGGAGAATTAGAGTGTAGTTCAAGTGTTGGTAACTATCTCTAAAACTCCTATTTTATTTACATGCTTTTATAATTGACGATTTTTAGCATGTTTTAGTGTTTGTTAAAATAAGCATGTTTTATGTTTTATGCTTCATGTGGTAAATACTAGTTTAGATGTAGTTTTTATAAAAACTTGGATATATACGTGTACATGTAGTGAGCAACATTTTGATTATATACGTTTGCACTTGTTGTTCATTTGTACTCACTATATGCACATGTATAGGTTAGTTTTGATGATTTCCTCATTTACACTTGTTTTGCCTATTTACATGTTTTACTTCATGTATATGTAATTTTTACTTCAAATCTAATAAATATACATGTATGCCCCTTGGGTCTTGCCTTCATGCAAATTATATCATAGACTCATTTTAGTTTGGGATATGTATGCATATTGTTAGCTTTGGATAAATCAAACATATACCTTGAAGTTTGTTTTTAATGAAAATAAAATATTTATGATTTTCATATTTTGATAAAATGATATTTATATTTGTTTTAAGCCTAATTGACTATTTTCATGTAATGCTAATTACATTTTGATTGTACACTCACACTTTATTTTGTTTATTCATGACTTTGTTTCATAATTATTTTGAGCCTTATAGATTTCGATTGTCAACCATTATGTATTTAGTATGTTTCATGATAGTCATATGATTGGGTTTCATATTTTTGAAGGATCTTTAACTAGTTTTCAAAAATTACTTTTAACTAGTTATTTATTCTTCATTTGGTAGTGTTTTCACAATAAAAATATTTTCTAACTCTAGTTTTTGAAAACCCCTACCAACCCTGTTAAGGGCGGACGGATGGGCGAGCATGCCTAGTATGCCTTATTGAAAATCTTTATCTTGTGCATGAAAAAGGGTGGTAATTATGAGTTATATACTTGATTTACATCATATTTTCAATTGGTATCTCAATTGATATTTTCATATATACTCATAGTTTGTTTTCTATATATGTATGTTTCATTTCAAATAATATCAATTTTCATTGGTATTTTCTTTTCATACATATACATGATTTTTTTGTGCTTGATTTATAAGATATTTACATGTTTTAAGCACAAAGTTTATTTATGCTAAGCTTAAATTAAATCTTGTTTTCAATTGGTATCTCAATTGGTATTTTTGACAAGCTTATGCATTATCTTCAATTGGTATTTTTTTTATTGATATCATAATTTACAATAAACTTCAATTGGTATATATTTATTTCAATTGGTATCCATATATTTCATTTGGTATCAATATGTTTCAATTTCTAATTGGGTTTAAAATTCATTTGGTATCAATATGTTTTACCTACTTGGTATCAAAATTTATCATGTATTTCCATTGGTATCAAAATTTAATGTAAATTTAAATTGGTATCAAAATACTTTCTTTCATTGGTATCAAAATGCAAAAATGTTTCGATTTTAATTTTTCAATTACAATTTGGTATCACAAATGTTTCTATTTCAATATGGTATCTATATCTTGTGATATCTTAATTTAAGAAAAATTCAAAATTTGTATTGTTTAGTTACGATTGGATTCTTAAAAATGTTTTGATATGTTTTAGTTACAATTGATATCAAAAATTTTGTTATTTACAAGGGTATCTCAAAATGTGTTTTATTACCTTGAGTAAACTTTAAAATTTGTTTTAAGTAATTGTCAAAAATTTGAGTTAAAAATGTTTTGATATGTATTGCCTATATGCAAGGGGAGCTTAACATCTCTTCTACATATAGATTCATGTTGAGTGTATCTTATATTGAGGAGCTTGACAACTCTTCTTTATGCGATACACGTGTGTATGGGGAGCTTCATATCTCCTCTTATGCATTGCATATTATGCGTTCTGTGAGTTAAGACTTGTCATCCCTTCTTCATGTAATGCATATATGTAGGGAAGTTAACTTAGCGTTTTCCTCCTCATGAATGTATATCGCATATATCTCTTTATTGGTTGATTTGATTTCACCCCTTTGTTGATTTTTTGTTTCTAACAAAAAGGGGGAGAACATTGTTTTGTGCTTACTTTAACCCCTTTGTTGATGATTGACAAAAAGGGAGAGAAAGATTTTGAGTTTATATATGCATGTTTGAGTTTGTGCATATATTGAGCTAATGCATCTTGTGATTTATAAAAATTGAAGATTTTGAAAGTTTAATCAAAAAGGGGGAGAAAGTTTTTTTTGCAAAAGAACTTTTGGTTTATGCATGTTTTCCTTACTTTATACATAAAGGGGGAGAAGAATTTTGTTTATGCATATTGTTTTGTTTTGCAAAAAAGGAGAGAAGAATTTTGATAAGTTTTATGCTTGATTGGCATGTTTATCTCCTTATGTTTGCATACATGTTTGTTTATGTTTACAAGCTTTAATTGAACATATATTTGTTTATTGTTATGCATGAGTTAAGGGGGAGCTTCTTTGAAGCTTTACTTTAATCCATGCATATATAACTCCATGAATTTTATCATCATCAAAAAGGGGGAGATTGTTGGCCCAAAGGCCCATCACTTTAGTTTTGATAATGATTAACTCATGTAGTTATAGTACTAAAGATCTTATGTTTAATTAGTCTCAGATTTATCATCCAGATCTTAGTTGGTGTTTAGCTTCAACAAAGGATTTAAAGTCAAGTTTTAGAGCTAACACGGTTTGATTCAAGAGCCTATGCATCAAGACCACATCAAGTACTCAAAAGGAGTCTAGCTCTTTGGATCAAGTTTAGACCAAGTCAAGAAGATGAGAAGACTTCAAGAGAAGACTTGTGTCTAGATTTGTTTTGTTAAGATTTTATTTTTAGATAAAATGTAAAAGATAGAATAGTTGGTGGATTGCTCAAGTATACAATATACACTCACACACAAGATTTAGATGTGTTTTTATAAAGAATTTTCATTTTGGAAAAGGCTTTTCATTTTGGCAAAATACCGTTTTGGTTTTTGAGATTTAAAAGATAACATGTGTTTTAACCAAAACTATTTTAGAGCTTATTATCAAAAATATAGATATTTCATTATGTATGTGTAGTGGATCATATCCATACACACTAAGCTTTAAAAGTGTTTAAAATATCTTGTTTTTGTATTTGGAGAAGTTTTCGAAAAATCTATTTTGGAAAAATACAGATTTTGTTTTATGTCAAAATTTCTAAGTTACAAAAATAGTTCAAAATGTTTGTAACATGTCTTGATTTTACTCAAATATGTTTGTATATCAAAGTATTATACTGCAACTATTTTTGTAGATTTTTAGAGATTTATGGGATTTTATCAAAATCAAAATACCTAGTTTTTAATCCCTATATTGTTCTGGTCTGGCTTCTACCGGTCGACCGGGCCTGTCGACCGATCTAGGAGTCGGTCGACCGAGTCGGTTGACCGACATGCACAGAACGTGCATGCCAGTCTGGCTGGAGGGCCGGTCGACCGACCCGGTCGACCGTCCAGAGAGCTATGCTCTCTTGAAAGCCCCGGTCGACCGGACTGTCGACCGGCAGAGAGCTCTGCTCTCTGTTTCAGGCCACGGTCGACTGGGCCGATCGACCGCTGCCCCAACGGTCAGAAATATGACCGTTGGCGGTCGGCCGGGCCGGTCGACCGACAGCCGTCCAGGCTGTTGATTTGGCCCCAACGGCTAGTTTTTTTGTTAGCCTATAAAATGGGGGTTTCTTGGACTGTTTTCAACAAGATTTTTAGTGGATTTTGAAGCTAGTTTTTCCTACTCTTTTAAGAGGTTTTCTCCACTAGTTTAAGAGCCAAATACTTCCATTCAAAAGGAGAGTTTATCAAGAGTTTTCAAGAGTGATTTTCTTGTGTTTTTCACCGCAACTTCCTTCCTTGTTTTTCTCACAAACACTTGAGCTATCCATTGCTATATCATCCTATAGGAGAGTTGTTGTGAGATTGTTTTTAGGTGATCAAAGTGTTGTGATCACCAAAGAGTTCATCTTTGCTTTGAGGAGGCGGACTTGTGTGTTCGTAGTGTTTCGAGTTCTAGTGAGAGCTCTTTGTAGAGGTGCGGCCTCGGCGAGCTAGTGGCTTGCGGTGTGTTTGTTCTTGCGGGAACAAGTGAAGGGACTAGAGAGTCCAAAGAGTTCTAGTGGGAACTCCTTGTAGGTGTTGCGGCACCGAGTGATCCGGTGGGATCGATTTTAGTAAAAATCCTTCATAGTGTTGAAGGCGGGGACGTAGAGCAAGTGTGCTCGAACCTCGAAATAATTCTCCCGTATTTGCGATTGCTCTCTCTCTATCTCTTACTTGTCTTATATCTTGCATGCTCAAATTGTCTTTATCTTTATATGCTTGATATATTGTGCTTAAATTGTTATATGCTTGGGGATTGTTTGCTAACACTTGTATTCAACCAAGAGAGCCAAAGTGGCACCTCAACTCTTATCTAGAGGAATCTTAAGGAGTTAGTCTAGAGCCCTTCACAGGAAATCCGGCTACACTCTTGTGTTATACTTGGTGTTTAACTTAAGAAGCTTTAAATTGCATTAATAGTTTTAATTCCGCATTAATTGACCATAAGATTAGCTAGCCACCTATTCACCCCCCCCTAGGTGATTTCAGACAATGCATGAGATAGGTGTGGGAGAGGGTTCTAACATAACTTAGGTATTTCTTTTTTTAAAAAATTATTATTAACATTTTCTTTACTTTTTAAAAAAAATTTTTGAAAAATAGAAACAATATTTTGACATATTTTTTGTAAGAAATTAAGTCAATTTTAAGGAATAAGATAATCATAATTAGGATTTCTTATACTTGGTTAAAATAAGATTATTTGTTTGATTTTTAGGGTTAGGAATATAATTTGTCAAAGTAATTTAGTCTTAATCTTTGCCTTGATGAAATATGCGCACTTTATACAATTACACACTTAGGGTTCAAAAACAAAGATTCTTATGCCTTATAAAATATATATATATATATGTATATCTATGAAAATAAACAAATCTAATTAGTAATTAGCTAGGTGCTTTGGCCTAAGTAAGCCTTGGTATTTATGCAAAACATGATTAGATAAGTTTGAAAAAAAAAAGAAAAAAAAGAAAAATATATATATATCTATAAAAATCCTCTGATTAAGTTCGGCATTTGTGCCTCATAAAGCATAAGTATTCACGCCTAAAAGCGGTTCTTATAATAAAATCCTTAGTTTTGTGGTCTTGTTTGCTCGAGTCCTTAAGTCCTTTGGGTGTTTTCTCACCCAGTGCCCTAAGACCGTTTAGTTTGGTAGTCACTGATTAAAGGCTCGTTACATGGGCAAATTAGAAAGCCTAATAGAACTAAGGAATATTACCACCAAAAATAAAATAAAAAAAATATATAAAAATAAATAAATAAGGCATAAGAGTTAGAGTTAAAGAACACTTAGTCAAAACTTCACGGTCACGAAGGTGCATATGACTTAGGGTAAAGTAATAGACTAGATGAGAAACACAATTTGACTCCTTACTTTGATTGATAACAAATTTTTGAATAGAGACTAAGTTTAGGAATGAAAAATTCGGTTTTCCTATAACTTATAGATTACTTAAATCTTACAATAATATTTCAAATATTTTTCTTTCAAATGTGTTTTCAAAATATTAATATTTTTCTCTTTCTTTATGGATTTTGTGGGTGCAATCCACTGAAAATCCTCACGAGACAAAACTCGTCCTCTAGGGGTAACCTAGAGGTTTAACAGCTTGTTGCACATGCTCAGTGTAATCGTGTGACCTGCGAAAATGATCTAATAATCTTTGATTTAGTTTTGTTGTTTTGCTCGAGGACGAGCAAAAGTTAGGTATGGAGGTATGATTGCACACATTTATTGTATTACTCTTTATTATATTTCCATATTTATCATGTAATAAATCTGCTAAATTTCTTGTCTTAAATGTCTATTTTGTAGAGGATAATCATGGGGAGAAAGAGGATAAAATCAAATCAATATTAGTTAAATTCAGATTTAACTATATCTATTTGATTAAAGGAGGATGATCCCAAATTCAATTGATTAAATTCAGTTTTTGGTGAATCAAGTGGTTAAATCTAAAGATCAACTGAAGATAACGTCAAATATAGAGTCCAAATCTAAGGGATAAATGGATAAAGAGAAGGTCAACGGATGAGATGAAGCAAATTTAACTCAGATTCTGACTGGATACATTTTACTATTTGAATCATAACTTTCGCTATTGAAATTCAAATCTAATGATTTAAGATGATCCAAAATAAGACTTAAAGGGCTACAACTCTTAAGTTGATCACTATCTCAAATTCTATCATTTGATTAGTTATATTCAGCAATCAACACGCCAATAAGCTGCAGATCAGAACTGAATATCCACATCAAATCAAGTTTGGAGATAAGGGGAGGATTCAAATTCAGAAATATCCAGCTTCTCCTATCTTCATACTCCTTTAATCTCTACGTTTCTTCTATAAATACCTATAATCTCAAAGGCAAAGGGAAAACGACCAAGCAGAGAGTAGAACTTAGGCAAATTTGTAGTTTGTAACTTAGGTATTTTATTTTCTTTCATGTAATTTTTATTTTCTTTATGTAACTGAGAGGAGAGGATACTTTCATAGAGGAATGAGAGCAAGCTTTACTGAAGGTGACACCGGTGTAAGTGATCTTTTCTTCCATTGTTAATTGAATCGAATCGAAGTTTTCTTCTCTTTTCTATTCTTGTTTTTTTTCGCTTCCCTCTTCTGTGTTTGTGGATCCAAATGAAACCGATAGCCTCGAAGTTGTATTGTCTTTGCAAGTGCCGTTGATGGCCTATGGTGATGGATATCTATTTCTATGATAGTGTAGCTCGCCCCTTCATTTCATAGTGTAAATCGGGAATAGGGAAGATCTCATCTACCATGCTTCGCTCTCCTTCAAGTAAAGGTACATCGTCGATACGGGTCAAAGGTAAGCAGGCACCTTAGAGGTAAGTATGTTTTTTAGTTTTTAGTTTTCTTGCTTTTAATTTTAGTGTAAATTATCAACACCATAATCTTCCAAATCTCTTTCACTCTTTTTCAATTTCTTTGTACATATCTATTTCTAGTTTCTCCATCTTCCCAATCTACCATTTTCTTCCTAACTTAACTTTAACTCTTTTTCATTTTCTTTTAAAGAACTAAAGAAGAACTTTAACCATTCTTTGTAGCGTAAAAGAGAACTTATTAAAAAGCTTCTATTGCTAGTTCCTCCTTGTGGATCACGACCCGCATAGCCACTTGCTATAGCGGTAGAATTGAGCATCTTGCACTATTGTTTTTTAACACTCTATTTTTTGAATAAAGTCTTTTGCCCGAGCAATATTAACTTTTGATTTCGCCCTATTTTTTTTTGACACTCTATTTTTTGAATAAGAGAGTGTTTATATCACTTTTAATTTTGATATGAATAATAAAAGTGATAATTTTATCTTCATTTTGTCTTTATTATTGTGTTTGTAAATCAGACAAATGAAAGTGATTGAATTAAATTGCTAGAGGTGAAAATTAACATAGCAACTCAAAGTTTTATGATTCCGTTAAGGAATTTGAAAAGGTTACTGTCAGAGGTGTGATGTTTAACCTGACAGGGGTTGAATTCATGATTTGAATGAATTTTTGTGGACTTGCTATTCTATTGATGAGAATAAAAAGTGTAATTTGATGCACTAGGGATTTATGAAGATTATTGCCATCAGTAGTGTAATGTTAACATGACGGGTTTGGATTTATAAATGGAAGCAAATTGAATTGTCAGAGGTAGAATATTAACTTGAGAAGGATATATGTGCTAGAGGTATGATATTAACTTAGCATCAAGGAGATCTCATTTTCATTGAGAAAATTGAGAAAATTACTGTCATAGGTATAGTGTCACCTTGACAGCGAGGTGAATACTAGAGATATGATATTAACTTAGCATTTAGGATGTTTCAATTTTATTGGAAAAACTGAGAGAATTACTGTCATAGGTATAATGTTAACTTGACAGCGAGGTGAATGCTAGAGGTGTGATATTAACTTAGCATTTGACATCTTAGTTAATCAGAATGCTCGAGGGAAGATCATTGTCATAAGTGTAGTATTTAACTTAACAATGAAATGAATGCTAAAGGTGTGATATTTTAACTTAGCATCAGCTATCCCGTTTTCATTAGAAAAATTGAGAAAATCATTGTCTTAGGTATAATATTAACTTAATAGGGATTTATATTGCGATCTGAACAATTTTGATCAAGGTGTAGTGCTTAACTTGACAGTGTTTCTTTTTGTGATTTGAGCAATTTGGTAGACTTGTCATTCTATTGAAGAGAATTGACAGGTTGAAATTTTATCCTCTAGGGTAATTAAAGAAAATCACTGTTAGAGGTATAATGTTAACCTAATAGTGGGGTATTCTAGAGGTATAATATTAACATGGCAGGTTCAATCTTTGATTATTATCTTGGAAAACAATTACAGCTTTTTGTAATTCTACCATTCCATGGATGGGAATTGGCAAGAAATTTTGGAAGGAAAAGCGAGATCAGGTCCCTCAAGGTTTTTAGCAAACCTTCAGTTATCAACGGATTTGGTATGTATTTATCAACTACCGTTTGAGTTGGGCTAGTCATGCTATTCGCATCAGCATGATGAGTTATCGAGGATTTTTCATTGGGTTTAAATACCAATTGTTTCCTCTATTCTTTAGCCATCGGAGGCATTGGATGTAGTGTAGTTTGTCTTCTGTAAATAAGCTGGGGGCCACAGAGGTAGATATAAATTCTGTGGGGTTTTGTTCAGAGATTAATCTCCTCGTGGAGTCCTCTTTGATCCTCATTTGGTTGTCACATTTTGATATGAATATGAAAACAGTGAAAAGGTCCTGCAAAGATGCATCACGAACCTTCTTCAATGAGTTTGGTTTGATAAGCCATCAGATAAACTCATTTGATCCTTCATTTGATTGTTCGGATCCTTTATCATTAGGTCAAGCTTTGATCGAGCGAACAGGGGAAGGGAGGTATGTCAATTACAAATAGAAAAGTCAGGCTAGATAAGCCATCCTTCTGATCATAAAGAAAGTTCCTAAAACTGTTGCTTAGTGATTAATGTTTATATTTGCATATTTTTCATTACATCATCACCTTTACCTTAATAAAATTCTGTTCGCTAATGGGCGCTTCTCCTTCTTTCTAGGTCCATGGCTTGAAGAAGAAAAGAGGCCCTAAACTCCAATATATTTGAGGATTTTTTAGAGCCAAGAAGAAGTCCACACTTGAAGCCTAGATCTGCTGAACTAGGGAGCAGAAGTCAATGCAATTAATGTACCAACAGGCCCCTCTCCTTGGAACCAGTCTGCACGCTCTGGCGTTGGCAGACTAGCACCTGTATAGTCACGAAAACGTGGCCCCTCTGCCAGCGTCAGGGGCCATGCTCCCCACTCCATCCCCCCATGCTCCTGTGCCTATAAATACTTTCCTGGATTTCCAGAGGAGGGGATATCCAGAGAATAGGAGTTCTTGTTAGTTGGTTATTATATTTATTTTGCTTTCTTGTATTCCCTCTTTGTTTCTTGTATTAGGCTAGTCATTAGAGTGAGAGAGAGAAAGAGAGAGTGAAGCTTGCATCTTGAAGGTGACAATCAAATATAAGTGAAGTTCTTCCTTTACCGCATTATTCTTTGTGTTTTTACCTAACTTTTACTTGCACTAGTTTAGTATGTTTTCTCTCCTTTCATCTTCTCTTTTGTTTTCATTTATCATGTCTAACTAACTTCTTATAGCATGGCAACCTCTAGTAACTTGCTTGAACAACCCATATGAATCAATAAGTGTCAAATAAGCCTTGTGCAAATAAGAGTTATGATATCTTACGATGAGGATTTTTAATTCTAACTTACTAAAAGTAGACTCACTTTCTTATTTCATGCTTGACTCCTAAGTTTTTGATGATCTATAAAAGTTGTTAAATCTACTTGATTTTTGTAAGTTAGTGGAACTCCCATGCATTCTTTCCGATACAAATAGAGCACTTGTTTCTTCCTCCATGCTCACCTTCAAATGGATCTTGATGGAGGAAAGTTCAAGTTTTGCCGTGTGAAGCAAGAAGATGGGAGAAACTTCCATTCGATCTACCACGTGAAAAGTTCTTATACACAAGGTTTGTGATTGCCTATGATCCATTGTGAGGCCATGTCTTCAAGAAGCTAGAGGTTAGTGGAAGTAATTAGTAGAAGGTTAGCCATGTATCTTTTTCATCTCTAAAATATACAAATTGAAATTACACCTAGATGGGGGGTGAATAGGTGTAAAGATAATCAAATGAAAATTCAATACAATATAAAATGGAATGATGCAACCGATCACTCAAAACAAGACTTGAAGCTGGATTCCCTGTGAAAGGCTTTGAACTTCTCCTCGTGATTCCTCTAGATAAGAGTTGAGGTGCTCAATTGCCATCTTGTTGTGGTGAGTATTGATTGATAAGAATAAATGAATGATAAACGAGTAAATAGAGACAATAAAGTAATTACAAACAAAAAGAATTGTTTCGAGGTTCAAGCCACCGCTCTACATCCCCGTCTTCACCACCGTGAAGGATTTCACTATCCACTATTGGATCCTCCATAAAGGGACCTTACAATAAGGAATTACAATCACTCAGAGTACACAACTCCACACTCAATCCTCTACATTAGAGACAACACAAAGCCAATAGAGATAACAAGCTCTGGGTGATCAAGAGATCACAAACACTCTCTTTGCAACTCTCTTACAAAAATCCTACAGAGTAAAATGTAAACTTGAAGCTCAAGGATGTAAGTGAGAGTGCAAAATAGAAGAAAGAGATTTTAAGACCAGAAAGCTCAATTAAAAATTTTGAAAATAAGAGCACAAAAGAAAACTTGAAATTTTTTCTCTTTGAAAGCAAAACTAGATTTCAATAAAATTTGTTGTCGTGAATTATTCAATCCTAATGACCCTATATATAGGTTTTAGAAAATTTTTTAGAATAGTCTTACCAGGTTTAAAGGAAGAAATTGGCCCTTGAAATTCAACTTAATACATTTTAAAAAACATGTTTAAAAATAGCTTCCAAAAACTGCCCGTTACTGCCAATCTGGCAGTGTGTCGGTCGACCGATCATTCAAAAAAATTTGACTGTTGGCTTTCGGTCGACCGGCCAGTCGACCTGTTTAACCAACACCAAAGTAGTTAAAGTCAGTCGACCGCTATAGGGGACCAGTCGACCGGTCAGTCGACCGAGACTGTGCACAACGTGCACACCCCAATTGCCAAAGGTTCGATCGACTGTGCGGTCGACCGTTCTGGCCAGTAATAGGCACGGTCGACCGCTCGATCGATCGACCTAGGCCAAACAACTAGGCCAAGGTATTTTTGATGATACAGAAAATTTACAAATAATTTTTGTTTGAATTTTGAAAGCGGAAAAACATGCATAGCCATAAGATACAAGTTCTAAACAAAGATAAAATTTTTTTTAGAAAAATATGGAACAAGTATCAAAACCTAACATGTCAAAATCATACTTTTAAAAACGTGCATTTTTTGTGTGTGTATATCTTCAGGGGCTTCTCTGATAGTGACATTTGAGCGATATTGAGAGCTTTGAGCTATGATCCCGTACTTGAGTACCCTTGAGTCATCAACACCTTCCTTTAGAGGAAGAATCTGTTAGATCTTTTTGAACCCTTAAATATACTCGTGAACTTGATTAGTAGCAAATAACTTCATATGCTTTGTTATCATCAAAACACAAAACCAGGGATTGTAATCTTTGGGCCAACAATCTCCTTTTTGATGATGACAAAACATATGAGCTATTTAAAAGAAAAATATCTAGAAAAGAGCTTTGTGAAAGCTCCCCCTCAAGTTATGCTAGCTATCAAGTACAAGATATCAACAAGTTATATGATAAAGGCATAGTATAAGAGAATGATCAACAAATACGAATAAAAATAAATATAAATACTCAAATACCAGTAAATACCTCTCATAAATACTTCTCCCCCTTTTTGTCATGCATCAAAAGGGTAAGCAAAAAACAACAAAAAATTACTACATATGTAGATTTTATTAGAAGGAAAACTCATGAATCAACTTATAACATTTAGTTCTCCACAAATGAAAGAAAATCTGTTAAAATTAAGTGGCTTAGTAAAAATATCTGCCAGTTGAAAATCAGTTGAAACATAATCAATTTCAATATCACCTTTCTCATAGTGATCTCTAAGAAAGTGATATCGAATTTCTATGTGCTTTGTTTCACTATGTTGATTTACATTTTTAGTCATATTAATAGTACTATTATTATCACAACATATCTTAATATGAGAGTATGTTTCATCCAAAAGACTTGTGCATCCAAAAGACTTGTGCACAATAAGCCCTGGTCACAACATCCCCCGCCTCGGCGGTTGATAGGGCTACAGAATTTTGTTTCTTGGAAGACAATGAAACAAGACAATTTTCTAGAAACTAACAGGTTTCACTTGTACTCTTCCAATCCACTCTACAACTGGTATAGTGAGCATCCGAAAAACTCGTCTTAGAAAATTGTCCGTCTTCGGATACCACAAACTCGTTCCAATAGTGCCCTTAAGATATCTAATAATGCATTTTACCGCAATCAAGTGGGACTCTTTAGGATAAGATTGAAATCTAGCACATAGACATACACTGAACATGATATCGGCCTACTAACCATTAAATATAGTAAACTACCAATCATTCTTCTATAAAGTTTAATGTTTACATTTATACCTTGTTCATCCTTGTCAAGTTTCGTTGTGGTAGCCATAGGCGTTTTGCTTGTCTTTGCCCCCTTCAAGTCCAAATTTCTTGATGAGTTCCCTTGTGTACTTGGCTTGATTTATAAAAGTCCCATCACTCTTTTGCTTAATTTGGAGTCCAAGGAAGTAGTTTAGCTCGCCCATCATAGATATCTCAAGCTCATTCTTCATGTATGATTCAAAATCTTTGCAAAGCTTTTTATTAGTAGGTCCAAGTATAATATTATCAACATAAATTTGAACAATAAGAATATCACTATCTACATGTTTTGTAAATGAAGTGGTATCTATTTTTTCTTTTACAAAATCATTTGAAATAAGAAATGTTGAAAGTTTTTCATACCAAGCTCTAGGAGCTTGTCTTAAAACATATAAAGCTTTGTCTAATTTGAAAACAAAATCTATATGTGTAGGATCAACAAACCCAGGGGGTTGTTCAACATACACTTCCTATTCAATAAAACCATTTAAAAATGCGTTTTTGACATTCATTTGAAAAAGTTTAAAATCTTTATAAGAAGCAAAAGTAAGTGTAATCCGTATGGCTTCAAGCCGTGCTACGGGTGCAAAGGTTTCCTCAAAATCGATTCCTTCAATTTGGGTATAACTTAGGGCTACTAACCTAGCTTTATTCATAACAATATTACCCGACTCATCCAACTTGTTCTAAAAAATTTATTTAGTACCAATTGTTGGTCTATCATGGGGTCTAGGGACAAGATACCAAACTCGTTCCGCTCAAATTGATTGAGCTCTTCTTGCATGGCAAGCAACCAATATGAGTCGCTCTCGGCTTTGAGGATGTTTTTTGGTTCAATATGACAAATAAAAGCAAACTGACTACAAAAATCATGGAGCTTGGAGCGAGTAGTTACCCCCTTGATACATCACCTATGATGAGTTCCTTGGATGACTTGTAGAGAATCCAATCTTTTGGAAGTGGTAGTGTTGGTGCCACTTCAACTTCTTAAACTTTACCTTGTTAATCAAGCTTTGTTTTATGTTCTTGGATAGGTGAGTCCTTCAAAGTTATTTTCTCTATGTCTTTACCTAAAGAAACAATCTCTACAATATTCTGAACAAAAGCATTAGATTCTTCAACTTAACATGTTATTGAAGATTCTATAAGCCGGCTAGTGTTAGAATAACCAATAAAAATAACTTCAAAAGTTTTAGCATCAAATTTACTAAGTTATCTTTAGTGTTTAAAACAAAACATTTGCATCAAAAAACTTGAAAGTAAGAAATATTAGACTTTCTTAATAGTAAATTTTAAAAGAAATTTTGAAAGTATTTTAACAAAAATAAATTCTACTTGATATGTAATATGAAGTTTTACGGCTTTGGCCCATAAATATTGAGGGAGTCCGTATCCATTAATCATTGTCCTAGCAATTTCATGAAGAGTACGATTCTTCCTTTTAATGACTCCATTTTGTTGTGAAGTTCGAGGACAAGATAATTAATGTTTAATTCTATTTTCTTCACAATATTTGATAAAAGAATAGTTAATGAATTCACCACCTCTATCACTTCTTATGCATAAAATCGAAAACCTTTTTTCTTTTTTAACCCTTTTTCAAAAAATATTAAAATGCGAAAAAGCTTGATCTTTATGTTTCAAAGAGAGCACCCATGTAAAATAAGAAAAATCGTCAACAAATACAAAAACAAAATGGTTTCTATTTAAACTCTTAGTTTTAGTAGGACCAAACAAATCTATGTGGATTAACTCTAATGGTCTAGATGTCATGATATCCTTGATTAGTTTGAAAGAGAACTTAGTTTGTTTTTCATGTTGGCACGCATCATAAATACGGTCCTTTTCAAACTTCAAGTAAGGAATACCCTTCACCGATTCCTTAGAGTTAATTCTAAATAGATGGTCAAAAGATACATAGCCTAATCTTCTATGTCATAACAAAAAATCCTCATTGAAAGCATTTAAACATTTAGCATTGCAATTTATATTTAACATATTAATAATATATATATTATTTTCACGAAATCCGGAAAGAATGCAAGCATCGGTTTTTATAATCTAAAACATTGCAAGAAAATCATCAAAATAACTTTGAAACCTTGATCACATAGTTGACTAATACTCAAGAGACTATGTTTGAGGCCATCAACTAAAACAACATTTTCAATCAATAGAGATGAACCAATTTTAATGTTACGTATACCGATAATGTTACCCTTTGAGTCATCTCTGAAGGTGACGGTGCCACCTTCTTAATACCTTGATAGAGTTGTAAAATTATTTATGTCCCAGGTCATGTGCCTTGAGAAATCGATATCAAGATACCACTGCTCCCTACGTCTTGAGCCTTAGTGTGTACCTACATCAAATAATGAAGTTGTTGATTTTGATACACATATTTTCTTGGTCCTATGATGTTAGTACTTCGAACCCAAATATGATTATTAGAAGCATTTATACGATCAAAATAAAATTTAGCTAAGTAACCCTTTCGACCATAATAAGTACATGTTTAACTCTACCATACATGAATACATGATATGTATAATGAGCATGTGGTACATGAGCATGCTTAGTATGTGATTTAGAAATATGAGCATGTGTAGTATAAATATGTCTCTTTGAAGAATTTTCTTAGAAAACATGTCCTCTAATTTAGCTTTATCAAACTCACATTTCTTTAAAAATTTCTCAAAGTGTTGATTTAGTTTCAAAGTAGAAATTTCATTTTCATCAATCATGAAAAACTTTACTTTACATGAAATCTTGTATGCATCAAAATCTTTTTGTGTAGATAAAGAATGGAAGATAAATCATCCTTTTCTTTGGAAAGAGTGATAATTTTATTTTGAAGAACTTCATTTTATTTTTTCATTTTTTAGAGATTTTTTATTTAGAAAATCATAATTATTAGAAAGTTCTACAAATGCATCTCCTAATTCATCCATATTTAAATCACAATCATCAAGGATGGTTCAGAAATTACCTTAGGTGTGTTATCATTTGCCATGAAACACACATTTGCCGTGTCCACGTCCTCTTTGGATTTACTTTCTGAATCCCATGTAACTTTCAGAGCTTTCTTCATAAATGACTTCTTTGTCTTGTTTGAGGAAGATGACTTATTTTTGATATCCGGACATTCAGCAATGATATGTCCGCGTTTTCGATAGTTGAAACAGATGATTTTCTTTTCCTCCTTTCCTTGCCATCGTCTCCTATTGTTGATCTTTGCCTTGTTATACATCCTCTTTATATTTCTTATAAGGAGAGAAAGATCTTAATCATCTTCTTCTTCATCATCATCGGAGATGGTGGGAGTAGACTTGAAAGTAATTTTGTTCTTCTTTTGTGGTGCTATTTCTTCTCTAGCCTTCCTCTCCATCTCATGAGTCTTAAGGTTGTCGATAAGACTGATGAGCTGCATCTCTTCTTTGTCGTTTAACTCTTTCAATGTAGTAGTTTTGACTTCCTATGAGGGTGAAAGTGCACGAATGACCTTCCGAACTTTTTATCGTTGTCAATGACATCACCTAAAGAAGAAAGATCATTAGTTATTTTAGTAAATTTTGTAATCATATCATCAATGGACCCATTTTCATGCATAGTGAAGTTTTCATATTAGGAACGCAAGAGATTAATTTTAGCCCTTTTGACTTGTGATGTTCCCTCATGAGTGACCACTAGGTATGACCAAATCTCGTAAGCGGATTTGCAATGAATGACCCTAGCTATGTCGTCATCGCTTAAGGTTTGAAGAATGCATAGTGTGTCTTTGCATTGGCATCAAACTTCTTGGTGGCAATATCAGACCAAGTGTCCTCATCACCAGTGGGTATACTAAAGGTTTAGTTACCGCCTTTGCAACCCAGATTTCTCGGGATTACAAAAATACGATCATCTTAACCTTCCATATTGGAAAGTTAAGGCCATCAAACTTGGGAGGGGTCTTAATACCTTTGGCCATTTTAACTATAGTGGATGAGAATGATATGTTAATGAAATAATTAGCAAGTAGGATCTCTCTAAGGTTGTTAAGCCAAAAACTAGACACCAAGGCTCTGATACCAATTGAAATTACATCTAGAGGGGAGGTGAATAGGTGTAAAGCTAATCAAATGAAAATTCCACACAATATAAAATGAAATTACATCTAGAAGGCCTCTGAACTTCTCCTCGTGATTCCTTTAGATAAGAGTTGAGGTGCTCGATTGCTATCTTATTGAGATGAGTATTGATCGACAAGAATAAATAAATGATAAACAAGTAAATCGAGACAAACAAGCAATCACAAAAAAATGATTTGTTTCGAGGTTTGAGCCACCGCTCTACGTCCCCGCCTTCACCACCGTGAAGGATTTCACTACTACTATTGGATCCTCCACAAAGAGTCCTTATAACAAGGAATTACAACCACTCGGAGTACACAACTTTCCAACTCAATTCTCTACACGAGAGGCAGCATAAAGCCAATAGAGATTCACAAACACTCTCTTTGCAACTCTCTTACAAAACCCTATAGAGTAAAATGTAAACTTGAAGCTCAAGGATGTAAATGAGAGTGAAAAACAAAAGAGAGAGATTTTAAGACCAGAAAAACTCAATTAAAAATTTTGAAAATAAGACGACAAAAGAAAACTTGGAACTTTTTCTCTTTGAAAGCAAAATTTGATTTTCAATGAAATTTGTTGTTATGAATTATTTAATTCTAATGACCCTTTATATAGGTTTTAGAAAAATATTTTTAGAATAGTCTTACCAGGTTTAAAAGGAAGAATTGACCCTTGAAATTCAACTTAACACGTTTTTTAAAAACATGTTTAAAAATAGCTTTTAAAAACTGCCCGTTACTGCCAATCTGATAGTGTAGGTCGACCGGCCATTCAAAAAAATTCGATCATTGGCTTTCGGTCGACTGTGTTTAACCGAGACCAAACTGGTTACAGTCGGTCGACCGCAATAGGGGATCGGTTGACCGATCGGTCGATCGAGAATGTGCACAACGTGCAGACCCCAATTGCCAGAGGTTTGGTCGACCGTGCGGTCGACCGTTCTAGCCAGTAATAGGCACGGTCGATCGCCCGGTCGACCGACCTAGGCCAAAAACTAGGTCAGGTATTTTTAAAGATACAGAAAATTTTAAATAAATTTTTGTTTGAATTTTGAAATAGGGAAGACAAGCATACCATGAGATACAAGTTCTAAATAGAGATAGAAAATCTTTTAGAAAAATATGAAACAAGTATCAAAACCAAACATGTCAAAATTATACTTTTTAAACGTGCATTTTTGTGTGCGTATATCTTTGAGCCTCAGATCTATATTCTACTCTTTAACAACCTAGTTTCTTACAAGGTTCTAATCAACTATAAGAATCTTCAAGCAGGCTTTTCTGATAGTGACGTTTGAGCGATATTGAGAGCTTTGAGTTATGATCCCGTACTTGAGAACCCTTGAGCCATTAACACCTTCCTTTAGAGGAAGAACCTGTTAGATTTTTTGAATCCTAAAATACACTCTTGAACTTGATTAGTACCAAATAACTTTATATGTTTTGTTATCATCAAAACACAAAATCAAAGATTATAACCTTTGGCCCAACACAAAACATTTTTACAACAAAATATTTCAAACCACCTCCACAATTTTTCTTGTTTTCATTTGAATTCATTCTTTAAACAAATAAACATCTTTTCTATGAATAAGAAGACCACACATTAAGCTTCTATCGCCTCCCCTCCTCGTGGACACGACCCTATAAGCCACTTTGCTATTACGGAAGAATCGCTAAAGCTACCCATCGACCATCTCTCTTTTACTTATTCTTGTGCATGCTTTTTAGTGATCAAATTTTAGCTCCATTGCCGTGGTGGGGTAATGATTTTTCTTGATTGTTTTTAAAGATTTCTCGTTGTTTTTGTGTAGGAGGAGGAGTCAAGGGACTAATCGCCGCAGTGGACCTACACTTGCTTGGAAAAGAAGAGAACTTTTATCCTCAAAAAAAGCCTCGCATGTGAGACTTTTTTGATTGAAATACTCACAAATTTTCTGTAGGGTTACAAAAAATTGCACAAAGAAATTACTTTTTGCATATAATGGTTTCTTGTATGACTCGCCCTTGCATTGTTAATGACTCAACAGAAATTCATTTGTTGCTAAATTGAAAATTTGATTAGACTTTTGCATTTAGAGCACGTGTCTATTTCAATTCATTTCAATTTCTGTTGAAGAGTGCTGGAGAAAGGTACGTTTGCATTTCATATAGAATAGGACTAACATTTTGATTGATTTATCGCTTTGAGTGTTATCTTATTGTGAATACATTGTACACTTGCACAATTAACATTAAGGGCAAAACTCAAATAAACAAGATAAGGTGGGGATTTATCACCCTTTCTTAGCCCAAAACCATCTCTAAGTGCACTCACAATCCCAGGCCTAACCAAAGTTGATAGGCATTGGCCCTAGGGACATCTGGGACTCACTAAGAGATTAACCGAGGGTGAAAATTACAAGAACTAAACTCAAGCAAAATTGGTGTCTAAGGAAAGAGGATTGAGAGGTTAAGCCTCGAAAACTCCGTGGTTTGGCATAATTATGTCCCGAGGCTTACGCCCGAATACCTCCCACAGAGTTTTGCCCTTTCTTGGCCGATTAGCTTGTGGTCTATTTCCTGCAACAACCTTCCTCGGAGAATCGACCAGTTAGAAGTCATCTAGGTCCAGGTACCTTAGACTAAGGCTTGGTTATTGTTTCTCTTTCTTTTATTGTTTTTTTATTCTTTTTGATTGTTTTTTTTGTTTATGCATTATTTGTGATTTGCTGTATGTAAGAGTGGGTAAGAGATCCTGCTACTTCCATATTGACCCAAAGCACTTCTCTGCCACTGCATCCAGAACCAGTGATGGCATCACTACATGATAGGTTTTACTCAATCAGAACTTCACTCCCATCTTGTATAAAACTTTCTGAGGCGAATGATAATAACTTTGAGTTGAAACCCTAATTCATCAACACTCTCCAAAATTTCACGATTTGGAATCTGAGACTGTATACTTCTTTGTTAAGAAATTAGAAGAAGTATGCTCATGATGCACATTTCACAGCTAGAAGACGATGCCGTTAAGTTACGTTTCATTGCCTTTTCCCTAAAGGACCTAGCTAAGAAATTGTTATATAGCTTGGCGTGGACTCAGTCATAATGTGGGATGATTTCGTCAAGATTTCTTGAAGAAATTTTACCCAATCCACAAGACTGTCCTCATCAGAAAGAACATCATGCAGTTTAGGCAAGAGCAGAGCGAACCATTCTGGAGATACTTTGAGCGATTTAAAAATCTTTTAGCTTAGTGCCCTCATCATAGTATAGAAAAATGGCGTCAGTATCAGTTTCTCTATGATGGTTTGGATTATCAAACAAAAACTTTGTTAGAAACCATGTGTCAGGGGGAATTCTTGCAAAAGGATGAAAACCAGGGTTGGATTTATTTGAAGATCTAGCTGATAAACCCTACAATAGGAGCCAACCTCTGAGAAGCCAAGGAATTCACAATGTATAGCTTCTAAAGGAGAGCTCCTATTCTTAGAATCATCCATAGCTACTGAAGCTATGATTGCCACTCTGATGAGAAGAATAGAGGCTCTAGAAATAAAAGAGCCAGCCAAAGTCAACCAAATCAACCCACCACCAATTCACAATCCGGGTTGTTCATATTGTCAGGCTCCAAACCATGTTTTCGAAGAGTGTCCCCTTTTCAAGCTCATCAAGTACTGCCGGAACACATGAACGCGGCCTACTCGAGGCCGCAACACAATCCTTACTCGCAGACTTACAATCCCGATTGGAGAAATCACCGGATTTCTCTTTGGCCCTGAACAATTCTCCTAGGCCTAATTTTCCCAACAATCTTTACCATCCTAATCATCTAGAAAACTTTCTCAATCAAGTTTCATCTTCCTCTTTCCAAAATTCGCCAATGGAGAAAAAAGTCAGTAACTCAGAGGAGAGTATGGAGGCATTCCTGAAATCCCAAACCGTCTTCATGTAAAATCAAGGACAAACATTGAACAACCATTCACAGGCCATATCTAGATTAGAAGCTCAGATGAGTCAATTAGCAAACTCTCTAAGTGAAAGCCCAAGGGTACTTTACCTAGTCAACCGCTAGTCAATCCTAAGAATTCCAGTCAAGCTTATGAAGTTCATGATTCTCAAATCAACCAGTGTAATGTGTTCATACACTTAGATCAGGAAAGAAGGTGGACAATTAGGTCAACCAGCCAAAATATTCAATCCAAATTGATCCTACTCCTACCTCCACATCTGCTAGCTCATCTCAATCTGCTCCGCAAACGTCTGACAAGGACACATCTACTGATCAAGTTCACAAGCCTGTAGCACTCTTTCCTAATAGGCTTAGGAATAACAATAGCAACATGCACATGGAAAAGATACTCGAGATGTTCAATCAGGTCAAATTGAATGTGCCTCTTCTTGACGTAATGCAACAAGTCCCTTATGGATTTGTATACTAAGAAGAGAAAAACAAATGTGCAAAAGAAAGTGTTCTTAGCAACTAACATAAGCAAACTTCTATCTGGCCTTATTCTGTTGAAATATAAAGATCTTGGATGTCCTACAATTTCTTGCACCATAGGACAAATAAAAATAGCGGAAAACTTCTTGACCTGGGAGCAAGTATCAACTTGCTATCTCTCTCAGTATACCAGCAACTTGGGTTTGGCGAGCTGAGTCCAACTCTAGTCACTATTCAGTTAGACGATCGATCTATGGAAGTCCCCAAAGGGAAACTCACAGATATCCTTATCGGGTCGGGAATTTCATGTACCCCGTTAACTTCATTATGCTTGAGACCCAACCTGCGTCAAACCCACGGTCTCAAACTCTAGTCATCTTAGGGCTCACATTCCTTACTACAGCTAATGTCATAATGCCATAATTAACTGTAGGAACGGGTCCATGTGATTGATCATTGAGACATGACAAAGGAGGTCAATATTTTCAATCTAGAAAAACAACCCAGGGATACGAATGATCAGACATTTGAGGTCAACTCCTTTGAAAATTTGACAAGTGAGCATGAAGAGAGCATGGAGATAGACATGGAAAACGAGTTTGATCTGGAAGCTGAGGATTTCAATTTAGACCAGATCATTGATTTAGCATTGGATTGGGCGTCAAGCCCAAGTGTTCCTAACTCCAAGACCAAAATTCTAATTCTCCCTTCCAATGAATCCACTCCTTCCTTAAAATTAAAAGTTTTGGCCCAAACACCTCAAGTACGCCTACCTAGGCGGAAGAGATTCGCTGCCAGTCATCATAGCATCCCATCTAACTGGGAAAGAAGAGGAAAGCTTGATGTCAATTTTAATGAAACACAGAGAAGCCATTGGATAGACAATGAATGACATTAAAGGGAAAAATCCAGTGATAGTACAACACCAAATTCATTTGAACGATGAGGCGATTCTTAGGAGGGACCCACAGTGTAGGCTTAACCCGATCATGCAAGATGCTGTGAAAACAAAAATTTTGAAACTGTTAGACAATGAGATAATTTAGCCCATTTTTGATAGTCAATGGGTTAGCCTGGTCCACGCTGTCCCTAAGAAAGCTAGTTCCACGGTAGTAGAAAATTAACAAAAGGAGTTGGTACAAACAAGACTGCCTACCAAGTTTCATGTTTGTATTGACTATCAAAAATTGAATGCTGCTACCCGTAAATACCACTTTTCGCTACCGTTTATCGATCAAATGCTAGAACGCTTGGTTGGACACGGGTACTACTGTTTTCTGGATGGGTACTCAGGATACAATCAGATTCCCATTGCTCCAGAGGACAGGAGAAGACCACGTTCACTTGCCATTCAGAACCTTTGTCTACCGACACATGCCCTTTGGATTATGCAACGCTCCCGCTACATTCCAACGATGCATGCTCAGTCTTTTCTCCTATATGGTAGAGCATTTTCTAGAAATTTTCATGGATGATTTCTCCATCTACGGAGATTCATTTGACCAATGTCTTCATCATTTAAAGTTAGTTCTTCAAAGATGCATGGAAAAGAATTTAACACTAAATTAGAAAAAAAATGTCACTTCATTGTAAGACGGGGGATTGTATTAGGCCATGAGATCTCGAAGAGAGGAATCGAAGTTGACAAATCTAAGATAAAAGTAATTGCTAAGTTTCCACCACCCAGATGCATTAAGGATATCCGATCTTTTTAGGGCATGTTGGGTTCTATCGACGGTTTATTAAGAACTTTAGCAAAATTGCTAGACCATTAACCAACCTGCTTACAAAGAATGTGCCCTTTGATTTTGACGATGGATGTTTGAAATCATGGGAGAAGCTTAAGCAAGAACTGATATCTGCACCCATCATTTCTGCACCTGACTGGACCCAACCATTTGAGATCATGTATGATTCTTCAGACCTTGCCATTGGCGCTATCCTAGGACAATGTATCGATAATCAGCAACATGTGATCTACTATTTGAGTAGGACATTGAATAACGCTCAACAAAACTACACTATGACTGAGAAGGAATTCTTTATCGTAGAATTTGCGTTTGAAAAGTTTCATCCATACCTGCTAGGATCGAAAACTGCAGTCTTCACAAACCACTCTGCGTTAAGATACCTTATGATAAAGAAGAACGCAAAAGCAAAACTTATTCGTTGGATCCTTCTTTTATAAGAATTTGACTTGAAGATTCGAGATAAAGGGTGAAAAACATAGTGGATGATCACTTGTCTAGAATTTTCAACGCACCTATTGAGGAAGAACCGATCAATGAGGATTTCTCGGATGAACACATCCTAGCAATCTTTATGGAACCCTGGTATGCTGACATCGTCAATTACCTTGCCACAGGACAAGTACCCTCTGAATAGACGAAGCAAGATAGATATCGCTTCTTCACCCAGGTACGGTTTTTCTTTTGGGAAGAGCCTTATCTTTTCAAATACTGTCCTTACCAAATCATCAGACAGTGTGTACCAGAGAAAGAGCATAGGAGTGCATTAACTTTCTGCCATGAACTTGCTTGCGGTGGATACTTTGGTCCCCGCAAAACCACCAAAAAGATCTTACAAAGTGGGTTTTATTGGCCTACTTTGTTCAAGAATTCCTTTAACTTTTGCAAGTCATGCGCAAACTGTCAAATGACCGAGAAAATTACAAAGAGAGACATGATGCCCCTAAAACCTATTCTGAAGGTTGAAATTTTTGACATTTAGGGCATTGATTTTATGGGAGCGTTCCCAAGTTCATTCAGCAACTAGTACATCTTGGTTGCAGTGGACTATATCTCAAAATGGGTAGAGGCAATACCGACAAGGATGAATGACAACAGGGTGGTTGTTAAATTTTTGAAAGAAAATATTTTCTCTAGTTTCGGTACCCCAAGCGCTATTATCAGTGATAATGGGACTCATTTTTGCAACAAGGATTTCGAAGCCCTGATGTATAAATACTTTATCACTCATACTACAACGTATCATCCCATAACCAATTGGCAAGTGGAAGTAACGAACAGAGAAATTAAGCTCATCTTAGAGAAAATTGTCGGACAAAATAGAAGGAGTGGTCCACCAAGCTGATAGATGCTCTATGGGCTTATCAGACTGCTTTCAAAATTGTCCTTGGTATGTCTCCATACCGATTAGTATTTGAAAAGGCCTGCCACTTGCCAGTAGAATTGGAACACCGTGCTTTGTGGCCATCAAATAATTGAATTTTGATTTAAACAAAGTAGACGAACTAAGAAACTGCAAATTTCAGAGTTGAAGGAGATACGAAATGAAGCTTATGAAACGCAAAATAACAAAGAGTAGGACCAAGTTCTTTCATGACCAATGATACACAGAAAGAATTTTGTCTCTAGACAAAAAGTTCTACTCTATAATTCACGGCTTCACATCTTCACGGGGAAGCTCAAACTCGTTGGTCCGGGCCCTTCACTCTGCGCACCATCTTTCCACATGGTGCTGTGGTAATTTTTGATCCTAAGAGTGGTGAGAAATTCAGGTAAATGGACAAAGATTAACACTATTTCTCATCACTGAGCCTGAATCACAAGCCGAAAATGTGCTGGGTCTTTTCGACAATCTTATACATCATATTCCATCACAAACTACAAATAAATAAAATAAATAATAATGTAAATACAATATATGATTAGGGGCTCTTTGTAATTATTCTTTGCATGTAAATAATTTACCCTAGCATACTTGTGAATTCCTGTTCGGAAGGAGGAATTGAATTAAGCAAGAGTTCAGAGTAAACCATTTATGTCCTTATGCTGATGATCAAACTCTGAATATGTGTGAAGATTTACTTTACTCCTTCGAATTACCTTTTGTAGCACAAGCTATAATGGGTTGTATCTGCAAGGATGGCTAGCGAAGGAAGCGTTCACAGTTTTTATGTTGAAGTTTTTGAGAAGAAAAACGATGTTTCTTCTTTGTTTTAAAAATGGAAAACAAAACAAAGTAGAAAGAGAGTGAAGAATCATTATAGAGATTTTTTAAGAAAAAGAAAACGGAATGAAAAACGGTGATGTTGGAAAAAGAGAAAGTTTTTAGAAAAGAGTTTTGGAATTTAATAGAGAGAAAGCCATGACTAACTACATTCTACACTACTAACTTACTAATCTCGTTGGGTGATTCATGTGTCATGTAGATTCATTGGCAATAGTACATCTTACTTTGTCAAATCAATATGTTGTCCCCAATTGAGGATGTGTTCTCATCTAGGCTTGGCTAGGTGGCCTCCTTGGATCATCGGCTACCAATAAGTTCTCAATAATGGAACAAAGTATTCACACTTAGGTATGCTAAGTAAGTAAGATTCATTAGTCCATCAAAGCTATAACATGCTAGTATGAAATAAGAACTTGTACAATAGGTTCTACCAGACTAAAGTGATCCATCTTCATGTTCCATCAAGACACTTGTTCAAGAGACAAAGCTCTAAATGAGGCACACATGAATCATATGGAGGTGATATAAAGCATTCACTAGAATTGAAACACTACTCATCTTCATTGAAAATAAAAGACTTGTTAATTACAAGACTAGAAATAAAAATATCCAATGATTCATATGAGTTAGCAATCACCCAAGATTAGTAGTTAGTAGTGTTAGAAGTTAGTTAGTCATGTTAATGGATTAGTTAGCCATAGAAAGAAAAACAAGCAAGAAGACATGATAGAAACAAGTGCAAGAAAGTAAAGAACTTGAAAAGTAAATGCAATAGAACAAGAAAGATTCGAGGAAGGAAAGCTTGAGCCTTTATATTAAGTTGTCACTTCTTCAATTACAGAGATCTCTCTCACCCCTAACTTTCTCTTTTTTGGATCTAGAAGGAGAAATGAAAATTACAGAAAAAGACTAGAGAGAACTTAAAGAAATCCTAACTATTTACCTAAACAAAATGCTATTCTCTCCTCTCTTTTTCACAGAGGCCCTGGGGGTCTATTTATAGGTTTCAGGAGAAGATAACATCCCATAATAGCCGTGGGATCAATCGCTTGATCAACGGCCAAGGTTGTGTCGTGGATCCGCAGCCAGGGCCACTTTTCCGCGACAGCATCTTGGCCGTTGCGCCCCGCGATTGCTCTGACATTCCGTTACGTTACGTGTGCCCAGCTGGAGCTTCTAGAAGTTTGGGATTATGCCTTGGATCATTCCAGAATTGGGCTTCCTTGCTTTGGGCTCCTAAAAACCGCTTTAATTCCTTAAAAATCCCAAGATTTGGGCCTTCTTCTCCATTAAAGAATGGACCTAAAAATAAGAGAGAAAAGCAATAAAAATCCTATTTTTATTACATAAAGTATGGTAAGGTAATATAAAATGATGCAAAATGAACTCCAACCACACCCCCATACCTAGCTTTTGCTCGTCCCGAGCAAAATAAGCAAAGAGAAGAGAAAAACCCTAACTAAATTATTGCACCACTTTCGTAGGTGACACGATTGCACTGAGCTCGTGTAACAAGCTGTTAAACCTCTACGTTACCCTAGAGGAGGAGTGTTGTCTCCTGAGGGCTTTCAGCAGATTGCACCCACAAAATTCAAAGTAAAAGAAAAAAAATGTTAGTGTTTTTTCAAAAAAGAAAAGGAAGAAAAACGTTTATGATCCATTTTTTTAAGAATTTCGGTGATCTTTTGGTTTCAGGTTACCCTAAACTTTTCCTTCTTTTTATAAGCCTCCATTTGAAGTTTCATTTTCAACTTTGGTTAAGTTTTCAAAAATAGAGAGAAAACTAGATTTTGTATCAACCCTAACATATATACATTTATATGTACGAAGAATTGTTTTTAGACTATGGTATATTTATTTATATATATTATTTGTTATATATATATATTTATTTATTTATTTATATATTTACATTTATTTATTCCCTTAGCTTCATTAGGCTTTCTGATTCACCCATGTAGCAAGCCTTTTACCGATGATTCCCAGACCAGACGATTTTAGGGTACCAGATAAGCATACATCCCTAAGGTTCAAGGACTCGATAAAAACTAGGCCACGAATGTTAAGGACTCAACCACCTTTAGGCGTGACTGGTTATGTTTTCTTAAGACACAACTAACCAGTTTAATTGGTGATTAAGTCTTTATTTATTTATCAATATATATATATATATATATCTTTTTTTTATATATATAAATGTAACAAAGTTACTAAGTCCTTGATTAATCCCTCAACAAGTAAATGTATATAGTGCTTTGGAAAAATTCAAAGTCCAACTATCTTTCTATTCTTTTCTTTCTCAACCTAAAGATCCAACAATACTTCTTATTTTGACTTATATTAAGAAATCCTAGTTTAGGCTTTCCCTAATTCCTAAGATCAATTATTCTTTAAAAATGGATCACAGAAATATTTTTTTTTTATAAGAAAATAAAAATCTAAGAAAATCCTAAAAAATCTAGAAAAAATCCTAAAAACTAAAAAAAAATATAAGAAATTAAAATCTAAGAAAATCCTAAAAATCTAGAAAAAAATCCTAAAGACTAAAAAAAAATCTATGTTAGTATCTACCCCCATACCTATCTCATGCATTGTCCCCAATGTATGCAAGTATATATATGCATGAAATAGCTAAAGAAAATATCACCCCCTCCTTCGGCTCGGTCCAATGGTGGTGCTTGGTCCGACCAACTGCGAATGCCGCAGACCCTCCTCGATGCGGTCTAGCCTTCTAGGCGAGTGGTCTGCTCCTCTACCTGCTTCCTCAATCTAACTTGACCCTTAAAGATTTTCTTTATGCCTCGCCAAATGGTAGACATGAAGGCTCGTGAATCAGTTGGGGGTCCTGCTACCAAAAGGCCAGGTCATCATCATCCTCCAAAAGTTCCTCCGAAGAGGACTCAGCCGGGGTATCTTCAGGCTGGACACTAGGGGTCTAGACCGCATGGAGACAACTGTTATAAGCACTTGTTGTCCTTTCTGGTGCAACAAATACTCTATCGTAAGAGTCTAAGACAGCATCTAGTAAGAATTTCTTACACAGACGAGTGATCAAAACTGGATGTGAGTATTTGGCACTGCGTGTGCGCGTGGAGTTTGTGATGATACTGTGAAAGATGGTCATGCTGATGCAATAGTGTGCTGCCTAGTCATGAGATCGTGAACGATTTGCAACACCGGCCCATTAAAGGAGGTCGTATGGTCAAGCCCAGGATGTTGTGTTGGATCTAGCATCCAACGCAATGTATATTGCGAAATGTAGTGCTGGCTTTGAGCCCCCCTATCCTGTTCGGTACAGCGAGCCCCCATTACTATCATGTAGTCAATTAATGGCAAGGTCGTGATGGTGCGGGTTGCTGGGGACTTGTGTGTAGTTCTCCAACATATCAACAGTGATAATAAGGTTCCCAGTAGGCATGTGCACCGTGAATTGGTTGGTGTCAAAGTTATAGAGGCTTGATCAATTGAAACATAGAAGAGCTTGACAAGCTCAGGATAATGGTAAGCCTCATGTGCAGAATTATCATAGACTAATGCATATCAATTCCATTCACGAATCCGATTCAAAAATATGTGGCCATAACCATTAATATCGCTAAAAATTCTAGCAAAGTCTTTCTCAGCAAATATGAATGGGGCCATGACTGAAAATACAAAGGAAATGAGGAAAAATCGCAAACATCCCCCGGATTACGTGGGGGGATACCAAAACCAGATATCTACAGGGGGAACAAGCGATTGGGTTGTAGATCTGAGATCTACAGATAGCAGCGACTGCAGCAAAATTTCACGATGCTCCAGACTCCACCAGATGGTCCGCGATGCGCGACTAAGGCAGAGAAAACGCGGCTCTTTCAGAGAGGCAGGGACTGGGAAAATTGGTGGGGCGGCGCTCTCTTCTCTCTTCTCAGGTCAGATTTCAGATGGTAGGATAGAGAACGAAAGAGAGGTCGGGGGGGATATATAGGGGCCTGAGAAGTGTAGATTTTCAAATTTGCCCTAGGTAAAATTGAAAATTTCAACCCTAGGATAAATTCTGGTTATTAGAAAGAAAAATGAGTATATAAAGGGAAGAAAACCTAAGTGCTATTTAGCACTTAGGTTCATTATTTTTTTCTATATTTTGTTTATTTTATTTTCTTATTTTTTTATTGTTCTTTTAATATATTTTTTTATTATTTATTTATTATTATTATTTTATTTTTATTTTTTATATTTTTTTGTTTTGTTTTATTTTACAAGGTAGGTCCCAAAAAGATTTACAAGAAACACCGAGGGAAAGTGTAAAAGGATTTGGTCACATGTAGATTGGGTCACAAAGACTCAGCTCGAGATATCGTGTGACTCTGACTCTGTGGTGTAGAATGGCTTAAGTCGTTGGTCATTGACTTTGAACATGTTGCCACTCTTTGGATCGAAAATCTCAATAGCACCATGAGGGGAGACTGTTTGTACAATATATGGTCCTGACCACCTGGTTTTCAGCTTACCAGGGAAAAGGTGGAGTCTAGAATTGTACAACAGAACTTTTTGTCCGAGGACAAAATTCTTCCTATGAAGGATTTGTCATGGAAGAGTTTAGTTCTGTATTTAGAAATCCGAGCATTATCGTATGCATCATTTCTTAACTCTTCCAGCTTAGAAATCTGCAACTTCCACAAGTCACCGTTTCTTTAAGTCAAAATTTAACTGTTTGATCACCCAAATCACACGGTGCTCTAGCTCCACAGGCAATGGCAGGGCTTCCAAATATAACTCCATATGGAGATATACCGAGGACAGTCTTGTAGGCAGTCCGATATGCCCATAAGGCATCAACGAGTTTGAGGGACCAGTCCTTACGGTTGTGTCCTATAGTTTTCTCCAATATCAATTTTATTTGTCTATTAGTAACTTCCACTTGCCCATTCGTCTTAGGGTGATTAGCCATGGACAATTTATGAGAAATGGAGTACTTTTGCATTAAGGCATCAAAAGCCCAGTTGCAGAAATAACTCTCGTTGTCACTAATTATCGCACGAGGGTCTTCAAAGTATGAAATGATATTTTCTCTTAAGAATTTGATGACAATCTGGTTATCATTTGTTCTGATTGGAACAGCTTCAGCCCACTTTGAAACATAGCCGACGGCTGCCAAACTGAATTGGTTACCGTAAGACATAAGAAAGGGTCCCATGAAATTGATGCCCCCAAATTAAAAATCTCTACTTCCAAGATCGGTGTAAGGGGCATCATGTCTCTGCGTGTGATTTGACCCGTATTTGACATTTGGCACAGAGTTTGCAAAAATTATGAGCGTCCTTGAAGAGAGTGGGCCAGTAGAAACCACTCTGAAGGACTTTCTCTCGCTGTCTTTCGTAGACCAAAGTGTCCACCACAAGCTAACTCATGACAAAATGTCAAAACGCTCTGATGTTCATCCTTAGGTAGACACCTTCTAATTATCTATTCAGGGCAATATTTGAATAAATATGGTTCATGCCAAAGAAAAATCGTAATTGTGTTATAAAGCGGTGCTTGTCCTGACCTGACCAATTTGAAGGCGTTCGCCCGATTGCGAGGTAGTTTGCAATATCGGCATACTAGGGCTCTTTACACATCATGAAGATGTGTTCATCAGGAAAGTCTTCATTGAGAGGTATTGTCTCAGTTGGTGCATTAGGAATACTCAAAGGTGATCTTCCACCACATTCTCAATGCCCTTTTTATCTTTGATCTCTAAGTCAAACTCTTGCAAAAGAAGTATCCATTGAATAAGCCTAACTTTTGCATCCTTCTTTTGCATCAAGTATCTAAGGGCAGAGTGAACAGTGAAAATCGTTGTCCTAGACCCTAGTATGTATTGGCGAAACTTCTCCAATGCAAACACAACTGCTAAAAATTCCTTTTCAGTCGTTGTGTAATTTAGTTGGGCCTCGTTGAGCGTCCTACTAGCACATAAATCACGTGTTGCCTATTATCAATACGATGTCCTAGAACACGTCTATGGCATAATCGGAGGCGTCACACATGATTTCGAAGGGTCTAGTCCAATCAGGCGCTGAGATTATTGGCATCGAGACAAGTCTTTGCTTTAGCTCCTCCCAAGCTTGTAGACATTCTTCATCAAAATTGAAGGGCACATCTTTTCCTAAGAGATTAGTTAAAGGTCTAGCAATGTTTCTAAACTCCTTAATAAATCTTCTATAGAACCCAGCGTACCCTAGAAATGATCTAATGTCTTTTAGGCATTTTAGCTCAGGGAGCTTTGCTATCACTTCCACTTTTTGATCTATCAACCTCAATTACTTTGTTTGAAATTTTGTGCCCCGGGACAATTCCTTACTTGACCATAAAATGACACTTCTCCCAGTTGAGTGTCAAGTTTTTCTCCATGCATCTTTGTAAAATCACCTTTAGATGATGCAGCACTGGTCAAAGAATCGCCATATATAGAGAAATCATCCATGAAATTTTCAAAATCTTTCCACCATGTTGGAAAAGAGACTAAGCATGCAATGTTGGAACGTTGCGGGAGCATTACATAGGCCGAAGGGCATTCTTCGATATGCAAATGTTCCAAAGGGACAGGTGAAAGTAGTCTTGTCTTTATCCTCGGGAGCGATAGGGATTTGATTGTATCCTGAATATCCATCCAGAAAATAATAACTCATGTCCAGCTAGTCTCTCGAGCATCTGATCTATGAACTAAAGAGGAAAGTGGTCTTTACATGTGGCAGCGTTCAATTTTCAGTAATCAATACAGACTCGAATCTTCGTTGGAAGGCGAGTTTGTATTAATTCCTTCTTATCATTTTCTACCACAGTAAAGCCTGCCTTCTTGGCACAGCGTGGACTGGACTAACATATTGGCTATCGGATATGAGATAATAATCTCATTGTCTAGTAACTTCAAAATTTCAGCTCGAACAGGCTCTTGCATGATTGTGTTTAGTCGACGTTGTGGGTCGCGTTTTGGCTTTGAATCTTCTGTTAAGTGAATTTGGTGTTGAACAATGATGGACTGATGCCCTTTATATCAGCCATGGTCCAACCAATGGCGTCTCGATTTTTCCTTAACACCGTAAGAAGATCCTTTTCTTGTTGTTTCGTAAGATGAGACGCTATTATCAAAGAAATAGCTTCCTTTTCACCCAAGTACTGGTACTTGAGATGACTAGGAAGAACTTTAAGCTTGGAAGAGGGGATATATTCTATCGATGGTTGTTCTTCTTGTAAGGGAGGATAAAGGTTGCGTTGGTTGCCCACTCCACTGTGGATTCGATGATCTGTTCAAGGTTGAAGTCATCTGACTCTAATTCAAATTCTCTATCAGACTCATATTCAATTTCCTTGTCGTGTTCACTTGTTAATCCTTCAATTAAGTTCACTTCAAACAACTGATCATCCAAGTCTCGAGGTTTGTTTTCCCAGGTGAAAACATTTACCTCTTTTGTCATATCACCAAAAGTCAGACGCATCGACCCGTTCTTACAGTGTATGATTGCATTTACGGTGGCTAGGAAAGGTCGTCCTAGAATGACAGAGGTCTGAGCTTTCGGATTGTGTTCGGGTTGTGTCTCCAGAATGATGAAATCCACAGGGTAAATGAATTCCCCGACCCATATTAGGACACCTGTAATCTCCCCCTTGGAATCTTTACAGATCGATCAGCCAACTGTATAGTAACTCTGATTGGATGGAGGTCGCCCAGCCCGAGTTACTGATACACAGAAAAGGAAAGCAAATTGATGCTGGCTCCTAGATCAAGTAAGGCCCAGTTTATCGTGGTCTGTCCTATGATACATGAAATGGTTGACTCCCGGGGTCTTTGTATTTTACAGAGATGGGCCCAGTTAACAACTTACTTATGTTTGATGCAAGGAAGACCTTCTTTGGGATATTTGTTTTTCTTTTCTTGGTACACATATCTTTTAAAAATTTTGCATATGAAGGGACTTGTTGTATGGCATCAAGAAGGGTCACATTGATCTTAACCTGATTGAACATTTTCCAAATCTTCTCCATTTGAGCATTAGTCTCGTTATTTGCTAGCCTATTAGGGAATGGCACAATAGGCTTGTAAGGTTGCTCATTTGTTTTGCTTTTGTCATTGGACTTGGAGGTTGATGGTTGTGAACTTCAAGATGGGTCACTTTGAGTTGGATGTATAATTATAGGAGAACTTGACACTGATTTATTAGGAACAGGCTGACTAGGAACCTGATTGTTAACTTGTTTTCCAGATCTCAAGATATGAACAGTATTGCATTATCTTGGACCTATGTCTTAAGCTTCGTAAATAGGAAAGGGGTTCTTAGGATTAGGCAATGGCTGACTTGACAGTGTTCCCTTTTGTCTTTCATTTAATGAGTTAGCCAGTTGACCTATTTGAACCTCTGACCTATTGATGCTTAGTTGTGGTTGTTCATCATTGAGGCCTGGGTTTTGGGCAAGGTTTCAATCATTTTTTCCAAATCTGACAATTTTTTATCTGGATGACTCTGTGGTTGTTGTTGCTGTACGTTGGCTGGAAGTTATGTTGGTAATTGGATTGAAAATTCGAGTAATTCTGGTGGAAACTGGGTTGATAAGACTGAGCAGGGTATTGGTGTGAAAATTGTTGCCTTAGTTGCTCATGACCAGACTGACTCTATGAAAATTTGGATGGTTCCTCCATCCCGGGTTGTATGTTTTGAAGTATGAATTGTAGTTGGGTCTGGCATATGCTGCATTTATATTTTCAGGGTACATTTGAGCTTGGTAAACAGGACACTCCTCAAACAGGTGATTGAGAAATGGCAATAGGTACAAACTGGATTGATCATCGGTGTTGGGTTGACCTGGTTCACTGAATTGGGTTCCTTAGCCTCGAGTAGTTTTAGCCTCTTCATCAACTGTGTTATTTTTACCTCGGCAGCTATAGAGGATTCAATTGAATGCATACTAGTTCTGGAAGTGGTGGGATTAGTTTTTCGGGGCAAGACTCCTACTGAATGGCTTTTTCTGCTAAAGCTTCAAATAGGTCCCAACACTGATTCTCATCTTTCTTCAAAATTTTTCCTTGACACATAGTCTTAAGGAGCGTCTTAGTTTGGTAGTCTACTCCGTCATAGAGAATTTGGTACTGCCGACACTTCTCTATTCCGTGATGAGGACATTGGGTTAGTAAATCTTTAAACCGTTCAAAATAATTCTAGAATGGTCATTTATTTCCTGCTTAAACAGTATTATGTTTTTTCTGATGAGCCATTTTTTGAATGGGATAAAACTTCTTAAGAAAGACCTTGACAAAATCATCCCATGACGAGATAGAACTAGCAGGCAGATTATATATCCACTTCTTGGCTATATCCTTAAGGACGAAGAGAATGAACCTTAATCTAATGGCGTCTTCCCCTAGTTGGGAAATTCTCATCATCAAACATACATCTTCAAACTCACGAATGAAGAAATACGCGTCCTCAGATTCTAGGCCATGAAACCTAGGGAGTGTGTTCATGAACTGAGGCTTTAACTCAAAATTGTTTCCATTTGCCTCAGGTAGAAGAATGCATGAAGAAAGTGAAGTGCGAATTGGGTAGACTTGTCATGGAGAGAAGTATGGTTCGCCATGATTGGGATTATATTATGAAGTGGTGTGTGTGCAACTGTAGCATTCCTAACAAATCTTGATGAAATTGGATCCGGTACCACTCTTGCATGCACAATCACTGACAACCTTCACCAAACAAACAAGCGAAAAAGAAAAATAACAACCAAAAATAAAGAAAAACAATCATAAGCTATCTAGGATCCCTGGACCTAGACGACTCCTAACTGATCGATGAACCGAAGAAGGTTGTTGCTCGAATCAGACCACAGCTAATCAGCCAGGCGGGGCAAAATACGGTGGGAGGTATCTGTGCGTAAGCAACGGGCCTTAATTATGCCAAACCACGGTATCTTTGAGGCTTAACCTCTTAATCCCCAACCTTAAACACTGATTTGATTGGAGTATGAATCAAAACAATTTTCAACCACGGCTAATCTCTTATCGAGTCTGGATGTCCTTAGGGGCCAACGTCTATCAATTTTTATTTAAAAGCTTGGGATTGTGAGTGCTCGGAATGTTGTTTTTGGGCCAAGAAAGGTTGATTAAATCCCCACCTTATCTTGTTATTGGGGTGGTGCCCTTAAAATCAATTTTTGCAAGTGTACAGTATATGCAAATAAGATTCACTCAAAGCGATTTAAATCAACCAAGAGATGAGTCCTATTCTATATGCTATGCGAACATACCTTGCTCCAACACTCTTCAACAGTAAAGTAAATGAATTGAAAAGACACGTGTCTAAAATGCAAACGTCTAATCAATTTTTAAACTTTTCAACAAATGTTTTACTGTTGGTTTATTTGCAGGCTCCTAGTGATGGCATACAAGAAATAAATTTACAGCAAGCTATATTTTTACAAAGCAAGCAGCCCTGCAAAGAAAATTGTGAGTAGTGAACTCCTCCTTGCCGCGTATCCACGGCCAGAGCCGAGAAAACATGACAATTCAGAGGGTACTTGGTCTCTGCTTTCTAGAGCAGACCCCAAGACCACTTATATGTTACTGCAAGTCTTTTTTTCCTGTTTCCTCAACCTGTAACCTGTAACAGAGAAGAGAAAATTCGTTTTAGTTCCAAAACATACAAAAATCGTTGCCCTCCCCAGCAATGGCGCCAAAAATTTGTTCGGAAGGAGGAATTGAATAAGCAAGAGTTCAGAGTAAAACGTTTATGTCCTTATGCTGATGATCAAACTCTGAATATGTGTGAAGATTTACTTTACTCCTTCGAATCACCGTTCGTAGCACAAGGTATAACGGGTCGTATCTGCAGGGAGGGCTAGCGATGGAAGCGTTCACAGTTTTTTATGTTAAAGTTTTTAAGAAGAAAACGAAGGTTCTTCTTTGTTTAAAAATGAAAAACAAAACAAAGTAGAAAGAGAGTGAAGAATCTTTGTAGAGTTTTTTTAAGAAAAGGAAAACGGATAAAAAACAGAATGAAAAACGGTGATGTTGGAAAAAGAGAAAGTTTTTAGAAAAGAGTTTTAGAATTCGATAAGAGAAAGCCATGACTAACTAACACTCTACACTACTAACTTACTAATCTCGTTGGGTGATTCATGCCTCATGTAGATTCATTGGCAATAGTACATCTTGCTTTGTCAAATCAATATGTTGTCCCAATTGAGGATGTGTTCTCATCTAGGCTTGGCTAGGTGGCCTTCTTGGATTATCGGCTCCCATAGGTTCTCAATAATGGAACATAAGTATTCACACTTAGGTATGCTAAGTAAGAATGTAATATTCATTAGTCCATCAGAGCTATAACAAGCTAGCATAAAACAAGAAACTTGTACAATAGGTGTCAGTATACTAAAGTGATCCATCTTCATGTTCCATCAAGACACTTGTTCAAGAGACAAGGCTTTAAATGAGGTACACATGAATCATATGGAGGTGATACAAAGCATTCACTAGAATTAAAACACTACTCATCTTTATTGGGAATAAAAAGACTTGTTAATTACAAGACTAGAAATAAAACAACCAATGATTCATATGAGTTAGCAATCACCCAAGAGTTAGTAGTTAGTAGTGTTAGAAGTTAGTTAGTCATATTAATGGATTAGTTAGCCATAGAAAAGAAAAACAAGCAAGAAGACATGGTAGGAAACAAGTGCAAGAAAGTAAAGAACTTGGAAAGTAAATGCAACAGAAAAAGAAAGATTTGAAAAGGAAAGCTTGAGCCTTTGTATTGAGTTGTCACTTCTTTAATTACAGAGATCTCTCTCACCCTCACTCTCTCTTTTCTAAATCTAGAAGGAGAAAATGAAAATTACACAAGAAGACTAGAGAGAACTTAAAAAATCCTAACTATTTGCCTAAGCAAATGCTATTCTCTCCTCTCTTTTTTACAGAGGTCCTGGGGATCTATTTTTAGACTTCAGGAGAAGATAACATCCCATAACAGCCGTGGGATCAATCGCTTAATCACGGCCAAGGTTATGCTGTGGATCTGCGGCCAGGGCCGCGTTTCTGCGGCAGCATCTTGGCTGTTGCGCCAGCAATTGCTCTGACATTCCGTTACGTTACGTGTGCCCAGCTGGAGCTTCTAGAGTTTGGGTAATATGTCTTGGATCATTCCAGAATTGGGCTTCATTGTTGTGGCTCCTAAAAACACCTTAATTCCTTAAAAATCCAGATTTGGGCCTTCTTCTCCATTAAAGAATGGACTTGAAAAATAAGAGAGAAAAGCAATAAAAATCCTATTTTTATTAACATAAAGCATGGTAAGGTGATAAAAATGATGCAAAATGAACTCCAATCAATTCCTTTTTTACCCTAGGGCTAAAACAGGAAATTTCACCTTGTTCTCCCCCTATTTTAACCTCTCTCATCTTGTTCTTGTGCCTCCACATCCAAAACAAATCAGATCTGGAAAGTGCACGACCCAGCGCAGCCCTCCTCCAAATCTCCTCCCCTCCTTCTCCAAAGGGCCATGCCCCCTTCCCTGGCCGCGTTTCTGCGGCTCCTCTGAGGCTAGAGCCGCAACGCCAGCTCTCCTTCCGGCTATCTCTTCGAGTAGATCTCATATCTGCTCTCGAATTTTGGGTTCTTCTATCTGGATTGCTCCGGGCAATCTGTGGTTGGTTTCCCCCAAGGTTTCTAGGGAGGTTTGCAATTTTCAGTCCCTAATCTCTATTTTTAAATTCAGATCTGTGCCATGGCCCCTGTGATTTTTCCTGAGAAAGATTTCTCACAGATTTTTAGCGATGTTCATGGGTATGGTGCTGTATTTCTAGATCAGATTAGGGAGAGACAATGGTATGGATTGGTTTATGATAACACAGATCTTGATGCCTACTATTGCCCAGACTTAGTAAAAAATTTCTATTTGGGTATTGATGTTACAACCATTGACCATGAACACTTTGTTGTTCATCTGGATCACGGGGACCTTAAGGTCACCCGAGATACTATTGAAGCAGTCACCCAAGTCCCATCCTCCCCTCAGCATGCTGCACCACTGCCCTAAATAGATTACATGACTTTGATGGGCATACGTTGCACTGAACTAGATCATAGTTTTCGAGCAAATACCACATTCTGTAGCATTCATTGCATTGGACGTTGCATCCAACGCAATATTTTGGGTATTAATCATACAACTTCTTTCTACAGACCAGCACTTCAAATAATTCATAGCCTCATAACGAGGCAACACAAATCTATTTGAACACCATGCTTTTGCAGTAGTTCATTGCTGACTCCCAATGCACAAGGGGTGCGAAATATACTTTTCCCGTTTTGGTGACCCGTCTATGCAGAAACTTTCTGCCAGACGCGGAATTTTTGAGTATGATAGAGTATTAGTAACCCCTGAACGCATTATCAATACATATAACAGCTGCCTGCACTCGATCTGGACACCTACTATCCAGCTCGAAGATGTTCCTGTTGAGTCATCATCAGAGGAACAAATGGATGCGGAAGATGAGCCCCAATTTTTTGCGACAATAACCCCCTACTGAGACAAATGCATTCATGTCCTCCATCTGGAAGGGCATGAAAAAGATTTTAAGGGACAGATTAGACTTCAGAGATAGTTAGAAGATCAAGACGCTAGGCTGAAACGCATTAAGGATACCCTATCGGTTGGCCCTAGCACTTCGGCCGGTCTGAGTAGACAGAGACGGTGAGATCGTTGTTTCTACCTATTTTTTGCATTTACATTAACATGTCATACATTGAGAACAATGCATTAGATAGGTGTGCGGGAGGAAATATGAATATCTAAAAATAATTCTTTTTCCTTAGAATTTCTTTGTTCTTTTCTTTTTCCTTTAAAAAAATAAAATAAAAAAATAAAACATTGTTTGGGTATTGGAGAATTTTTGAAGTCTTTTGTAAAAATACAAAATAGTTATAAAGTTTAAGGAAACCCAAGTTAGAAATTCTTTACTTTAGTCTAAATAAAAGAATATTAGTTGGATTGGTAGTTTCGGAGGAATTAGGAAAAGAGATAATCTCTTTAATTTTGCCTTAGTAAATATGCATTGACTACATACACTCTTGGAATTTATAGATAAAAACTCTAAGTGCCAAAAAAAATGTATATATACAGTCATAAGCCCGATTAAGCTGAATAATTGTGCCTCAAGAAGCATAATTACTCATGCCTAAAGGAAATAAACCTTAATTTCATGGCCTAGTTTACTTAAGTATTTAACCTTTGGGGTGTTTTCTCACCTGGTGCCCTAAGTCTGCCTGGTTTGGGAGTCATCGGTTAAAACTCATTACACAAGTAAATTAGAAAGCCAAAGAAAATTAGGGACAAAAATGGTACATAAATAAACACTATTAATTTTGTGACATTAGAGTTTGAGTTGAAATTTTCAAGTAAATCATCACTTTACACAATACATATTTTTAAGAAAAAATAAAAGAATTAGTTTGAAGTACGAAATTCCTCTTAAACTTAAATAAAAATCATATTCTTGCATGAATACCAAAGTATAGGAAGTACTAATGAAGGTTAGACCTAACACTTGTAATTATTTAGTTATTTTTACTAACGAAATTAAAAAGCCTTTTTTACTTTAAGAAGAATTTACCAAAAACCAGCACTTTAATTCTTTTCTTGGATTTTGTGGATGCAATCTACTGAAAAATCTCAGGAGACAAAACTCCTCCTTTAGGGAAAACCTAGAGGTTTAACGGCTTGTTGCACATGCTCAGTGCAATCGTGTCACCCACGAAAAGGGTGTAATAACTTTCTTAGTTTAGCTTTCTAGTTTCTTTTGTTTTGCTTAGGGATGAGCAAAAGATAAGTGTGGGGGTGTGATTAGTATTTATATTCACATATTTTCATCACATTTTCACATTTATCTTAATAAAATTCTGTTCACTTGTTTCTCCTTGTTTCTAGGTACATGGCTTGAAGAAGAAAAGAGGCCAAAACTCTAACGTATTTGAGGAGGTCTTAGAGCCAAGAAGAAGCCCACACTTGAAGCCAAAGATCTACTGAATAGGGAGTAGAAGTCAATGCAATTGATGCACCAACTGGCCCCTCTCCTTGGCACCAGTCTGCACGCTCTGGCACAGGCAAACTGGCACCAGCATGGCCACGAAAACGCGACCCAGGCCACATTTCCACGGCAACCCTGGCGCCACTCTCACTCCGTGCCCCCATGCTCCGGTGCCTATAAATACTTCACTAAATTTTCAGAGGAGGGGATATCCTGAGAATAGGAGTTCTTGTTAGTTGTTTGTTGTATTTTTCTTTGTTTTTTGTGTTCTTTCTTTGTTTCTTGTATTAAGTTAGCCATTAGGGGGGGGGTGTGTGTGTGTGTGTGTGTGGTGTGTGTGTGTGTGTGTGTGAGAGAGAGGAGAGAGAGGAGAGAGGTGAGTGAGTGAAGCTTGTATCTTGAAGGTGACATTCAATACAAGTGAATTCTTTCTTTACCACATTGTTCTTTGTGTTTTTACCTTACTTTTACTACATTAGTTTAGTATGTTTTCTCTCCTTTCATCTTCTCTCTTGTTTTCATTTATCATCTCTAACTAATTTCTTTATAGAATGGCTAACTAACTACTAACTCACTAACCTCTAGTAACTTACTTGAACAACCCATATGAATCATAAGTATCAAACAAGCCTTTTGCAAATAAGAGCTATGATATCTTACAATGAGGGTTTTAATTCTAACTTACAAATAAGTAGACTCACTTTCTTATTACATACTTGACTTCTAAGTTTTTGATGATCTATAGAATTGTTACTCTCTTGATTTTTGTAAATTAGTAGAACTCTAATGCATCCTTACTGATACCAATAGAGGACTTGTTTCTTCCTCCATGCTCACCTTCAAATGGATCTTGATGGAGGAATGTTCGAGTTCTGCTGTATGAAGCATGATGATGGAAGAAACTTTAATTCGATCTACCACATGAAAAGTTCTTATACACAAGGTTTGTGTTTGCCTATGATCCATTGTGAGACTATTTCTTCAAAAAGTTAGAGGTTAGTGGAGCAATTAGTTGAAGGTTAGCCATGCATCTTTTCCATCTCTAAAAAATACAAACACTCTTCCAATAACAAAAAATGTCAAACTATCTCTATAATCTTTCTTGTTTTCCTTTCAATTCATTCTTTAAACAAAAAACATCTTTTCTATAAACAAGAAGACCGCACATCAAGCTTCTATCGCCTCCACTCCTCGTGAAATTACACCTAGAGGGGGTTGAATAGGTGCATAGCTATCAAATAAAAATTCTAGACAATTTAATATGAAACAATGCAATCGATCACTCAAATAGGACTTAAAGGCAAAGTCCCTGTGAAGGGCTCTGAACTTCTCCTCGTGATTCCTCTAGATAAGAGTTATGGTCTCAATTGCTATATTGTTGAGATGAGTATTGATCGACAAGAATAAATGAATGAAACAAGTAAATAGAGACAATAAACCAATCACATACAAAAAGATTTGTTCCGAGATTCGAGCCACTGCTCTACGTCCCCGCCTTCATCATCATGAAGGATTTCACTATCCATTATTAGATCCTCCACAAAGGAACCTTAAAATAAGGAATTACAATCACTCAGAGTACACAACTCCCCAACTCAATCCTCTACACACCAGGGCAGCACAAAACCAATTGAGATAACAAGCTCTGGTGATCAAGAGATCACAAACACTCTCTTTGCAACTCTCTTACAAAATCCTATAGAGATTGTAAACTTGAAGTTCAAACATGTAAGTGAGAGTGAAAATCAGAAAGAGAGATTTTAAGAGCAGAAAAACTCATTAAAATTTTGAAAATAAGAGCACAAAAGAAACTTGAAATTTTTTTCTCTTTGAAAGCAAAACTAGATTTTCAATAGAATTTGTTGTTATGAAATATTCAATCCCAATGATCCTTTATATAGGTTTTAGAAAAGCACTTTTAGAATAGTTTTATCAAGTCTAAGAAGAAAAAATTGACCCTAAAAATTCAACTTTCCACATTTTAAAAAAATATGTTTAAAAAACAGATTTAAAAGAACTGGCTATTATTGCTAATCTTGCAGCCTGTCGGTGGACCGACCGGTCGACCGGCAATTCAAAAAATTTGACCGTTGGCTCTCGGTCGACCGGTCGGTCAACCGTGTTTAACCGAGATCAAACTAGTTACAGTCGGTCGACCGCCCGGTCGACCATAACAAGAACCAGTCGACCGGGAATGTGCATAACATGCATACCCCAATTGCCAGAGGTTCGGTTGACTGTGCGTCGACCGTTCTGGCCTGTTATTGGCACGGTCGATCGCCCGGTTGACCAACCTAGGCCAAAATTGGGTCAGGTAATTCTTGAAGATAAAAAGAAATTTCAAATAATTTTTGTTTGAATTTTGAAAGAGAGAAGACATGTATAGCCATGAGATACAAGTTCTAAACTGAGATAGAAATTTCTAAGAAAATGTGGAACAAGTATCAAAGCTAAATATGTCAAAACTATATTTTTGTAACGTGCACTTTTGTGTGTGTATATCTTTGAGCCTCAAATCTATATTATACTCTTTAACAAGCTAGTTTCTTACAAGGTTCTAATCGACTACAAGAATCTTCATGCGGGCATCTCTGATAGTGATGTTGAGCGACGCTGAGTGCTTTGAGCTATAATCCCGTTCTTGAATACCCTTGAGCCATCAACACCTTCCTTTAGAAGAAGAAACCTGTTAGATCTTCTTGAATCCTAAAATACACTCTTGAATTTGATTAGTACCAAATAACTTCATAGGTTTTATTATCATCAAAACACAAAACTGGGGATTGTAACCTTTAGGCCAACACCTCGTGGACACGACCCGTATAAGCCACTTCGCTATTATGGAAGAATCGCTAAAGCTACCACATCGAACATTTCTCTTTTACTTATTTTTGTGCATGCTTTTAGTGATCACTTAGGCATGCTCGACTTTAAAATATAATCTATTCTTCTAAGTTGAAGATAGGTGCATGTCTATATAGTTGAGAGAAGAGTGACAAGGCTAAAGACTTACATTTGGCTTTGTTTTTTTTTCCTTCAATGTTTACATCATGCATCATAATATCACCAATGTTTGGTCAGCTAGTTGTCGATTGACCATGATGCGATTGGTTGAAGGAGGAAGCTCTTCTTTTTTACTCTTCCAATATCTTGGACCTCAAACCCTACTCCTTCTGATTGTCAGGGTGAAGCTCTGATCAGAGGTGCAGTGTTTAACCTGATTATGAGAAAGGTGAAAAATCTAAAATCGAAGTTTCTAACTTTATCTCATCAATATTAACGTCATGCATCATAATGTCAATAATTTTTGGTCGGCTTGGTGTTGATTGACTGTGATGTGATCCGGTGAGGGAAAAAGCTCTTCTTTGGTGCTCTTTCAAACGTCTTGAATCTCAAATCCTAATTCATCTGATTGATCAGGGTGAAACTTTGATCAGAGGTGTATGTCAACTTGATCATGAGAAAAGTGACAAAGCTAAAATCAAAGTTTCTAACTTTGTCTCTTTAATATTAACATCATGCATTATAATATCAATAATGTTCGGTCGGCTTGGCGATCCGGTGAGGGAAGAAGCTCCTCTTTGGCGCTCTTCCATAGATCTTGGATCTCGATTCATCTGATTGATCAGGGCGAAGTTTTGATCAGAGGTGTAGTGTTAATCTGATCATGAGAAAGCCCCTTTAAGGATAGTACTTCTTCAAGAATCTACCATTGATCGACATCATGAGTGTATGGCCATCTGGAGTTATAAGACGGTATGCTCCATTTGAGTAGACTGATTCTATTACAAATGGTCCTTCTCATTTGGTTGGAATTTTTTTTCATCTGATGTGTCATAACCATGGGTCTTCTGCCAGCTAAGACAAGGTTTACACTTCTTGAAAATCCGTTCTCTAACCTTCTTATTGAAGGCTCTGGTATTCCGTGTTTGATAGAGCTCGTTTTGTTTTTGGGCTTGTAGACGTTTGTTGTCTAAAGCTTCCAACGTTTGGAGGCGTAATCGGTGCCTATCCACATCTGTCATCCAAGTTATCAAGGTAACTCACAGAGATGGGATTTGAATCTCTAGTGAAAGTACGGCTTCACATCCGTATACCAAGAAAAATGGCGTGACTTTTGTCAGGGTTCTCACCGTTGTGTGATAAGCCTATAGGCATTCGCCTAATTTGTCATCCCAGTCACATTGAATATTTTACATAAATGTCTTGAGAAGCTTTCCAATAGTCATGTTAAAGGCTTCTCTGCAAGACTGTTAGCTGATGGAGAGTATGTTGTTGATGACATACTTTGGATTCTGAATTTATTACAGAACCTCTGAAATGCTTGGTTGAGAATTGGTGTCTATTATGGTGGACGATTCGTCTGGTACACCAAAGTGATATAGCACATAATGCTTGATGAATTTGATCACGTTTGATGTCTTTACTTTCTTCAGGGAACAGCTTCTGCTCATTTAGAGAATAATCAATTATGGCCAAGATGAAGTGGCGTCCTTTGGATGTTGGAGGGTTGATGGGTCCGATAACATCCATTCCCCATATCTCAAATGGCCATGAAGAGGGCATTGGATGAAGATGTCCCAGTGCTTAATGGACAAAGTCACAGTGGATCTGATAGGTATAGCATCGCTTAGCATAGGCGACGGTATTAGGGATCATCTTCGACTAATAATAGCCAAGTTTTCTAAGTTGGTCTTCGAGCTTGGGTCTGGGCTAGTGAGCTCCACATACCACCATAAGCTTCTTTTAGTGCCTCCTGTGCCTCTTTGTGTGAAAGGCATTGGAGTGAGATTCTATCGTACGATCGGCGATACAATGTTAGCCTGATCGCCTTATAATAGAATCGAGGAGCTTCCTTTCTGATGGCAGCTGCATGCTTAGGGTTTTCAGGCAATATGTCGTACAATACGAAGTCAACGTAGGGGAATCGCCAATCCCTATGTTTGAAACTTGTCGAAGTCTCAAAAATCTCTTTAACTTGAAGGTCTCCTTTTTGAGTTTTACTGCCTTCAAGGGCGAATTTACAACAGTACAAGTTGCGACTGTAGATAAGCACTTCCTCTGTGGCTCCAGCTGGAAGAGCCAATAAAGCAACGAAGGACGCCAGTGCATGTGCATTTTGCTGACGTGATACATGGTCAATGTAGAAGTATTTAAACTTCTTTGCCATGTCAATGGTCATGTTGTGATAAGGCACCAAGTCTTCATGTCAGACTTCATACTCCTCGCAAACCTGGTTGATGATGAGCTTTGATCACTATATGCTTCGAGATTTTTGAATCCAATCTCTTCAGCAAGTTGCATCCTAATCAAGAGAGCATTGTACTCCGAGACATTGTTGGAACACGGCTCAGTAATAAAAATGCACAGGGTATCATGTAATTATTTGGGGAAATAAGTACTACGCCCACACCTGCGATGATACTTCCCTTGGGACTTGTTTTTGACGCTCCATAGAAGAATAGTTTCCACACTTATTTTTCTGACTAGGCATTGATCAAGTTAACTTCTGCAATCTCATCAGGGAATCATCATAAAGTTTTGAAGTTCCTAGAACTGGATGGTCCGCTAGGAAATCTGTCACAGCTTGACCATTTATCAACTTTTATGGTATGAATTGAATCTCGTATTGTGAGATCAATATGGCCCATTTCGCTAATATGTAGTTCGACGAAGATGGTCTTATCATGAACAATCGCAAGGGATTAACTTTGGAGATGACATGAATGTTTACCCCATAAGGTAGTGTTGCATCTTCTGGATGGCAAAAACTAGCGCTAAACATTTCTTCTCGATTGGTTGTAACGATGCTCCGCCTTAATCATTGTTCTACTTAAATAGTAGATGGCATATTCATGGTTTTGATAATTATTTTGAACTAGTAAGCTCCCAAGGAATGATCCATAGCTTGAACATATAACAAGAAAGGTTTTCCTGATATTGGAGCTACCAGAATGGGAGATATGTGAGATACTCCTTTATCTCTTCAAATGCTTCTTGGTAAGCGCTGTCCCAAATGAATGAGACTCCCTTCTTCATTAGTTTGGTGAAAGGTTGGTAGCGCCCTGAAAGATTCAATATAAATCTCCAGATATATACCAATCGTCCTTGTTAGTCTTTGAGTTCCTTGAGATTTCTCAAAGGTTCCATCTCTTGGACAGCACGGATTTTCTCTGGATCCAGGTGAATTCCCATGGATGTGCAAAAATCTGAGGAATTTGCCACTGGCTACCCTCAGGAAGAACTTCGTTGGGTTCATCTTCAACTGGTGAGCCCGCATGATATCAAACACTAATTTCAGGTCTGCGAGATGATCGCCTTTGTTACGGCTTTTCACAGCGATATCATCGTCATAGCATTCTACGGTCTTACGTATATGCTCATGAAGATCGCATTCATGACACTTGATAAGTTACACCAGCGTTCTTCAAGCCAAAGAGCATTACTGTGTATCAGTATACCCCCAAAGGAGTCCTGAAAGAGGTGTGTCATCTTCAGGGTACATCTTTATTTGATTATACCTTGAGAAACCATCTATGTAAACATCCTCTCAAAATTCACGTATTGTCAATCATAACATCCGTGATCGGGAGAGGGAATTCATTTTTTCAACAAGCGACATTTAGATCACGATAGTCGATGCAATTCTGGATCTTTTCATTTTTTAGGAACGGGAACTATATTGGCCATGCAATCTGGATGTTGCTCTTTCCTGACAAAACTGGATTCTATGAGCTTCTTGACTTCTGATTCGATTGCTTCCATGATCTCGGGATGAAACTGTCATTATTATTGTTTGATTGGTTTGGCGTTCGGGTTGATGTTGAAATGATGCATAGCAATCTGGGGATCGAGCCTTGGCATATCCTTATAATTCCAAGCGAAGGCATCTTTATACTCTCATATGAAATGTATTAAGTCTTCTTTCTTGGGAGGTGACAAGATCTCACTTATGAAATGTGCTTGGAGTTAGCCTCATCTTCAAGATTTATCTGAGTCTCTTTATCCTCAGTGGGTGGTTCGCGTTGTTTAGAGCGTATACCCCGAAGAGTATTTAAGTATTTAATCCATGATCAATGTTTGATTGGATTAATTCTTCAGATTTAAAAGTATCTTCTCTGTCATCTTCTAAATGATTGGTTGATACCATGCTCACCAAGAGACTTTCAAAGATATCACTGATGCTGACATCTGAGTCCCACGATGATGTGGCTGACGAGCTATTACGATAGACCTCTTCTTCAGATTCAAAATCTGACGAGACTGTTGTAGATACATATCGAGTCCTCTTCGGGTCTTGTAATAATAATCAGGGTCTTTTTCTTTTGGTACAAATGAATGAAGTAATGTTTGCTTTCACTAACCAAAATTAAGGCCCAATTCCTTGGTAAAATCATACCCCATTCTTTTCATTATGTGATATGACTTTTATCCATAATGAAAGAATTATGGAGACTCAGAATTACCCCCTGAGCTTTCACAACTTATAGGCTCAGACTGGATTCTTCCAATAGAATTGGCTTTTGACTTTTACTTTACTGGTACTTCAAAGAGAACTTTGTGTGCATCTCTGATCTTTTAGCGTACCATAAGGATGACTTTACACAAAATGTCAGGGCATTCATTGCTGACCAGGGTCACCATCTACGTCAGTACCATGTCTGACGGCACAGAGTCAGAAGCAAAGCAGAGAAGTAAACTAAATCTAAATTTTCATTGATAAAACCACTCGCTTTAACATTAGCAGTGGTATTGAAATCGAGCTTATCAATGCTTGTTACAATGAGATTTATTTCTCAGAGATACTCTTCTTCTTCTGGCTCTGTTTCAGCTTTGTTGCCAGAGTCGTGTTCTTCTGGGTGCTGATTCTCATCAGTTTCAAGAGAATCCTGATAGAGGAGGGAATCAGTGAAATAATTCTCGACCCCCTTCAACGGATGCCTTTCAGTAATCAACGTTCTCAATTTTTTATCTTCATCAACATATTTTATCACTTGACGAAGAGTGGATGGGATGATGGAGTTGCGATAAATCCAAGGTCATCCCAATAGCAAGTTGTATGAGGTGTCAGCGTCAATGACGTAACATGTCACCTCAGATCTCAGGTCCCTATTTTGACATCTGAGCTTGGTTTTTCTCATCGGGCGCGTACCATTGGCGTTGAAGTCATATATAGTTATCTGAGTGGCGCTTAATCAGTGGGTGAGGATTCCCAATGCTGCAAAACCTTGTGGGGGAATAATGCTCAACGCGGATCCCGAATCAACCTAAACACGACTCACTTCAGATGATCGTATATATCCTGTACAATACAGGGGCCTATCATGTTTTCCTTTAACTTGCATGTCTTCTGGGGTAAAGGTAGGAAAACTGCTTCGAAGTGTGGTGGTAATGGTTATCATCTTTCGCTTCGCATATAGTAGGAATCTGGCTCATGAAAACCTCTGCATATTCTAATGCTTCTCTTAAGGCATCCCTTATAAACTTGGAAAGTCTCAGGAGCTTATAAAGAGTGATTCGTGCATGGATGTTGGCTAGTTGAGCTATGACATCAAAATGGAAGAGAGTTGATGACCCACACCACCTTTCTGAAGAGCATTGACATACCGAAGCTCTTTCTGTTTTTTCACGGATGGCTTCATGGACTGCTCGATTGTCTTCTCGACTGCTCTGAGGAGTTTATCATCGGCTCGCCCTACTGTTTCAAGTATTGCTTATCAGATTGAGTCTTTGATGTGAGAGGTGTGCCTGTGTCATCAGCAAAGGCGGACTCCTTATCTCCTGAACTAGTAAGGGAGGCGACATCTTCTTCGGTCTCTCTTATAGAGATACCCACCACATTATTGGAGGACATTTTGGCCTTACCATTGGACTTCCTATTTGTGACAGTCTCCATTGCTGGCTTTCAATAATGCCAGGATGGACCCACATTGTCTCTCCTTGAAGAGTAGGAATAGGAATAAGACTTTTCTCCTCCGGTCGATGAGGATCAATATTGATCACTCTTAGTTCCCTTTTCAGGATGGAAATCACTCCGGTTGGCGCTAGTGGGGGATTTTGGCCAAATTGAATAGGTGATGTAGCTGTCATGTTGGCAGTCACCTTCTTCTACACTAGATGAAACTTTAGTACCTCCGCATCAATCAGAGCCTGAAGAACATTCTTAAAGAAGTAGCAGTTCATGGTAGGATGTCCTAGCATCCTGTGATATAAATAAAATCACCTAGAGGGGGGTGAATAGGAGATGGCTATACTAAGTGGCAAATAATGCGGATTAAAAAACTAATTAACAATAAACAATAATAATATTAAAACTTGCAAGGAAGTAAACAAATAATATTGCAAGTAAAGGAGAGAGAGTTTAGAGATAAGTGGATAATCGCAAACACGAGAATATGTTTCGAGGTTCGAGCCACTGCTCTACGTCTCCCCCTTCAACACGATGAAGGATTTCCACTATGCTTGATCCCACCAGATCGTCAATACAAGTTCTCACTAGAACTCTTTGGACACACTTGTCCTCTCTCACGGTGCCGCAACACTGACTTAGAGCTCACCAGCTCGCTTGAGGCCGCAACCTCTATAACTTCTCAATATGAGGAAACATTGATCAACACTTGACCACAAACAAGCTCACATGCATAATCCTATAACCAAGATGATGAGATGAAACTTTAGAGATTGTGTGGTGCTAAAACAAGTAGAGAAGTAGAAAAGAAGCTTTAAGCTAAAACACAAAGGATTGAAGATTTTGGCTCAAGAAAATTCTTTTTGCTAAAAGGCTAAACATTGAGAAATTTTGATTTTACTCTTGTAAATGTTATATTTGAGTTATAAAACACTCCCACTATTTATAGGGGATGAAAATAGGGTTAAACAAGCCAAAATAATCGTTGGGAGAAGCCCTAACAAAAGACAAACCAAATATAACCGTTGGAATCTGTCAGCAGATTTTGGCTGCTGTCGGTCGACCGGGCCGGTCGACCGCCAACGTCGGATTTCCGACCGTTGGGAAAGCGGTCGACCGGGCGGTTGACCGAAGTCCCAAATAGAGAGTGACCACTCTCTGTCGGTCGACCGGACCAGTCGACTGGAACAAACATAGAGCTCTGCTCTATCTACCGGTCGACCGTCCCCGATCGACCGATGCGCACAATGCACATTGGTGCATGTCAGTCGACCGCCCCGGTCGACCGACAGAGCAGTTCTGCTCTGCCAGCGGTCGACGGAGCGGTCGACCGGACAAGGACAAATTTACAGTTTAGGAAAACTTTTGAAGTATTTAATTTTTCGGTAAATTTTCTTTACACGGGTAGATACAAAATAGAGTTCTAGGGCTAGGAAAGATCATAGTGTGATCATAGATCAACACTAATAAAATTTGAATTATATTTTGATAAAAATTCTTTTTCTAAACTAAAAATCATTTTTCCAAAAACTTATTTTTCCAAAAACTGATTTTTCCACACTTCGTTTTTCTGAAACTTGAAAAGAAATTTGTAATAAAATTTTGTTTGAAAGCATGAAGTAATATCAAATGTGTGTGTATGGCAATCCCAACGTTATCAACCTCTATCATCTCGATTTTGACAAATAGACTATAAATCTTAACTAAAAAGAAAAAAGCAAAGATGCAATCTTGTATAGTCTTCTCAAGTTGTTTGATTGATCCTTGAGGTCTTCTAGTGTGCTAGGCTCTGGGATCTAAATCCTCGCGGCTTTCAAATGTGAGTCTTGTGTAGGAGCGTCAATCAACCTATATTTTTACCTGAAACTTTATTTAAACAACTTTGTTAATATCTAACTACATATGGTTTGTAATCATCAAACTTAGGGCTAATGGCCTTTGGCCAACAATCTCCCCCTTTTTGATGATGACAAACATATGGAGTTATTACAAATATTTTGGGCGGGATATAAAGATCTAAATGCATAACAAGGGAATATATATGATATGATAATTAGCACATACGCTAACCATCCATGCATATCAAAGATACAGAAATATAAACATGTATGCATATCTGGTGACCTCCATCCATCCATAGATACCTCCATCCTCCTAAATGAGTGGTAGAAGGTTGGAACAAACATGGAACAATAAGCAATAGACAACCAACCAGACATATATACCACATGGAGATAACAAAGATAACTGCCATATCATAATAAAAAGGTGTCCATACAAGATAGGAGGTTCATGCCAACCTCAAACTAGAACATAACACATGTCCACAAATAACACATGTCCATACAGAAAGAAAACTAATATTCAAATACAGCATAGATAAACAACCCAGAAAACTACACATAACACATGTCCAAAATAACAAAATAACATAACTCAGAAATAACTCCCAGAAATCTCTCCCCCTTTTTGACATTATCAAAAGGGGTCAATGTCTCCCAAAATCAGGGTCCTCCGGGGAAGTAGGTGGCAGAGCAGAGGGAGGAGGAGCAGAAGACGGAGGAGCCCAGGCGGCGAACGGAGGGGCCGGAAGGAGGAATGGCTGAGCACGTTCACTGGGAAGAGGAGCCGGCCATCAAACCTGTTGTAGATGCCGCCGAGACAGGTATGCATATAGCGAATGGAGTCACAGATATGGCTGAGGTCATTGTCCAAACGCTGCTCCAGCCGCTGATAGTGAGCGGTCATCTCAGTGGAAAGTTGCTGGCGATGCTCAGTCATCTCAGCAGAAATCTGCTGATGGTGCGCGGACATCTCAGCGGAAATCTGCTAGTGGTGCTCCCGAAGCTGAGTAGATAAGGCTAGATAGGGGTCGAAAGGAGCAGAAGAGCCAGAGAAGATCCAACTAGCAGGAAAGAAAGGCTGCGGCTGAGGAGCTGGATGAAGCTCCCTAGGACGCATCCTCTTGAGGAGGGTGCTGTTGATGTCTACTGACGGTTCAATTGACCGTTCAGAGGAAAGATCAAAATTTAGCTGCTTCAAAAGATGGGTGATGAGCATCCCAAAGGGCAAGTGCCGGTTTGGGACAAGGAGATGATCAGAAGTCATGCAGTTGATGATGAGTTTAGGTATGTTGATTCTAATGCCTTTCAGAAGGCAATAGATGACAAGAGGAGCAGAACCCCTAGCGTGACTATTCTCCTGATTTTGAAAGGAGGTTATATAACACATTTTTGGCCAGGACCTGGGCGGTGAGAGTATAACACTTCACCTCCTCCTTCCTAACTAAATCAGGGTTATCATCATCATGAAGCAGTGTAGATGCGGTATGGGCAGACTCACCGTCAGGATACTCAAAATCATGCAGATCGACGTTATAAATGTCTTCCCCCTCACAGGAGAGGTGAAGCAGACGTGCAAATTGTTGAAGTGAGATATCTATATCTTTGCCCATGACTCTGGATTTGATGTGATTTTGTTCAAATGTGAGATTTGAATAGAAATATTGCACCAAAGCAGGATAGACAGGTTCTTTATGGTGACATAATTTTCTAAGGAGCTAGATGCTAGGATAGATGCAAGATTAAGGTGCTCAAAATCACTAAGCACCACAGTTCTACCTGAATTCACATTTTTAGTACCAATTATGGCATACCTATAGGATGCATTTTGAGACACAAAAGGAGAGATGAAGATTGGGGGGTTTTCCCCTTTTCAGATCTGGATCTTTTAGACATCATGGTGGATTTGCAAGATAGGCACGAAATATAGTAAATCTAAACAAATAAACTTAGAAATTTTAAGAAAAAATAAGAGATTTGGAGAATATAAGATTATACCTTGAAAATATAGAGAAATACCGAAGAGAGAGTAGATCTGGAGCCTGAAACCAATTTTCCAAATTTTTGTGGAAAAATTTGAGTTGGGAGAGGTAGAGATGGTGTTGGAATGGGTTTAGGGTTGAAAGAAGAGAGAAGGAAAGGAGTTGGAGGCAGTAGAAGGAAGAGATGAGGAAAAATAGGGTTAGGGTTATTATATAGTCGGGTAAAAAAAAACAGTTTACCCGACAGCCGTCGACCGGTGGAACCGAGAGCAAACTCAGTTTCAGTCAGTCGACCGCGTCGGTCGACCGCTACGGACAGAAAACTAATTTTTTGTTTCAGGCTATATCAGTCGACTGGTAAGGTCCGACCGGGCTTTATGCCAGGCCAGATCGGTCGACCGGGCCGGTCGACCAGTGCAGCTGAAACCAGATCAAAAACTGTGTTGAGTTTTTAAAATTTATCTTTTTAAAATAAAGGATATATCATATAAAAATAACATTGAAAATCTTATTTGGCATGAAAACTCAGTAGAAGGTTTTATTTTTATTTTCCTTTTTTTTATCAACAATATATTTTTATTTATTAATTAAGCGATAAACATGAGATGCTGAGCCGAATACCTCGTTAAGGGTTCTGAACTTTCCTCGAATTCCTCTAGATAAGAGTTGAGGCGTGCAATTGCCATCTCTATTTATTTGCTTAATTTGATTAAATAAATTTTTATTTTGACATATTTTTATAAAACATTGCGTTAACAAAATCTTGATATATAGACAAGCTAAATATGGCAAGCAATCAAAACATTTAATAAAATCCAATCAAAGTTAAGATACAAAAAAATGGATATGCAAGTTTACACATGTAGGCATATTATCACAAAGATGCAACTAGCAAATCCTATATATATTAAAAGGAAATTTTTAGGTGGAGAAGTTACCAAACCATGGGTAATCTCCAAAAATGGGTGCCTCTTTGATAGCGATCCAAGCGACGATGTATACGTTGAGCCTTGATGTATCCACCACCCGGGCACCATCTCTCCTAAGTCTTAGAGGAGGACGACGCACCTGCATTAATTAAGTTTGACGTGTCTTTTGGTATCCAAATCTTTTTGGGTCCTATAGGGTTAGTATTTTCTCGAACCCAAACATTTTTATTTGACAAGTTTAGCTTAGCATAACAAAATTTAGCTAAATGGCCTTTGCGGTCACAATGTGCACATGTATAAATTTTACCATATATAAATGCATGCTTGTGCATGTGTGCATGTTTGAGTGTGTTAGATGCATGATGATGAGTATGTTTCTCTTGAGATTTTCCTTTAGGAAATATAGATGCAAATTTAGTCATGTTAAAAGCACATTTCTTTAAAGTTATATCCAAAACTTCAATACGTTTTTGGATCTCTAAAAATTAATTTTTATTGCAAGTAGAAATAGGGCTTTTTCCTTTAAAAGAGGTTTTGTATTTTTCAAAATCCTATTTCATTTTCTCAAAAGAGTTTGATAATTCATTTTTCTCTTTCAAAACAAGCTCAAATTTATTCTTTAGGGAATCATTTTCATTTTTCAATTTTTTATTTTGAGCAAGTGATATTTCATACCTACTTTGTAATTCTTCAAAAAAATGTGCAAGTTCATCCATGGTTAAGTCTTCATCATCTAAAGAGTTTTCTAGACATACCTTGGAAGCATCATCGCCATGTGCCATGAAGCACATGTGTGCGGTGTCGATCTCCTCTTCGGATTCTGACTCCGAGTCATCCCACGTGGCGACCATTGCCTTTTTCTTTTGCCCGTTCTTAGAGGTAGTAGCTTGTAGAGAGGGACAATCGGCAATTAGGTGTCCCGTCTTCTTGCAATAAAACATGGACCAGGTTCCTCTCTCTTCTTTTCAAATCTTCCTTGAGGTCTTCCTCTTCGGAAGTTGCTTTGTCTACCGTTCTTATAAAACATTTTTTCCACCTTCCTTATGAGCATGGCAAAGTCTTCATCGTAGTCTTCCGATGAATGCTCTTCATCATAGGAGGATGGAGCCGTCTTGAAAGCAAGAGCTTTCTTCTTTGGTGCCTCCCTTTCTTCTCTTACCTTTATCTCCATCTCATGGGTTTTGAGATTGCTGATGAAGCTGGAGAAGTCCATCTCCTCCCTATAATTTAGCTCTTTGAGGGTGGTTGCCTTGACTTCCCAAGACTGGGGAAATGCTCTAATGACCTTCCGGATCTTTTGGTCATTGTCGATGTTGTCATCTAAAGAAGATAAGGCGTTAGTAATATTGGTGAAACAAGTGAGCATATCATTTATTCCTTCATTATCAAGCATATAGAAATTCTCATATTGAGAACGAAGCAAGTCAATTTTAGATCTCTTGACTTGCGACGTCCCCTCATGAGTAATAATAAGCACATTCCAAACTTCATATGCAGATTTGCAATTTATGATGCGGGAAAGATCATCTTCATTTAATGCTTGAGTGAGTGCATATTGGGCTCTAGCATTGGCCTCATTGTCCTTAGAGGTTTCTTCGGACCATGTTCTCTCATCAGTGAGAGGTTCAATAAATTCTTTGGTGATGGACTTGGCAACTCTAACTCCTAAGGATTTTAGGAATAGGTTCATTTTGACCTCCAAATGGGGAAGTTCAACCCATCAAATTTGGGTGGGGACTTGATGCTAGAGAAGTCAACAGATGCCATGAATACAAGTATAATGCACAACAAATAATAAATGCAACAAATAGATATAGCCAATAGTGAGGATCTCCCTAAGGTTGTTAAACCAAATGCTAGGGTTAGACTCTGATACCAATTGAAATCACCTAGAGGGGGGTGAATAGGTGATGGCTATACTAAGTGGCAAATAATGCGGATTAAAAACTAAGTAACAATAAACAATAACATTAAAACTTGAAAGGAAGTAAACAAATAATATTACAAGTAAAGGAGAGAGAGTTTAGAGACAAGTGGACAATCGCAAGCACGAGAATATATTTCGAGGTTCGAGCCACTACTCTACGTCCCCGCCTTCAACAATGAAGGATTTCCACTATGCTTGATCCCACCGGATCGTCAATACAAATTCTCACTAGAACTCTTTGGACACACTTGTCCTCTCTCACGGTGCCTAAACACCGACTTAGAGCTCACTAGCTCGCTTGAGACCGCAACCTCTACAACTTCTCAATATGAGGAAACGGTGATCAACACTTGACCACAAACAAACCTCACATGCACAATCCTATTACCAAGATGAGGAGATGAAACTTTAGGGATTGTGTGGTGCTAAAACTAGTAGACAAGTAGAAGAGAAAGCTTCAAGGTAAAACACAAAGGATTGAAGATTTTGGCTCAAGAAAATTCTTTTTGCTAAAAGGCTAAACTTTGAGAAATTTTGATTTTACTCTTGTAAAAGTTGTATTTGAGTTATAAATCACTCCCAGTATTTATAGGAGATGAAAACAGGGTTAAACAAGTCAAAATATTCGTTGGGAGAAGGCCCAACAAAAGACAAACTAAAATATAGCCGTTGGAATCTGTCAGCAGTTTTTGGCTGCTGTCGGTCGACCGCCAACTGTCAGATTTCTGACCGTTGGGAAAGCGGTCTGATTGGTTGCTAATACTGCATATTTAATGTCACATTTCCATACTTATTTTAGAATAAAAGCCTGCATTGTCCTAATTATTTGTTTAATTTATTTGCAGGCCCAATCCTTAAGGAGATGAAGAGAAATGAGCCCAAAAGCCCACCAGAATTCTGAATTAAATCAGAGTTAATTCGTACACATAAAATCAGGGCAAAAATCAAGAGGTTAAAACCAGTTGAGAAGAATCCTCTCAGAATCGATCGGTTAAAGCCAAGAATCTAAGGCCATTTCATCAGAATCCGGAGCTCAAACGACAAAACCAACAAAGGATAAAGCCAGAAAAAGACCCCGGGGAGACCCACCAACAGGGTGTGGCCACCTGGCCACACCCTTGCCGCGGAAACGCGGCTTGGGCCACGTTTCCGCGGCAATCTTGGGGAGTTAGGGGGAGCGTGAACTCCCCCGACCTCCCCAGGATCTTGGTTGTTGGGTTTTTGGCCTATAAAAAGGCATTTTCTGTGCTGAAAGTGGACGTCAATGCAGATTAGGATTTAGCTTAGTTTTCATTCCTTAGTTTAGGTTTTTAGTCTTTCTTTTTATGTATGTAATTTGTATGTAACTTAGGGTAGAAGAAGATTCATGTAAGTAAGAGAGAGGGGCTGATGTTGAGAGTGACACCGATGATGTACCCTACTCCTTTCTTTCATTGTCTCAGCAAGTAATAAAGGTAAATGCGTTGTTTGTTTTCTGTTCTGCTTTACTTTACATTTGTTTTGCTTTCCTCTTCCTCTTCTACTTTACCTTGGTTGTATGTGTTGAGTGTACAAGTGAATTCCAAAGCAAGTATAACCAAGCTACGTGAGAGCCAGCGATAGTCCATGAAGACGTTCTCCTCTTCCAAGATCCGCATCACTTCGTTCTCGCTAGGCGTGACGATATAATGTGCACGGGGACTGAGCTCGAGCTTATGATCTATGCGTTGAACGCCTCCGAAGCAAAGGTAAAACATGCAACGGTTTCCAGGTAAGTCATCACTCAACCTCGGTAAGTATCTCTTTCCTTTTCTTTCCTTTCTTTCTTTTCTTTCTTTAGTATAGATCAACACCACCTCCTCCAACTCTTTCTTCTCCACTTCATTGTACATAGTCGCTTTCTTGTTTTCTGATTTTCCACCTTCTTCAATCTTTCACTTTCTTCTAACTTTAACTATAACTTTCTTTTTCTTTTTCTTAACTTTAAAAACCGAGAAGAACTCTCGTTTGGTTTTGATAACGATTTCAATAAAACTGTAAACGCTTCTATCGCAAAACCCTCCTTGTGGATCACGAACCGCACAGCCACTTGCTATAGCGGAAGAATTGAGCACTTGCACATATTCTTTCTTAAGTTCTATAATCTCGTATTTTTTGTGCAGGTTTAGCCTCAATCACGGTCGACCGGGTCGACTGAAGTCCCAAACAAAGAGTGACCACTCTCTGTCAGTCGACCGGACCGGTCGACCGGAATGAACAGAGAGCTCTGCTCTATCTGCCGGTCGACCGGGACGGTCGACCGATGTGCACAATGCACATTGGTGTATGTCGGTCGACCGCCCCGGTCGATCGACAGAGCAGTTCTGCTCTGCCAGCGGTCAACCGAGCGGTCGACCGAACAAGGCCATATTTATAGTTTTGGAAAACTTTTGAAGTGTTTAAATTTTAAGTATATTTTCTTTAGACGGGTAGATACAAAATAGAGTTCTAGGTCTAGGAAAGATCATAATGTGATCATAGATCAACATTAATAAAATTTGAATTATATTTTGATAAAAATTCTTTTTCTAAACTAAAAATCGTTTTTCCAAAAACTTGTTTTTCCAAAAATCGATTTTTCCAAACTTCGTTTTCTTGAAACTTGATAAGAAATTTTGTAATAAAATTTGTTTCAAAGCATGAAGCAATATCAAATGTGTGTGTGTGGCAATCTCAAGGTTATCAACCTCTATCATCTCGGTTTTGACAAATAGACTATAAATCTTAACTAAAAAGAAAAAAGCAAAGATGCAAATCTTGTATAGTCTTCTCAAGTTGTTTGATTGATCCTTGAGCTCTTCTAGTGTGCTAGGCTCTGGGATCTAAATCCTCGCAACTTCCAAATGTGAGTCTTGTGTAGGCGCCATCAATCAACCTATATTTTTACCTGAAACTTTATTTAAACAACTTTATTAATACCTAACTACATATGGTTTGTAATCATCAAAACTTAGGGCTAATGGTCTTTGGGCCAACAATCTCTCCCTTTTTGATGATGACAAAATATATGGAGTTATTACAAATATTTTGGGTGGAGACTTCAAGTGAAGCTCCCCCAACATATGCATATAAAAGAATATGATATAAAGATCTAAATGCATAACAAGGGCATATATATGATATGATAATAAGCACATACGCTAACCATCCATGCATATTAAAGATACAGAAATATAAACATGTATGCATATCTGGTTACCTCCATCCATCCATAAATACCTCCATCCTCCAAAATGAGTGGTAGAAGGTTGGAACAAACAAGGAACAATAAGCAATAGACAACCAACCACACATATATACCACATGGAGATAACGAAGATAACTGCCATATCATAATAAAAAGGTGTCCATACAAGATAGGAGGTTCATGCCAACTTCAAAACTAGAAACATAACACATGTCCATAAATAATACATGTCCATACAGAAAGCAAACTAATATCCAAATACAACATAGATAAACAACCAGAAAACTAACACATAACACATGTCCAAAATAACAAAATAACATAACTCAGAAATAACTCCCAGAAATCTCTCCCCCTTTTTGACATCATCAAAAGGGGTCAATGTCTCCCAAAATCAGGGTCCTCCGAGGAAGTAGGTGGCAGAGCAGAAGGAGGAGGAGCAGAAGAAGGAGGAGCCCAAGCGGCGAACGGAGGGCCGGAAGGAGGAAGTGGCTGAGCACGTTCACTAGGAAGAGGAGCCGGCCAATCAAACCTGTTGTAGATGCCGCCGAGACAGGTATGCATATAGCGAATGGAGTCACAGATATGGCTGGGGTCATTGTCCAAACGCTGCTCCAGCCGCTGATAGTGTGCGGTCATCTCAGTGGAAAGCTGCTGGCAATACTCGGTCATCTCAGCGAAAATCTATTGATGGTGCGCGGACATCTCAGCGGAAATATGCTGGTGGTGCTCCCGAAGCTGAGTAGATAAGGCTAGATAGGGGTCGAAAGGAGCAGAAGAGCCAGAGGAAGATCCAGGAACAGCAGGAAAGAAAGGCTGCGGCTAAGGAGCTGGATGACCCTCCCTAGGACGCATCCTCTTAAGGAGGGTGCTGTTGATGTCTACTGACGGTTCAATTGACAGTTCAGAGGAAAGATCAAAATTTAGCTGCTTCAAAAGACGGTGATGAGCATCCCAAAGGGCAAGTGCCGGTTTGGGACAAGGAGATGATCAGAAGTCATGTAGTTGATGATGAGTTTAGGTATGTTGATTCTAATGCCTTTCAGAAGGCAATAGATGACAAGAGGAGCAGAACCCCTAGCGTGACTATATTCTCCTGATTTTGGCAGGAGGTTATAGAACACGATTTTGGCCAGGACCTAGGCGGTGAGAGTATAATACTTCACCTCCTCGTTCCTAACTAAATCAGGGTTATCATCATCATGGAGTAGTGTAGATGCGGTGTGGGCAGACTCACCGTCAGGATACTCAAAATCATGCAGATCGACGTTATAAATGTTTACCCCCTCACAGAAGAGGTGAAGGTGACGTGCAAATTGTTGAAGTGAGATATCTATATCTTTGCCCATGACTCTGATTTGATGTGATTTTGTTCAAATGTGAGATTTGAATAGAAATATTGCACCAAAGCAGGATAGACAGGTTCTTTAATGGTGACATAATTTTCTATGGAGCTAGATGCTAGGATAGATGCAAGATTAAGGTGCTAAAAATCACTAAGCACCACAGTTCTACCTGAATTCACATTTTTAGTACCAATTATGTCATGCCTATAGGATGCATTTTGAGACACAAAAGGAGAAGATGAAGATTGGGGGGTTTTCCCTTTTCAGATCTGGATCTTTTAGACATAATGGTGGATTAGCAAGATAGGCACGAAATATAGCAAGATCTAAACAAATAAACTTAGAAATTTCAAGGAAAAATAAGAGATTTAGAGAATATGAGATTATACCTTTAAAATATAGAGAAATACCGAAGAGAGAGGGTAAATCTGGAGCCTGAAACCAATTTTCCAAAATTTTTGTGGAAGAAATTTAAGGTTGGGAGAGGTGGAGATGGGTTGGAATGGGTTTAGGGTTGAGAGAAGAGAGGAGGAAAGGAGTTGGAGGCGGTGGAAGGAAGAGATGAGGGCAAAATAGGGTTAGGGTTATTATATTGTCGGGTAAAAAAAACAGTTTACCCGACTGCCGGTAGACCGGGCCGGTCGACCGGTGGAAACCGAGAGCAAACTCGGTTTCAGTCGGTCGACCGACTACGGGCAGAAAACTAATTTCTGTTCCAGGCTATATCGGTCGACTGGGACGGTCGACCGGGCCTTATGCCACGCCAGATCGGTCGACCGGGCCGGTCAACCGGTGCAGCTGAAACCAGATCAAAAACTGTGTTGAGTTTTTAAAAAAAATTTCTTTTTAAAACAAAGGATATATCATATAAAAATAACATTGAAAATCTTATTTGGCATGAAAAACTCAGTAGAAGGTTTTATTTTTATTTTCCTTTACTTTTATCAACAATATATTTTTATTTATTAATTAAACGATAAACATGAGATGTTGAAGCCGAATACCCCGTTAAGGGTTCTAAACTTCTCCTCGAAATTCCTCTAGATAAGAGTTGAGGCGCGCAATTGCCATCTCTATTTATTTGCTTAATTTGGTTAAATAAATTTTTATTTTGACAATATTTTTATAAAACATTGTGTTAACAAATCTTGATATATAGACAAGCTAAATATGGCAAGCAATCAAAACACATTTAATAAACAATCCATTCGAAGTTAAGATATAAAAAAATGGATATGCAAGTTTATACATGTAGGCATATTATCACAAAGATGCAACTAGCAAATCCTATATATATTAAAAGGAAATTTTTAGGTGGAGAAGTTACCAAACTATGGGTAATCTCCAAAAATGGGTGCCGCTTTGATAGGGATGCAAGCGACGATGTATACGTTGAGCCTTGATGCATCCACCACCCGGGCACCATCTCCCCCTAAGTCTTGGAGGGGGACGACGCACCTGCATTAATTAAGTTCGGCGTGTCTTTTAGTACACAAATCTCTTTGGGTCCTATAGGGTTAGTGTTTTTTCAAATCCAAACATTTTTATTTGACAAGTTTAGCTTAGCATAACAAAATTTAGCTAAATGGCCTTTGTGGCCACAATGTGCACATGTATAAATTTTACCATATATAAATGCATGCTTGTGCGTGTGTGCATTTGTGTGTGTTAGATGCATGATGATGAGTATGTTTCCCTGGGATTTTCCTTTAGGAAACATAGATGCAAATTTAGTCATGTCAAAAGCACATTTCTTTAAAGTTGTATCCAAAACTTCAATACGTTTTTGGATTTCAATACGTTTTTGGATCTCTAAAAATTTATTTTATTGCAAGTAGAAATAGGGCTTTTTCCTTTACAAGAGGTTTGTATTTTTCAAAATCCTTTTTCATTTTCTCAAAAGAGTTTGATAATTCATTTTCTCTTTCAAAACAAGCTCAAATTTATTCTTTAGGAAATCATTTTCATTTTTCAATTTTTTATTTTGAGCAAGTGATATTTCATACCTACTTTGTAATTCTTCAAAAAAATGAGCAAGTTCATCCATGGTAAGTTTTCATCATCTAAAGAGTTTTCTAGACATACCTTGGAAACATCATCGCCATGTACCATGAAGCACATGTGTGCGGTGTCGATGTCCTCTTCGGGTTCCGACTCTGAGTCATCCCACGTGGCCACCTGATTTGTCACATATATTGCATTTATGTTGTCACTTACCACACTTGTTTGCTAATAAATGATATTAATAAGTGTCTTTTTTCTTTGCTAAATGTAGGCCCAAATGCTCAGAGAAATAAAAGAAGAACAAGCCCAAAAGCCCACTTTATTCTGAATTAATTCAGAATAAATTCGAAATAAAGAAATCTGGGCTATATCTTGGCATATCAAGGGTTGAGAAAAATCCTCCTTGAATCGAGCAATTGAAGCCAGAAAATCAAAAGTTGTTCAGTCAACGGTTGAAGCAGCAACAAGAAAACCAGTAGGATATGCAAGATGCCTTTCAAACCAGGAAGCTCCCCCCTCTTGATGTGGCCACCTGGCCACACCAGAGCCGCGGAAACGTGGCCCAAGCCGCGTTTCCGCGGCCTAACCATTTCAGTTGGGGGAGCGTTTGCTCCCCCAACGTTCCCGAGATCCTATCTTTTCAGGTTTTGGCTATAAAAAGGGGTTTCAGCAAGGAAAAAGGCAGCGAAGACTAGGATTAGATTTTGCTTTTATTTTCTTAGGATCTAGGTTCTTTGTTAGCTAGAACACAAGTTGTAATTTCGTTGTTTACTTCGTAGTTCAGTCTAAAAACTTGTGAGAGAGAGGACTGAGAGCTTGTAATCGAAGATTGAAGTGACAGCAATACAAGAAGCAAGCCACCTTTTCTTCCACTCGTGTTTCGGTATGTTGTGCATATTTATGTTTGCTTTGTTATTTTCCATGGATAACTAAAAGATTTTCTGGGCTAGCTATCGACTCTCTCTTGTTTTCTTCTCTTCTGTTTTTAAAAGAAAAAGTCCCAATGACTCATATGCATGCCTCCCTTAAAAGCCTTTCTTTTGAAAGTGTTCTTTAAGGCATATGAGGATGGGTATGGATAGTTGAATTCACCATTCTTTCTTGAACTTCTTGTGAATCATTTTTAATTCATTCTTGCTTCTTCGCGCTTTATGTTTTAATATCCGATTCCAACTCTTTCTTGAAGAAAAAGGACTCAACTCTTCTGCATCTTATGTGCTTTACTTAAAGCTTTCTAAAAAAAATCAACTTTAAGTTTTGCAAATGATAACTTGAGGGACTTAATATTTCAAGAGAAGAATGAACAATTGAGTAGTAAGATAGTAAGCCCAGATTCGATTTCTTATTACAAAACAACAACACAACTCTTAAGCTTTTAAAAAATCACCTTCTCCAAATCCTTTTCTGAAAGTTGAAATTTCTCTTTTTCATCTCTTTTCCTTCCATTCTCTTTTCCTAAAAAACGAACACAAATTCCTGTTTTTAAATGACTCATCGAAAAGCTTCCATCGCATCCCTCCTTGTGGTCACGACCCGTTAGCCACAAGCTACACGGTACATTCTTAAACTCATTGGTTGTTTCTTTATTTTAACAAACAATTTTTGGCGCCGTTGCCGGGGAGGGGACGGTGTAGTTGTTTTAACAAGTTTTGTGTGTTTGTTTCAGGGACTCGAAGATCAAGATCTAGCATTCAAGCTTTGCCAAGAAGACTTGAAAATTCTGTGCCCCTACTCTCGAAAGTAGGAAACAGAATTTCAAGAAATTGCTTTACAAATCTGAAATTTTTTTGAGACTACTAAAAACTTTGTTTTGCAGGACATATTGCTTGCAAAAATTTCAGTTTTTTATGTCATATTTTTGCTAGTTTTGTTATCACCATCCCTGTTTTTAATCCAACAGTAATTTGAGTGATTGTGAATTGCTTAAAAAACGTTTATACTTGCATTCTAGGCATTTGTCTAATTACGTTTACTTTACAATTACTGTTGAAGAGAGCTGGAGACAAGGTATGTATGCATAGCATATAGTTTAGGAAACATTCTTGGGTGATTTTGCTTTTGAATGCTACTTTCCGATATCTTGCACACTTGCACGAATCAATTCTAAGGGCAAAACCCGAATCAAGATAAGGTGGGAAAGTCATTACCCTTCCTTAGCCCACAAACCATCTCAAGCACGCACAACCTAAGCCTAATTAAAATTTGATAGACGTTAGCCTTAGGGACATCTCGAACTCACTAGGAGATTATCCTAAAGAGGGAAGGTGTTGGAAATTGATCCTTATCAAATCAGTATCAAGGAAGGGGATTGAGGGCTGAAAGCCCGAAGATTGGTGGTTATTAATTAAGGAACGTCTTTTGACGGAAAACCTCCCACCAATCTTGCCCTGACCTGGCTGATTAGCTTGTGGTCAAGGTCTACATTCTACCTCTTGTGGACAATCAACCAGTTAGGAGTTGTCTAGGTCGAGGTTACCTTAGACTAGGCTTGGTTGATTTCTATTGTTGACTGTTGTTTGAACTTGTTGTGATTGTGATTGTGTTTGTGTATGCAAGTGTGGTCGAGAGACCCTAATTCATCTAGGTTGACTAGAAACACATCACCACCCAAGTTTGAACCAAGACCAGATCCGGTAATGGCTCAATCAACATCACTGCATGATAGATTCTATTCCATTAGGACCTCACTTCCATCATGCATTTCACTTCCATCGGTTGGTGAATACAATTTCGAGCTCAAGCCTCAATTCATCAACACACTCCCCAAATTTCATGGTCTAGAGTCCGAAGATGCCTACTTCTTCATAAGAAAATTTGAGGAAGTATGTCTTATGATGAAAATCCCGCACCTTGTAGATGATGCTATTAGGTTGAGATTTATCCCTTTCGCACTTAAGGACCTAGCGAAAAAGTGGCTCTACAGCTTAGCAGCCGGTTCCATCACATCCTGGGATGGTTTCATCAAGGTTTTCTTGAAGAAATTCTATCCTATCCATAAAACCGCTCTCATTAGGAAGATGATCATGCAATTCAAGCAAGAGCCTAGTGAACCGTTCTGAAGGTACTTTGAACGCTTCAAAGACCTCCTTGTCCAATGTCCACACCATGGAAAGAGAAATGGCGACAATGTCAAATTCTCTATGACGGTTTAGACTATTCTACCAAAACTCTCTTAGAAAGTATGTGCCAAGGGGGTTTCTTGCAGAAAGATGAAGATGAGGGATGGGATTTGTATGAAAATTTAGCTGAGAAAACTATCCAATGGGAATCTGCGAGTGAGCCCCTAAGAATCCTAACTCCATCTCTTCAAAAGGAGGTCTCCACTCCATAGAATCGTCCATCGCTAATGAGGCTAAGTTAGCTAATTTAGCTAGAAGACTGGAAGCTCTAGAGACGAAAGAACCAAGTCCAGTCAATCAAGTCAGCCCGAACCAATTTCCACCCCCGGGCTGCACTTACTGTCAAGCCATGAACCATGTATTCGAGGAATGCCCAGTGTTTCAGGCTCAGCAATCCTATCACGAACCGATGAATGCGGCTTTTTCAAGGCCGAACAACAATCCTTACGCACCAACGTACAATCCCGGCTGGAGAAATCACCCTAATTTCTCATGGAGCCAGAACAACAATGACCATTCACGATCCAATCATGCTAACCACTTCCATCATGGTAACAATTCTTCCAATCATCAACCCAACTTCTCCAATTTCCATAATAATTCTCCCAACCATCCACCAAACTTTTCGAATTATCAACAGAACTTTCTTAATCAAGCTCCACAATCCTCCTTCCAGAATCCTCAATTAGAAAGGAGAATGACTGACTTTGAAAGAAATATGGAACGATATATGAAAAATCAAGACTCTCTCATGCAAACCATTCAGAGGTTAGAGGTTCAAATGAGCCAATTAGCCAACCCATAGAATGAGAGACAAAAGGGTACCCTGCCTAGTCAGCCAGTCACCAATCTGAGGAATTCCCAATAAGCTCATTTGGCTGAGGATCCTTCAATCAATCAATGTAATGCTGTGCATACATTGAGGTCAGGAAAGAAAGTTGATAACCAAGTGTCAACACCCACCAATCCTATTCAGCACAACCACAATCAAGCTTCCACCTCATCCAATCCAATTTCTTCCAATTCGGACGAGTCTGAAAAAGACAAGTCAGCCAGCCAGGTGCACCAGCCTATAGTACCATTTCCGAATAGGCTGAAAAACAACAAGCAAAACCCGCACATGGACAAGATAATCGAGATGTTTAACCAAGTGAAGATAAATGTGCCACTTCTTGATGCCATCCAACAAGTTCCTTCCTATGCTAAGTTTCTTAAGGACATGTGCACCAAGAAGAGAAAGACTAATGTTCCTAAGAAAGTCTTCCTAGCCACTAATATTAGTGAGCTATTTTCGGGTCCTATCCCTGTCAAGTACAAAGATCCAGGTAGCCCTACCATTGCCTGCACAATAGGACAAGCCGAGATTAGTCGTGCACTTCTTGACTTGGGGGCAAGTATCAACTTGCTTCCATTCTCTGTTTATCAAAACTCGGGTTGGGTGACCTTAGTCCAACTCGTGTCACCATCCAACTGGCTGACCGTTCTGTTAAAGTTCCAAAAGGGGAAATTAATGATGTCCTGATTCGGGTAGGAGAGTTCATATACCCTGTCGATTTCATAGTTCTGGAGACAACCTGTGTCCAACTCCAATCGTAGGGCTCAAACTCCTGTCATCCTAGGTCGACCATTCCTTGCCACTGCTAATGCCATCATCAATTGCAGGAATGGGTCTATGAGGTTAACCTTTGGAGACATGACTAGAGAAGTCAATGTCTTCCATCTAGGAAAACAACCCCGTGACATCGAGGACCAAACATTTGAAGTCAACCAAATTGAGAACTTGACAAGTGAACACGGGGAAGAATTGGAATCAGAAATGGAGATTGACTTCGAGTTAGAGTCTGATGACTTTAATCTTGATCAGGTGGTAGATTCTGCCGTGAATTGGGCTTCAAACCCGATTTCACCAACAATGGAGCCAACAGATTTGACTAGTCCTTCTAGTGAGCCTGCCTCTTCCTTAGAATTGAAAGCCCTTCCTGCGCATCTCAAGTACGCCTATCTAGGCGAACAAGAGACCTTTCCCGTCATCATTGCCTCCCATTTAAATGACGGGGAAGAAAAAGATTTGAAAGATATTCTAAGAAAACATAAGGAAGCCATCGGGTGGACTATGACTGATATCAAGGGATTAAGTCCAACCATCGTTCAACACCGCATACATCTCAATGAAGACGCCACACCCAAGAGAGACCCACAGCGTAGGTTAAACCCTATAATGCAAGAGGCTGTTCATGATGAAATCATAAAACTCTTAAACAATGGGATAATTTATCCCATTTCGGATAGCCAATGGGTCAGTCCTATCCACGCGGTACCAAAGAAATCTGGTTTCACCGTAGTGGAAAACGAGAACAAAGAGTTCGTTCAAACTCGACTTCCCACGAAGATTCGAGTTTGCATTGACTATAGGAAACTGAATACTGCTACTCGTAAGGACCATTTTCCACTTCCCTTCATTGATCAAATGCTTGAACGTTTGGCGGGTCACGAGTACTACTGCTTCTTGGACCGTTACTCGGGCTATAACCAGATCTCTATCGCTCCCGAGGACCAAGAAAAGACCACGGTCACATGTCCATTTGGGACATTTGCTTATCGTCGATTGCCCTTCGGCTTATGCAATTGCCCAGCAACGTTTCAACGTTGCATGTTGAGTCTTTTCTCTGATATGGTAGAGCGCTTCTTAGAAATCTTCATGGATGATTTTTCCATCTACGGAGATTCATTCACTCAATGTCTCCACCATCTAGAACTCGTCCTCCAACGTTGTGCTGAGAAACATTTGACACTAAACTGGGAGAAATGCCACTTCATGGTGAAACATAGAATTGTCTTGGGTCATGAAATATCCAAGAAGGAATAGAAGTGGATAGAGCCAAAATCGAGGTTATTGCTAAGCTTCCCATGCCCAAATGCGTTAAGGACATTAGATCCTTCTTAGGACACGCTGGTTTCTACCGAAGATTTATCAAGGATTTTAGCAAAATTGCTAGGCCCTTGACTAATCTGTTAGCTAAGGATGTGTCCTTCACTTTCGATGCTGACTGCATCACTTCTTGGGAGAAGCTTAAAAGAGAGCTGATTTCTGCACCAATCATATCTGCACCGGATTGGTCTAAGCCGTTTGAGATTATGTGCGATGCTTCTGATTTTGCCATAGGCACTGTCCTAGGACAACGTATTGATAACAAGCAGCATGTGATCTACTACTCTAGTAGGACTCTCAATGACGCTCATCTGAACTACACTACGACTGAGAAGGAATTCTTGGCAGTAGTGTTTGTCTTAGAGAAGTTTCGTCCCTACCTACTAGGGTCCAAAACTACCAATTTCACCGATCATTCTGCGCTTAGGTACCTCATGATGAAGTAGGATGCCAAGGCCTGACTTATTCGTTGGATCCTCCTTCTTCAAGAATTCGATCTTGAGATTCGAGACAAGAAAGGCGTAGAAAATGTCGTTGCTGACCACCTCTCATGGATCCCTAATTCTCCATGCAACGAATTACCCATCAATGAGGATTTTCCTGATGAACATCTCTTAGCTATCTCTAGGGAACCTTGGTTTGCTGATATAGTGAACTACGTAGTCACAAATCAAACTCCATCTTATTGGTCCACAAACGATGTGCACCGGTTCTTGTCCCAAGTCCGGTATTTCTTTTGGGAGGAACCGTATCTTTTCAAGTACTGTTCTGACCAAATTATTAGGAGATGCATTCCCGATGAGGAAGTTAAGAGTGTTCTGTCCTTTTGTCACGAACTTGCATGCGGTGGATACTTTGGTCTTCGCAAGACGGCTGAAAAGGTGTTACAAAGTGGGTTTTATTAGCCCACTCTGTTCAAGGATGCCTATGAATATTGCAAGACGTGCCCTAGATGCCAATGGTAGGTAGGATCTCACTTCGAAATATGATGCCCCTCAACCCAATTCTAGAAGTAGAACTCTTTGATGTTTGGGGCATCGACTTTATGGGTCCATTTCCTAATTCATTTGGGAACCAATACATATTGGTTGCTGTGGACTACGTGTCCAAGTGGGTAGAAGCCATTCCTTGTAAAACTAATGATAACAAAGTTGTCATAAAGTTTTTGAAAGAGAACATTTTTTCCCGCTTCGGAACTCCTCGTGCTATCATCAGTGATAATGGCACTCACTTTTGCAATAGATCTTTTGAAGCCCTTATGCGAAAGTATGCCATAACCCACAAGTTGTCCACACCTTATCATCCTCAAACCAGTGGGCAAATTGAGGTTTCAAATAGACAGGTCAAGCTTATATTGGAGAAAACTGTGAGCCAAAATCAGAAAGACTGGTCCATCAAACTTGTAGATGCTCTATGGGCCTACAGGACTGCTTTCAAGACAATTCTAGGAATGTCTCCCTATAGGTTAGTTTATGGCAAACCTTGTCACTTGCCCGTTGAGTTAGAACACCGAGCCTTATGGGCAATCAAGCAATTGAATTTCAACTTGACTAAGGCTGGTGATCTTCGGAAATTACAAATTTCTGAACTGGAGGAATTGAGAAATGAGGCCTATGAAAATGCTAGGATCACAAAAGATAGAGTGAAGATTTTCCATGACAAGCACATCATAAGAAAAAACCTTTGTCCCTGGGCAAAAAGTCTTACTCTACAATTCTAGGCTTCATCTTTTTCCAAGAAAATTGAAATCACGATGGACTGGGCCATTCGTTGTAAAAACCGTGTTTCCACATGGTGCAGTTGAGATCAGTGACCCCAAGAATGGAAATGACTTAAGGTAAATGGTCAACGCCTTAAACTTTTCTTGGAATCGGTGCCGGTAACTGAAACGACAATGGGTCTTTTTGACCCAGTGTATCGGTAACTTTCCTCCTTTCCATTTTATTTCATGCACTTATACATTTCTTTCATACATTGGGGACAATGCATGAGATAAGTATGGGGGAGGGTTTTCTAACATGGCTGATAAAAAATAAAAAAAATTTGAAAAGGGTAGACAATATTTTGATACATTTTTTGTAAGAAATTAAGTCAATTTTAAGGAATAGGAGAATCATAATTAGGATTTCTTACACTTGGTCGAAATAAAATAACTTGTTTGATTTTTAGGGTCAGGAAGAAATTTGGGAAAGTAATTTAGTCTTGATATTTACCTTGATGACATATGCACACAAAATACACTTACACACTTAGGGTTTGAAAGCAGAGACTCTTATGCCTTATAAAAAAATAAAAAAAAACAAGTCTAATTATTGATTAGCTAGGTGCTTTGGCCTAAGTAAGCCTTAGTATTTATGCAAAAGATAATTAGATAAGTTTGAAAAAGAAAAAAATGTGTGTATCCTCTGATTAAGCTGGGTATTTATGCCTCATGAAGCATAAGTATTCACGCCTAAAAGGGGTACCTCGTATAAATAATGTGTATCCTCTGATTAAGCTGGGTATTTATGCCTCATGAAGCACAAGTATTCACGCCTAAAAGGGTTACATCGTATAAATAAAAACCTTGTTTTGTGGCCTTATCTGCTCGGGTGTTTAAGTCCTTAGGGGTGTTTTCTCACCTGGTGCCCTAAAACCGTCCGGTTTGGGTGTCACCGACTGAAAGCTCGTTACATGGGCAGATTAGAAAGCCTAATGAAATTAAGGAATAAAATTTCACCAAAAATAAATAAATATGAGGCATAGGAGTTAATGTTGAAGAACCCTTAGTAAACTTCACAGTCACGATGGTGCATACGATTCAGGGTAAATTAATAGACTAGATGAGAAGTACAAGTTGACTCCTTACTTTAATTGATGACATGTTTTTGCATGGAGACTAAGTTTAGGAATGAAAATTTTGATATTCCTATAACTTATAGATTACTTAAACTCTCACAAATATACTTCAAATATTTTCTCCTTCCAAAATAAAAAATAAAAAAATAAATTGCTTTTCGAAAATACTAACCTTTACTCTTTCTTTTGGATTTTGTAGGTGTAATCTGCTGAAAACCCTCACGAGACAAAACTCGTCCTCTAGGGGTGACCTAGAGGTTTAACGGCTTGTTGCACATGCTCAGTGCAATCGAGTGACCTGCGAAAGTGGTCTAATAATTGATTCGAGTTAGTCTAATGTTTTGCTCGAGGGCGAGCAAAAGATAAGTGTGGGGGTGTAATTTGTCACATACATTGCATTTATGTTGTCACTTTACCACACTTGTTTGCTAATAAATGATATTAATAAGTGTCTTTTTTCTTTGCTAAATGTAGGCCCAAATGCTCAGAGAAATAAAAGAAGAACAAGCCCAAAAGCCCACTTTATTCTGAATTAATTCAGAATAAATTCGAAGTAAAGAAATCTGGGCTATATCTTGGCATATCAAGGGGTTGAGAAAAATCCTCCTTGAATCGAGCAATTGAAGCCAGAAAATCAAAAGCTGTTCAGTCAACGGTTGAAGCAGCAACAAGAAAACCAGCAGGATATGCGAGATGTCTTTCATACCAGGAAGCTCCCCCCTCTTGGTGTGGCCACCTGGCCACACCAGAGCCGCGAAAACGCGGCCCAAGCCGCGTTTCCGCGGCCTAACCATTTCAGTTGGGGGAGCGTTTGCTCCCCCAACGTTCCCGGGATCCTATCTTTTCAGGTTTTGGCAATAAAAAGGGGTTTCAGCAAGGAAAAAGGCAGCGAAGACTAGGATTAAATTTTGCTTTTATTTTCTTAGGATCTAGGTTCTTTGTTAGCTAGAACACAAGTTGTAATTTCGTTGTTTACTTTGTAGTTCAGTCTAAAAACTTGAGAGAGAGAGAGGACTGAGAGCTTGTAATCGAAGATTGAAGTGACAGCAATACAAGAAGCAAGCCACCTTTTCTTCCACTCATGTTTCGGTATGTTGTGCATATTTATGTTTGCTTTGTTATTTTCCATGGATAACTAAAAGGTTTTCTGGGCTAGCTATCGACTCTCTCTTGTTTTCTTCTCTTCTGTTTTTAAAAGAAAAAGTCCCGATGACTCATATGCATGCCTCCCTTAAAAGCCTTTCTTTTTGAAAGTGTTCTTGAAGGCACATGAGGATGGGTATGGATAGTTGAACTCACCATTCTTTCTTGAACTTCTTGTGAATCATTTTTAATTCATTCTTGCTTCTTCGCGCCTTATGTTTTAATATCTGATTCCAACTCTTTCTTGAAGAAAAAGGACTCAACTCTTCTGCATCTTATGTGCTTTACTTAAAGCTTTCTAAAAAAAATTAACTTTAATTTTTGCAAATGATAACTTGAGGGACTTAATATTTCAAGAGAAGAATGAACAATTGAGTAGTAAGATAGTAAGCCCAGATTCGATTTCTTATAATAAAACAACAACACAACTCTTAAGCTTTTTAAAAAATCACCTTCTCCAAATCCTTTTCTAACAGTTGAAATTTCTCTTTTTCATCTCTTTTCCTTCCATTCTCTTTTTCCTAAAAAACGAACACAAATTTCTTGTTTTTAAACGACTCATCGAAAAGCTTCCATCGCATCCCTCGTGGACACGACCCGTTAGCCACAAGCTACACGGTACATTCTTAAACTCATTGGTTGTTTCTTTATTTTAACAAACACCACATTTGCCTTTTTCTTCTTTTGCCCGTTCTTTGAGGTAGTAGCTTGTAGAGAGGGACAATCGGCAATTAGGTGTCCCGTCTTCTTGCAATGAAAACATAGACCTGGTTCCTCTCTCTTCTTTTCAAATCTTCCTTGAGGTCTTCCTCTTCGGAAGTTGCTTTGTCTACCTTTCTTATAGAACATTTTGCCCACCTTCCTTATGAGCATGGCAAAGTCTTCATCGTAGTCTTCCGATGAATCCTCTTCATCATAGGAGGATGGAGCCGTCTTGAAAGCAAGAGCTTTTCTTTTAGTGCCTCCCTTTCTTCTCTTACCTTTATCTCCATCTCATGGGTTTTGAGATTGCCGATGAAGCGGAGAAGTCCATCTCTTCCCTATCATTTAGCTCTTTGAGGGTGCTTGCCTTGACTTCCCAAGACTTGGGAAAAGCTCTAATGACCTTCCGGATCTTTTGGTCATTGTCGATGTTGTCACCTAAAGAAGATAAGGCGTTAGTAATCTTGGTGAAACAAGTGAGCATATCATCTATTCCTTCATTATCAAGCATATAGAAATTCTCATATTGAGAACGGAGCAAGTCAATTTAGATCTCCTGACTTGCGACGTCCTCTCATGAGTAACAATAAGCACATTCCAAACTTCATATGCAGATTTGCAATTTATGATGCGGGAAAGATCATCTTCATTTAATGCTTGAGTGAGTGCATATTGGGCTCTAGCATTGGCCTTATAGTCCTTAGAGGTTTCTTCGGACCATGTTCTCTCATCAGTGAGAGGTTCAATAAATTCTTTGGTGATGGACTTGGCAACTCTAACTCCTAGGGATTTTAGGAATAGGTTCATCTTGACCTTCCAAATGGGGAAGTTCAACCCATCAAATTTGGGTGGGGACTTGATGCTAGAGAAGTCAACAGATTCCATGAATACAAATATAATGCACAATAAATAATAAATGCAACAAATAGATATAGCCAATAGTGAGGATCTCTCTAAGGTGGTTAAACCAAATGCTAGGGTTAGGCTCTGATACCAATTGAAATCACTTAGGGGGGGTGAATAGGTGATGGCTATACTAAGTGACAAATAATGCGGATTAAAAACTAATTAACAAAAACTATAACAATATTAAAACTTGCAAGGAAGTAAACAAATAATATTGCAAGTA